>JAIGNY010003268.1:20000-52500 GCA_020152595.1 Chiridota heheva | reverse complement strand
AAATTCTCGGACAGATGCAAAAATCATTTTTTTCTATCCCGTTCCAAAAACTTATGACCCCTAACTCCTAATATGAGGTCATCATATAAGATTCCCTGGTGGGCCGAAGCAGCCCCTCTAATATCAACGGGGGTGGCCATGTAGTGTAGGAGGTATAGTCAGTTATTTGCCTATACAGCAAAATGACTACAATATACCATCACCACATTAAAGTATATGTGGGTGATGAGATAATAAGCTTGAAGTGTTGGCCAAGGGCCGCTATAACGTCGAATTTTATGAGTGAAAAATGTAAGTGTTATATCAACAACCTCAAAATATTGATGATGTGAGATAGTACTTACAGTATTTTCCCCACGAAATGGCATAGGAATACCCCAGCAAGGAATAACTTGTTTTCAAGTTTGTATCCGTTATACCGATATCGTGGCAGTGGTTAGGATTAATTTCTCATTCACTCACTCACACTCACTGCACCATTCTACTCAAGTGGAGATTGAGGCCTTCAGCACAGAGATCCATCTCTTCTTGTCTTGTGCCACTTCACTGACTTTGTTCCAGCTCCCCCATTCGAGCATCTCTCTCTCCATCTCTACCATTCGCCTCCAAGTTGTTTTTGGCCTGCCTCATTTTCTTCGCCCATCTGGTGTTTAGGACAAAGCTACGACATCTCTACGCAAAATATGTCCGATTTCTTTCCATCTTCTCTCACGAATTGCTATGCTTGTCGGTACCATCTTTGTCTTTCTATACAAGTCATTATTTGAAATTAATGTTGGCCTTTGGACTTTTAATATTGTTTTTATTTCTATTGTCGCCCTAAATCGTTCTCCATGTGCATGATCCGTTTAGAAGCACAGACATAACATTTGTTTGAATTTTTTTAAATTTTGTCAGTAAGCTATAGTTCTTAGATTTCCAAATGTTGTTTAAGGTGATGAAAGTGTTTCTAGCCTTGCCTAATCTTCTCCTTATGTCAATCAGTGTTCCGCCATCTTTCGTCAGTGGCTCCTAAGTATGTTAATTCATTAACGTCATCCACCTCTTTTCCATACACTGAAAAAGCATCTTGCCTTCTAGCATTAATTCTCATCACCTTTGTCTTGCTATTATTCATTGATAGCCTTACATATCCTGTATTGGTTTGAAGTCGTGAAGCTTTGTCCTGTAAATGATCCATTTGCTTGACATTATGGCTATGTCATCGGAATCTAAATCTCCCAGTAGCCTCGTGCAGAAGTTCAACCTACATTCCTGTGACCATTGACAGTATGTCGCATTAGCCAGTCGAGTGCAATGATGAACACGAAGTCTGACATGGGACATCCTTGCTTCACACCTGGCGCTACATCTAACCAATCTGATGTTACACCTTCATACTGGACTGCGGATTTACTTCTATCAGTCCATCGTAACTTTTTGTTCCCTTTTTGTCAATTTTCGGGAAACTTTGTTCATATTCGGGCGCTTTCCTTAAAAATTTGGTCAATTGTTTGACAATTTTATGAAAATTTCCTTTATTTCAGGCAATTTTTTTCGACTTTGAGGAATTTATTTGTCAATTTCTTAATGATACTACCAATTTTTTCTTCAATTTTACCTTCATTTCTGCGAAAAATTCTTCGCTTTTCGGGAAAATTCGTTCCTTTTTGGTCACTTTCTTTGAAATTTCGGTATACTGTTTGTCAATTTTAGGGCAATTTTGTTATTTTTTCGCAATTTTTGGGAAATTTCTTTTATTTTTAGACAATTTTTTTTGATTTTGAAGAAATTGTTGTCAATTTTCTTCAATTTCCGGAAAATTTGTTGACAAATTTCATATAATTTTACCAGTGTACCTACAAAGCGGGAAAAGCAGGAAGGTGAAATCCTCTTAGGCCATTTTTTTGCACATCTGCAAAAAAGTGGGGGGAGGGACGGGGGATAATCTCCAGCCCCTTGGAGGGCTCCTAGGTCCCTGTCTCTGTATTGGTTAGTTTTAACTTTTTCCAATATCATTCCCTTTCAGATTTGAACAATGGATGATACTCGGCTAATCGACCTTCCAGTATTACTAATACTCAGCGGGCTGGTAGCTCCAATGGTATGCATGCTCTGTTGTTGGCTCTGTATAAGACGCGGACAATCTACAACAACAGATATCAGGGGCCACAGCAATCCGACTTTTATTGAAGTTGACAATCTTCACAGATCAATATCTCAATATGATCCGCCGAACGGGGAACCGCCGCCTAAATACTCGGTAGTTATCAAACACAGTGGATCGGTATTTCTGAGTGAAAACGGCAGCGTAAAGGATAATATCAGTATTTCATTTGATTCTTCAGGACCACCTATATTTTTACCAGCAGGAAGTGAAAATGGACAAAGCCTGGAAAATCTTTCTAAAACTCAGAAAAATGAAAATACCGTTTTGCAAAATGAAGAAAATCACAATAATTAAAAAAAAAAAAAAAAAAATGTTCTGCTTATTGGTTGACATCCCGAAACGACTGCAGTTGAGAATCTGCTGTGATGACGTCATTTTACTGAGCCTGGTTCTTTCAACGACTGAGGTACACAATCGTTATAGAATCATTTGAGACTTGTCATTCTGCCGCGCTACTCAATAACCACTTTTAAAAGAGGGAGTATCGTCTCGAGATAATTGTTTGATCCGGCCGATAATTATGCTACATACTACAAACGTCACTTCCGCGACAGTTATTTATAAGCTTGTCAGCACGTGTGAAAATATTTTGACCAATCAAAAACGTTTAATCAATTGTAGTGTACGTTTTTGTCAACGTTACTCCGATAACTGGCCTTTGAACAGATAATTACTCATGTAACATCAGGTTCTCTCATTTTGACTTTTAAAAATTGTGTTTTTATACTGTAAACTGTGTGCAAATATCAAATAAACTTATATTAAATGTCGTTTTGATTGTTACAACAGTGATAATTTAACTTTATGATACTTCCAAATATTAATTTGCTCGTATCTATGCACCATACTGTGCAAGCTTTAAAAATAATCTCCGGCAGTGAGAAATAGATGGCATAATACTTCCGGAAATGATTTATACTCATAGGCTAATATTCCCGCCAATTTTTATTTTCATTTATATGACAGAGAACCTAAAAGGAAACAAATTAGTGAAAAAACCATGTTGATATGTTATCAATCTTATTCGGCTTATGAGTTATTGCACTTCAAAGATTTCGACAGGACTACTTGTATTAAAGAAACAATTTGAGGAAAAAACGTGTTGGTATCGTATCTTTATACAAATTATCATATTTCAAAAATTTCATCTGTGTGTTGAAAATTGACCTTGCAGTGTTAAGTGTGATGTCGTAATTGTAGATCGACGATAATTCTCAATTTATTATCATTTGTTTTCTTTTTCATTTAGACACCAAATGGGAACAACATGTTCTTGTCAAGTGCATTTTATACCCAATCTCAATAATTAAACAAAAATTATTTCCAATAATTTAGAAAAAGTAAATTAATTTTCAATCAAATACATAAACATGGTCTTGGTTCTGCCTTAATGACATCACACTATGCACCGCATTGCCACTTTTCAACACACTGGTGACAACTTTGAAATGCAATAACTCCTCTATCATATATATGCAAATGAAAATTCACGGAAAAATTCCTTTAAAGTTTTAGGGTTAAAGATTTATAAAACTTAAGGCTTACGCGAAGCTGCATAAGCATAGTCTATTAAACACCTTATTAAACTTTCTTCCATTTACCACACTTTATCTGTATGCCTGACAGGACAAACTCACAAACTCTAAACCAGGTATCTTTGATCTACTCTTGTCTGTTTATTGACCTTGAAAAGCCCGGCCTTAGCGGTCTAACAACGACTCTAGTATGAAATTAATTTGAAAATTAAGAACGAACAGCTCATTCTAAACTAAAGGCTCACGAAAGGTAGGCACGTTGAACAGAATATCTGCACAATTAGAATTGAGGCTCACGAAAGCTAGGCACATCTATACATGAACAGAATGTCTGCACAATTAGAATTGAGGCTCACGAAAGGTTGGCACATCTATACATGAACAGAATATCTGCACAATTAGAATTGAGGCTCACGAAAGCTAGGCACATCTATACATGAACAGAATGTCTGCACAATTAGAATTGAGGCTCACATAAACAGAATGTTGGCACATCTATACATGAACAGAATATCTGCACAATTAGAATTGAGGCTCACGAAAGCTAGGCACATCTATACATGAACAGAATGTCTGCACAATTAGACTTGAGGCTCACGAAAGGTTGGCACATCTATACATGAACAGAATGTCTGCACAATTAGAATTGAGGCTCACGAAAGGTTGGCACATCTATACATAAACAGAATGTCTGCACAATTAGAATTGAGGCTCACGAAAGCTAGGCACATCTATACATGAACCGAATGTCTGCACAATTAGAATTGAGGCTCACGAAAGGTCATGAACATAATGTCTGCACAATTAGAATTGAGGCTCATTAAAGGTTGGCACATCTATACATGAACAGAATGTCTGCGCAATTATAATTAAGGCTCACGAAAGCTAGGCACATCTATACATGAACAGAATGTCTGCACAATTAGAATTGAGGCTCACGAAAGGTTGGCACATCTATACATGAACAGAATGTCTGCACAATTAGAATTGAGGCTCACGAAAGGTTGGCACATCTATACATAAACAGAATGTCTGCACAATTAGAATTGAGGCTCACGAAAGCTAGGCACATCTATACATGAACCGAATGTCTGCACAATTAGAATTGAGGCTCACGAAAGGTCATGAACATAATGTCTGCACAATTAGAATTGAGGCTCATTAAAGGTTGGCACATCTATACATGAACATAATGTCTGCGCAATTAGAATTAAGGCTCACGAAAGGGAGGCACATCTATACAAGAACAGATTATGGAAATGTCTGCGCAATTAGAATTGTTGGCAGCTTTTGTAAATGATATTTACTGAAGACACCCACAACCTTTAATACTGAAGTTTAGAACACCACGCCGCAAAAAAGCCAGATATCGTGTTAACCTGTTAACATGGACAGTAATACACAATACAAATTGACGTTTCTGACTGGTCATACTCAATTACTGACAACCAATTAATAACCGCCGCGTAAGTGACTATAGTTAGACACTGGTACATGCACACAATGCGTACATAGTAATTAATTAGAAACGATCCACAACCGGATGTGACGTGAAAGATATAAACATAGCAATTTCTCTGAGACGAGATTTCCTTTAAGATCAATTTCTTTTCTGGTATTCCAAAATTCAAAATCATAATCATATATTTCATTTCATTTACTTTTTTTCCAACATATTTACATATAATTACAGAAGAATTTTATTAACAAATATATTATGAAATTTACGAAATATGTATATATAAAGCTGTGAAGGAAGTGTTGTATAAAGACTCTGGTGAGTTTAACTGAGTATAACACTCATAAATTACAAAACAAAAATGATAACAAATTTGGTAGTACAAAACGCCCCCGCCCCACGCACCAATAGATATAATCGAAGCCGCGGGTCCCCATCCCACCCTACCCGACCCCAGGTAAGGTAATGATGTAAGTAAGGATGTGAGTATTTAAGTATATATAGCTTTTTATGTTTTCCATCTATACCTTAAGCTAGATTACACGAGTAAGTAGACTTGGTTTCAGTGGAATGCAATTATGCGAACATCAAATTAGCAATATATTAAGACATTCTTGCCTTCGGCATGTATTATGTGTATTATCATTGATCCAGCGATGTCGGAACCACGGGGAAAAGGGTGCGACTGATCTGGTGGGGCGGAGGGGGAAGGAGGTGCCCTTTTGAAAGTTGGGGGCGGACGGGGCAAGAGGTGCCCTTTTGAAAGTTGGGGGCGGACAGGAGCAGGAGGTGCCCTTTTGAAAGTTGGGGGCGGACAGGGGCAGGAGGTGCCCTTTTCAAAGTTATAAAATTATAGGTCATTCTTGAAGTTTGAAAACAAATAGAAATCCACTCACTCACAAATCCTACATAGAAGATGTAACATACATTTAGTATTTATTTGACACAATTAAAGCATGTCATTTACCAGGGGCACCGACACCGAGTGCCTTGGTGGAAGGGGCATGTCCTTCAATAATTTTCCAAGTAGGCCTTTTAACTATTCGCCCGATAGGCAATTGCCAACATTGGTCCTGGCTCCCGAATCTCAAACCCATAGGCAGGATTTGCCTACCGAACTGCCGAAAGTTGGGGAAACGTCAAAAGTGGGAGGGGGATGTGAGGGGAAAACACGCTAAGATCATTTGAGCCACTGAATGTAGTAATCAATTTTTTCGGTTTTTAATACAAATGAAACGGATGGTAAATCAGCGGCTTGGAACTAAATTTTAAAATGAATGGCTCTCTAAGAATATATTTATTGTTGTACGCATATTGGAAGTGCTTAAAGGACTATGGGCATCAAGCTGATGTTAGATATATGAATAAGCATGGAATTCTAAGTAGAATAGTTTTTAAAATATGTAAAAAGCTTATTTAGTTTTCAAGTTAGGACTAAAGAAAGTTTCATTTGTCCGGAATTGATGATATATTAACAGACTAAACGGAAGCATCTCAAAAAATTTCTATAATTCTTTAAATTCTGTTCTTTAAGTTCAGCTAGCAGCTACTTTTGAATTTCAGAATGTCTTTTCTAGACACATGATAATTCGGGGTGTGACAAATTCCATCAATTTTTGCCAATTCTATATTGCAGACAAGATTGACAGGAATGAAAAACAAAGGTTTTACAAAGGGTAAAGGATCAAATTTGTTTGCCGAAAATAGAGGGTAAGTCACAAAATAAAATAAAAAGTCACATGTCAGAAAGTGGCGGAAATTCCCCCTTGTTTATATGGCATGTTCCGTATGCCATTTGTGTTTGTGCGTACGAAAGTTGAGTCAAACACCTGTAATCATCGAATGTGCTGCATTTTAGCAGTTGTGCAAGCAAATACTTGTCATCTTTCAGAAGTAGATCATTGAACAATTTTCTTAGAAAATTAATACAATTCAGTTTTGACTGTTCTAATTGCCTTAAATTTTCATCGTGATCTGGAAGACCTAAAGTCTTGAGATTGTTTCTGTTTACTACAAATTGGTTTTCAAAATACAATAAATCTAACAACATCTCAGGTTTATTAAAGTTCAAGTTTAAGTTAAAGGGACTTTGAAATACTAAGTGCCAGTGTGGCATTGATTGCTTTTCTGAAAAAAAGTATTTACTTGACACACTTCGGACATTCGAAAAATTATGGTTGTATCTAAACAACTTTGAAACACAAGTGGTTTAGCTCGGAGAAAAAATGTGAAAACACTTTTTCTCTATCCTTTCTGCCTTTCTGGTTGCTTTTTTTTTTAGACTCCTCCCAGACCTTCTTAAATGACCCTTTTCCCCTTATAGTGGACCTTAGTAACAGGGCGAAATCTCTCTTCCCACAAGGTTACAAGTAAAGTGACGTCGTTCCCCTAAGGTTACAAGAAAAGTAACGTCATTCCCCTAAGGTTATCTGTAACGTCCTTCCCCTAAGGTTATAAGAAAAGTGACGTCATTCCCTAAGGTTACAACAAAAGTAACGTCGTTCCCCCAAAGTTATAAGAAAAGTAACGTCGTTCCCTTAAGGTTACAAGAAAAGTAACGTCGTTTCACTAAAATTACAAGAAAAGTAATGTCGTTCCGCCAAGGTTACAAGAAAGGTAACGTCGTTCGCCTACGGTTAAAAGAAAAGTAGCGTCGTTCCCCTAAGGTTCAAGAAAAGTAACGTCCTTCCCCTAAGGTTACAAGAAAAGTAACGTCATTCCCCCAAGGTTACAAGAAAAGTAACGACGTTTTCCCATAGTTACAAGAAAAGTAACGTCGTTCCTCCAAGGCCACAAGAAAAGTAACGTCGTTCCCCCAAGTTTACAAGAGAAGTAACGTAGTTCCCCCAAAGCTACAGTAAAAGTAACGTCGGTCTCGCAAGGTTACAATAAAAGTATCGTCGCTCCCTTAAGGTTATAAGAAAAGTAACGTCGTTCCCCCAAGGACAAGAAAAGTAACGTCGTTCCCCTAAGGTTACAAGAAAAGTAACGTCGTTCCCCTAAGGGTACAAGAAAAGTAACGTGACGAGAAAACACAGGGACAAAGAGCGAAACTCAAGAAAAGTCACTCCCTATGACGTCACCCGAGTCATATCATGATGACGACAGGTAGTGTATGCCACGCAGCTATTGTATTAGGATAAAATCAAATTTATACTAGGATCAAATCGAATTTTTACTTTAAAATCAAATCGAATTTGAATAGGACTAAGTTGAATTTGTACTAGGATCATATCAAATTCATATTAGGCAGCTAGTACCAGGCAAATTTAACCTAGATCAGATTAAAGTTGTACTACGGTCAAATCAATTTATACTAGGATCAAATCGAGGTAATACTAGGATCAAATCGAGGTAATACTAGGATTAAATCGAGGTAATACAAGAACCAAATCAAATTTACACTAGGCAGCTATAAAATTGATTCTGAATTTGAATTTATACTGGGATATATTTGATGATAAAATCGAAATAATACGGAGATAAATTCCAATATTCCCATTGCCTGGGAATGAATTTGGGTATTTATTTATATTTGGCCTTCCGTAACTGTGGAGGGCATTTAATAACCCGTGCCATAGAGGGCATTTCATTTCACGTCCTATAGAGAGCATTTCATATCACGTCCTACAGAGGGCATTTCCTATCACGTTCTATAGAGCGCATTTCATATCACGTCCTATAGAGGGCATTTCATATTATATCCTATAGAGAACATTTCATATCATGTCCCCTAAAGGGCATTTCATATCACGTCATATAGAGGGCATTTCATATCACGTCCTATAGGGGGCATTTCATATCATGTCCTATATAGAGGGCATTTCATATCACGTCCTATATAGAGGGCATTTTATATCACGTCCTATAGAGGGCATTTCATATCACGTCCTATAGAGGGCATTTCATATCACGTCCTATAGGGGGCATTTCATATTATGTCCTATATAGAGGGCATTTCATATCACGTCCTATATAGAAGGCATTTCGTATCACAGCCTACAGAGGGCATTTCATATCACGTCCTATATAGAGGGCATTTTATATCACGTCCTATAGAGGGCATTTCATATCACGTCCTATAGAGGGCATTCATATCACGTCCTATATAGAAGGCATTTCAAATCACGTCCTATATAGAGGGCATTTCATATCACGTCATATAGAGGGCATATCATATCACCTCTTATAGAGGGTATTTCATATCACGTCCTATAGAGGGCATTTCATATCACGTCCTATAAAGGGCACTTCACATCACGTCCTATATAGAAGGCATTTCATATCACGTCCTATAAAGGGCATTTTATATCACGTCCTATATAGAGGGCATTTCATATCACGTCCTATAGAGGGAATTTCATATCACGTCCTATAAAGGGCATTTCATATCACGTCCTATAAAGGTTGTTTCATATCACGTTCTATAGAGGGCATTTCATATCACGTCCTACAGAGAGCATTTCATATCATGTCCTTTGGAGAGCTTTTCATATCACGTCCTATAGAGCGCATTTCATATCATGTCCTATAGAGGGCATTTCATATCACGTCTTATAGAGCGCATTTCATATCACGTCCTATAGAAGGCATTTCATATCACGTCCTATAGGGGCATTTCATATTACCTCCTATAGAGGGCATTTCAAATCACGTCCTATAGAGGGCATTTGATATCACGTCCTATCGAGGGCATTTTATATCACGTCCTATAGAGGGCATTTCATATCACGTCCTGTAGGGAGCATATCATGTCACGTCCTATAGAGCCTGCCATAAAGGGCATTTCATGTCCCGTGCCATAGAGGGCATTTAATGTCCCGTGCCATAAAGGGCATTTCATGTCCTGTGCCCCACGTACCATAGGAGGCATTTCATGTCTTGTGTCATAGAGGGCATTTCTTGTCCATATCGACAAAGGAAAAGAATGATACCCGTTGCGAAGACGTCCTTAAAAATGATATGATATAATTCTTAACTGCAATTGTACCTGATTTTGCCGATTCTGGTCTGTCACATTATTGTAGTAAATCCACGATGCTTCAATCCATTCTGGGAGAAGTTGCTGGGCCAATTGATTGTATTCCTCCAAGAATTCCTGGGCTCTAAGCTCCTCCTCAAATATGTCCGCACCACAAAATCTGGCAAACATAACACTAGCACTGTTACTGTCAAAAGTTTCTGAGAAATGAAAAATGGAAAAATAAAATACATGCGTATTCGGCGATGGATCTCAACTGCAAGCAATAGCGTGGGATTCAAGCAGTCCGGCAGCATGCCTATTAATGGGAACATAACTGTCCCTATAAATGGGAACATTTTGATACATGGAAGCCGCCATTTTGTGGTATTTCTCATGATCCTTTGCTATCCTAACATTAAAGCCTTATGCAATGTTACAAATTTCAAATTTGAAATACGTCTGGGAAAAATATATTTGCTTGGAGAAACTTAAAAACCCATGAAAATACCTTCATTACTGTCATGGCTAAAACTTTTCCAACTCCCATTTGATATGTTCACCACGCCGTTTTCGAAATATTAGAAATAAAAAAAAATTCAAGCGTTTTTTAACACAATAGTCTTTGATAATTCAAGTGCATTAATCAGAAACTATGCCAATTTATCGCAACATCTAAACAATATGGCTGCATAACTTAAATATTCTCGTGTCTTATAAATGTCCCTATTATTAGGCATGCTTCCGGACTGTCAAATATGTTCCTCAAATTATTTATAGGTCTATAGACAATTGGAGGCATCGTTACCTTAATTGCTTTTCACTAAACGTAACCCCCATTTTTGTTTTCTCGTATTTTCTTTATTCTGAAAGCTTACCGATAAGTTTCTGAAATTAAGAAAAATAGAAAATGGCAAATCATGTTTTTGAAAAGTCGGAATGGCACATTGCGTCTTGGAGAAAGGGTAGACTGTGATCAAAAATGGTAAATCGTGAATTAGACAAATGGAAAAAAATCATATTTTGGCAATGTCATTGGTTATAAGCATTGGCGGCGGTAACAGATTTTAGCCGGAGGGGCGAACATGATTGGGAAATGTATCTACTTACTGCAGGATATATTAGAAACGAGAAATTTCTGGAATCCATTATTCCACATTCAAGTGATTCCCACAAATTATTTGAAAAATTAAATTCTATAGTTTTGAACTTTGAAATCAAATCACAATTGCAGTTTCGTGTGCCATGACATGATAGCGTTACCTTTATCTAATCGGTATATAAACAAATACATATAATGACAACATTCACTACGATTAAAGTGCCAAACTCTAACTCTATCCCTGTCGCCAATTTGTATTGTATACATTCATGTAGACTTGCCACAATCAGTGGAAATGACAAAAACAAAGAAGTAAACTTTACTCAACAACGATTTGAACATTTTGGAAGCACATTTTCACCTTATGTACAAAATGCTACGATATTAAAAAATCTCACAAAGTCCATTCAATGAATCTGCTTTCAAACGATTTATCCACAAATATAATATCATAATATATAACATTTGCATGAAAGTCCTTCAAAGAGGGAAAGTCTCGTCTCAAAAAAATTGCTTGACCCGCCACCAGTAAATCCGTTACATACTCGTGACGTCACTTCCGCGGCTTTTCAGTGCTTGTGCAAACATCTCAACTAATCGGAAACATTCGATTGTAGTTTATCTTTATGTCCACGTCATCTGGCGGAGAATACGTTGTCGTCACCATACAGCATATACTAATAGTATTAATGTACCAAATGTAATCAGTGCCAAATTGCCTGTGACTAAGTTTTCATCGAAGACAATTGAAATAGAGTCCCCGGGTTTGAATGAACAGATTCATGTAAATTTGCCACAATAAGTGGAAATCACTCAAACTAATAAGTGTATACTTTCTTCAACACCGGTTTGAACATCTGGAATTTGTCGCATAACCTGAAAACCGGAACACCACAGACCACTTCAAATTAAAGATCTGTTTAAAACCGTTAATTTTGCATTCTGTATAAGTCAATTAAATGATCAACACTGACGTTTTCAGAAGTTTGCGATCGATTAACAGACAATTACCTATAAATCAGAAAATCATAATAGGATATATTTTCCTAAAGTGACCTTTTCATGGCCAAAGCTTTAATCAAGCCATGAGCCAAGGATTATTCCAGGATGTCATCAACCTATCCATCCAGCTTTCCTTACTTTAGGTTATGAAACAATACAGGTCAAAGTTTAATGTCCATTGGCAACTGTACTAGGTCTATGAGCGATAACCTACTATTTGTGAAGAATGACGTAATAGTCTGACAGTTATGACTCAGGGTTGCCAGTTTTGCCGATTACCGGTGTAAAAGTAAATCCCCCCCAACCCCCAGTAACTTTTTGCCCCGGCCCCCATTTTCTAGGAAATTTGGGCCCCAGACAATTAGGCCGTAGCCATCCAGTAAATTTGGTCCCCCCTCATAGTAAAAACGGTCCGCTAGGAAATTTGGGCCCCCGGCCCTTCTTTCCTAGGAAATTTAGGACAACAACTTGTCTCCCTTTTGCAAGAAAAACACCCTTCTTCCTTCACAATAAATCTCGCCGCCGTTTTGCGTAAAGCGCTTTTTTTTCTTTAGTGTATCTCGATGGGTACTGCCCAGATCGAAGAAAATATTTTATTTCAGCGAAGAGCTTAAAGGAAGCCATTTTCTGTTCGTGGGCAAATTCTACGAATACAACGGCGCTGTATTCCGTACATAAATATTACTTACTTCGGCTTTAGCTTATCACTTCAGTACACAATATTAATTGAAGGAACTGAACAGACACACTAGTAAATTACCTAGTAAAATCAGTCCGGAGGTGACCAAATTCACTAGACATTCCTTAGGAAATAAGGACCGGGGGCTCCAAATTTACAAGGGGCAAAATTTACTACCACACCGGTCACCCGTTTTGAAACATCAGAACATGTTTGGCCGGTAAAATGCGACTATTTTGCCAAATTACAATTATTCTTTTCTTAATTTCACTATTAGTATTTCACTATTAGTATTTTACACCGCTTTAGTCTGGTTTTCACCGATATTTGCACGTTGTCAGGTTGTATACCGGTTTGGCATAGGTTTTCGCCAGGTTTTGCCCCACAGCTAGGTTATGTTTTTAGCGGACATCTTTTTTCTACCTATCCCCAAGGTCAATTTTAGGACCCCCGCCTGGGCCTCGGAAAACTTTGCCACTTTCGCCCTATCGACGGGACTACATACAAGTACAAAAAAACACGAAAAGGGGTAGGATATTTAAAAAGAACCGCGGATTCGAAAATTGACAACTTTCCCTCTAAATTTTAAGATAATTACAAAGGACCTGGAGTAATTTTACATTGGAACTTTTTTATAGATATTTTAAAAGGACAACAATGGGAAAGGACGAGAAGGGAAGGGGGAGGAGAGGGGACATGAAAATATTAGCTAGCCAGTGACGAACTATATTTTAGAGCCGAGCAGAGATGATTCATGATATCTAGGCGATTCGGGCATGATTGAAATGTAACTCTAATTTAAACAGCTTATTCGACATTTCATATCTCTGCTCGATTTAGTAACCAAGATTGATGCTGTCAGCATCATTATGCCGAGTCGGAATGACATGATTCTGATAAATAGACGATTCGGGCAGTATCTCTGATTTAAACAGGGCATCCGACATTTTACACATCTGCCCGATTAAGTGCCCAAGTATGATGTTGTCAACCGTTCCGAGTCGGCGGTCGGGAGGATCTAGGACATGCAGAATTTGGGCCAATGCTTAAGATTCCCTTCCTATTTGGAGTTTCGTAGTCCACCTCTTACAGTCTTAGGGCAACACAAAAAAAATACATCAATCTGTGGGGAATAACTTGCTTATTGCTAAACTAAAAAGTGAATTAGCGAAAAATGTACATTTGATGTGAAGGGCATCCTCAATTATGAAAACAGATCTTTTTTGGCCATTTCAGATGTCCAAGACTGCTGCCAATTCACTTATTTTGCAACTTACGCCGCAGTACAAAGTGATGGCACGAATTCAAATGCAATCATTGAGCAAGCTCATTTAAATGACACAATATAGTCTCTAAATATAGAAAGGAAGAATGCCACTACGGTCAATTGGAAGGTTAACTGTTTTACGTTCTTTGTCATACCCATTTGTAATCTGCTGAATATAAAAACATGAATCTCTGTTATTGTTGTAAAAGAAGAAATTTTGAATAACATTTTGATAAAAGAATAAGCAACAACTGGTCAATTCAGGACTTTTGAAGACTTTAAACAGTATGTGTTGAAGTTGTAGGAAACCATCATTTTTGCAGTTATTTGTCTTTTCATGATTTTTGTTTCAAAAGAATGTTCCTTTTTATTAAATGAATCATAGCCTTCTTTAACATACCAACTGGGGCATGTCCCCATTCCCTTTGATACCCCCCCTCCCCCGCGCTGGTAGTTTTTTAACCCTAGGAAAATATCCCTATGAAATGAACATATTGTGTGTAAATTCTAATGAGTCACTAAACTGGGGCCAACGACTGATTTAACCATTTAAGGGCCTGTAATTTGATTTTTTTTAAATTTTCAAATAAGGTAGTCACATCATTGTGTAGGTATGTCAATTCAGTTATAGATCCCTGTTTCATATGATAGACCACAGGATCCAAAAAGGGACAAGTTAATGCCGCATACACTACAGTGTGTGACAACCAATCGAGAAGTGCACGACTACAGGAATACCTTATGGAAATATTGAAGCCTTTGGACAAGACAGAATAAACTTTATATGCCATATATCATTATCTTTAGATAATGCATAATAATTGTATTAATGTATTACAGACCCCTAACCAGAGAAGAGGGGAGAGGGGAAGGGGTACAGGAGGGGAGGGGGGGGTCTTTCGAGCGAGCAAACTGCCTCTTGTTGAGAAAGTGCAAATCTAAAAAAATAATAAGTACCCGGAATTTCAAGGTTTGTTGCCCTTTTATACGAAAAACGAACCCCATTTTTAAAATTCCTGAGTCTTCTTTTGTTGAGAAAGCGCCCATTTGAAATAAAATGATAATAATAGGCACCCGGAATTTCAAGATTTTCTTGGCCTTTTATACGAAAAACGAACCGTCTTTTCAATTTCCTGGTTACGAGTTTCTGTCACAAATAACCCCTTGAACTGTTGGAAGGGTCATCCGGTAATGGCTGGTATTACTCAATTAACGAATTGATACGAATTCTAAAATCAATCAAAATAATTTCTTATGAAGAAACGATGAAACGACACAACTATCACAAATTGTACCTGTAATTGTAATTTGAATAAAAAAACTCCCTCACTTTTCGACCCAGAGCCTACAAATCAGATAAATCTGTTTAAGATTTCTTAATAATCCTTTTTTTATGTTTTTCATACTGATATCAGAAACTTCAAATTTTGATTTATAGTCTAGTATATAAGAATACAACATTTACACAAATATAAACAGAAAGTTCTTTGTCTTTTGTGTGTAACTGATACCTAATCTCTGGTACCAAAAGATATGCTGGGCGCCCTCGCGCCAGGTGGATGGATGGCCTGAAAAGTTGGAGTGGATTGTCTGCATCTGATCTGGCTAATGCAGGGTGGTCCCAAATTCCACTTCAAAAACTTCAGCCAGACACATCCTATTCAATGACCCTGAGGAGCGCGTCAACGAGCCGCTAGGCTTATGGCGATTAATTAAATTGATTGATTGATACCTAAAATCAAACTAGATAGAATGGCTCCAATTAATGAGGTAACATGGACCAGGGGTTTATTGGATACTACTGTTCAGTGGTAAACAAATATAAATCAATATCTATCAAATAATAAAGCAATACTATCAATTTACCACTCAGATCTGAACCGTCTGAATATTTGTTACACGCGAGGCATAACACACATTTTCTAACAAATTATATACCGAATTGATACAGTTGTGTTATGTTCATTAAGTCTTTTATTTATCATGCACTGCCATACGATAATACAACTACGACTGTTTTTGCCAAAACTCAAAAAGTATTCTCTCCTCAAACTTGCTTCCACAAAGTTGTAAACTTCATAATGGCATAGGTCAGTCCATTAAATTTAAAAGAAAAACAAGTTATGTTATTTGTTCCTGGAACTCATCACTTCTTTCACAGAGAAGAATATGAAGAGGATGAATGGTACTTTCAGGGAAAAGAAGCAAGACTTGCTAATATAATTATTAAAGTTAATATACACAGATTACCCACAGCATGAAATTGCCTTTCATAATAGAGGGAACAAAAATCATGAAAGACAAATAACTGCAAATTCCTACAACTTCAATTTTCCGCCTTTTTTATACCGTGATCTTTTTTTTAATTTTCAGTTTTAAGTTTATTGGTACAATTATTTTTCATCTATTGAGCAACCGTGGTCAATCTCAGCTCATAATGTCATATGGAGAAAAATGGCCCCGGACACTAACGGCTTCGCTGACCGTATTACAAGTCATGAACGTGACACCAACCATTAACGAATCGCTAATCGATAAGCACTTTGATATGTCACGTAATAATTCACCCCAGGAAAAATAAAACAAAACGTGATTACCTGAAAATCAGAAATTTTAATAAATTGGTCATGGAGTGAAAATAATGAAATTCATTATTTGATTGTTTTAGAAATTTCAGTCACGAATTTTACCACTTAAAAAGTGTTTAACCGTGAAAGAGACGCAAGTCACAACAAATTTCTTCATTTCATATATGTGATTTTTGAAATTTGTAGATCACCATATTTAAGAACACCACCATAAGTGTGATGTGATACAACTTCGTTGCAGCGTTATTTTGTCAAATTTTTGAGAAAATATCTACATACAACAGTTGTAAAAAGTAATCCTTTTCGACTTACTAGTATAGTCTAACGGGGAGTTTGTGAATTTGCTGACAAAACAAATTATTTTACATTTATATGACCATACTATGGTATAGTATAGTGTTACGGGGAGTTTGTGAATTTGCTGACAAAACAAATTATTTAACATTTTTATCACCATACTACGGTCAAATTTGTGTTTGTTGTTCAATTTTGACCATATCGGTGCATAGTTGACCATGTCCTGGTTAAATATGACGGTTTTTTTTAGAGTGTATAGTTGTACGAAACGCACTAATGCAGTACATATCTTCCATGCATGTACATAATCCCTTTATCAGATCTGAACCCAAATTTCATACTTAAAGACTGAAAGATGAGGGTTTGCTCGACATATATTTTAAACAGAAGTTTCTCGAAATTTTGCACAATTGGAACGAGTTGTGCACAACAAGAGGGTTCGGGCAAAGGCCGTTGCTGAGATGCGAAATTAAAGGATTTCCGGCGCTGGCCAAATTGGACAAAAGATAGTTAGTCACTCAGTCAGTTGGTCAGAGAGGAGAAACTGTTAATTAATTCAGGATTAGGGCCGAGGACCCCTTAGATGGCGGGAGCTCTTTGGATTCCAAGGGCTCCCTTTCGGTTTTTGTTTAATCATTTGGTAGCTAAATGGAAGGACAGAAAACTGAAAACATCAGGTGAAGAAAAGAAAACAAACAGATACAACTTTCAAACACCGTGACTCAGATCGCGATGATCACATACAATTTTACTTAAATTGAATACTCAAACATGAGAAACTCTCAGCATCCTTCCGGACAAATTAAAGGCTGAAAGGTGAGATATCGGCACTAAGGACAATCAGTTCTAATTTTCAAATTGGTTGAAATTTCAAGCAATTGCAAAACTCGTCTCTTTTGAGCAATTATGTTGCACGTAACCGTATATTAATAATACAGCAGCCATTTTCGATTGACTTTTGATCTGGGTCGAATGAATAAGACGGTGGGTTTCGAGCGATTCGCTTTGTGCCAAACGTAACGAGTTCAAATCTTGTCAAGGCAGAATTTTTTCTTCGTCTTTTCCCCTCATTTAAAATAAAACATGGAGCTATTAACCGAGTTATTTTCATTTAATAGCTCCATTATCAAACTAACGATAAATTTGTACATCTCTTTTAAATTTTCAGTCATCGATAATTGCGTTTAAAAGAATCATTGCATATATAAAGATTGTTTTTGTGTGTTTATTTTTCAGGATTACGTGGAAACAGAAGGTATAATTCACAGTTGCAGCCGCAGTAGCAGGCCGCGCCACCCGCCCCCTATTTTGCCTCCTATTTTAAGATGTTAACATATCGAAAAAGATAATTTGCCTAACAAGCAAATTAGGGATGTTCCATTTAAAAGCGGGAATTTTTTGGACTTAAAATTCAATTTAGAAAAGTTACTACAAGTTATGTTACAACGTGTAGGTTCGTTTTGTACAAAATAGTCATGAATATATGATAGTGCAAACAAAAAACTGACTTGGATGTTGTAATGTTTATACATTACCCAGCAATTTGTCAAACCTTATTTTCCTAATGGACGGTTCCTTTGGATTTGCGTTGAATATGAAAATGTTACCATAATCTCTATTATATCGATTGACGAAATTTTTAATATCATAAGTACTTCTTTTGAAATAGTTATGTCTGTTTTGCACTTTTAAGCATACGCCAGGGAAAGCACATGTAAGTCATAATGACTTGTTTTCAGTGGAGACCCAAAGAATTTGCCAAGATGCGAAGTGGATGAACACCGGGTTCACACCCTGCTCTTTTCAAGGAGTGTTCAGAAAACCAGGCAAGTGCAAATTTTCTTCAAGAAAGTTTGTGGTTTGTGGTACACCAGCATACCCCCCCCCCCCCGCGTGCTCAAAGTCTAGTTACGCCCCTGGCACTAGGGATAAGTATAGGTACCCCAACAAGAAATTAAAGGAAAATTGGTTCAACGTTTGCCTCCCCTTCACTTTAAGCTTTAAGCCTCTTGTCCAGTGCATAACAACGGGCATCTGGGCCCGGAGCAGCCATTCAAATGGAGCATTTACTTGATTTGAACCTCCGACGACTCCAGGTGCGTTAGTAAACTTGTAAGAGGGAGAAGGGGGTATGATGAATGACGAAGCCAAATTATTATATATCCCATTAAAAAAAATTGCCTTCTTGCCGAAAATCGTACAAAATTGTTCAGATTTTCCAATAAACTTTGACTGAGGCTTGGTAAGGAAGAGAAAAAAAAGGGGGGGGGAGGGGGTAAAATTATCATGCAACTCCTTTTATTACGCCACTTCACCAGAACCGCAACATAGCATACGTGTTTTTCGGGAAGGGGTGTCACACCAATCAGTGACGGCGGAACCAGGGCTTTGGGGCTCGGCCCCTCAACGAATAAAGTGTAGGGGCTTAAGCTTAGCTCCCAAAAGTGTGTTCTAAAATGTATACAATTTAATATATTTTGAAGTATCACCACATCAAAACAAATTTGCTGCTTAAAGCAAGTTGACTGAGTTTTCAGACATGATTGTAACCCTGGGAATGCAAATCAGATTGTATTTTTAATATCTATTTTATATCTCAATTCATTTTTAATATCCGTAAATAGAGGCTGATTGGTCCAGGTTCCTCTGACATTAAACGGTTGATAAGTCCAAGATTGGAGAAACCTAAAACACGACCCCAGGATTTCGATTGCGAACATATATTTACCGAACTATTTGTTTCCGAACACGTACGTTTCAAACATTTATGATTGTGAACATATATTTTGCGAGCATATTAGTTTTCGAACATATAATCTGCGACCATATTGTTTCCGAACGTTAGTTTTGCAGGCATATTAGTTTTCCAAACTTACATTCTGCGACCACATTGTTTCCGAACATATGTTTTGCGAACATATTTGGTGGTATTTTTGACGTTCCATAATAACCTGATTCTTGATCAAGCGTTACATATTTATAAACGACGTTAAAGTAAACTATGCAGAAATTTTTGTTGCATATATTTTTCCACTTACCGCCATCATTTTTCTTGCGTCTTCTGAAAAAATCTTCAAAACTGTAACAAAAAGACATCATACTTCAGGCGGTAAGTTTTTTTGTGAGGATTCAGCTTGGCTAACAGTCAGACAGTTGGTCACCTGTACAGAAACGTAGATCTATTCAGTTATCATAGCTTTCGTGTGAGAAAATAAACATATGCTATACACGATTGTATATAGTTTATATCTTATCTTCAAGGCTGTAGATATTGACATAAATTGCTAGAGAAACTCTGGATTAAGAATTTATCTTAACTTTTATTGGATGAGCATGGACAATATAGACCTAATGCAAATAAATTTGTTTGTATAAACAGCTAAACATGTATTGATTCAGGGGCCTTGGAAAGGGGGGAAGGGGCCAAGGAGGAGGGCCAACAAATTTCATTGAGGCCAAGTACAATTTTGGCCCCCAATAATGAACGTCTGACAAATTGATTTTGAAAGAGTCATATTCCCTTCTCTTTTTCTCAGTATACCAAAGAAATAATTTTTGGAAATTTGTTTCAATTTTGTAAAATTTCCTTGAATTTTTGAGAAAGTTTCCTCAATTTTTGAGAAATTTTCTTCAACATTTTTGGAAAAAGTTCTGAATATTTTTAGATATAAAAGGCTCGCATACATTTTTATAGTTTTGTTGGAAGAAAAATCAAATTCTGACCCCAATGTGAAATATTTTCCTACGCCGCTGTATTTGATTTACTGTGGTCAGGTGGTGGTCAGCTATTTATAGAAGACAACATTTTGTACAGAACCTTAAAGAAACTATAGGTAGCACGGAACTAATTATTTGCCTTATTGAAACCTGTAGTGGAAGAGTCAAGTTCAGGGTCCGTTTTGTACCAGAACACGAACGAGTTGAGCTGTTTCGTGATGTTTTCCAAAAAGGACGTTATTATATTACTTGAATGAGAATAGTCTCAATAGGGGGTCACCGAAGGTTTAGGGCATTTTGTTTAGGCCGAAGTGTAACACCCTCACCAAATCACTCAAATTTTGGTATGGGTCCATGGTAAACTAATTCCCAATGAAACTTTTTCTGAAGCAGATCTTGTCAAGTTTGGATATGTATAGTCAAGACATATCTATTTTCTACCATTCCTGAAATTTGCAACTTTTCAGCTTCTTGTCCCATTCATGGGACCTTTGGAAAATATTTTATCAGCCTTTTCTCTTAGGGTTCTCATTTTGGGCAGGCGTAGTAATACCTAATTAATACTGTGCTACCTATACTTTGATACCTTAATTCGTTCACGTGTTATCATGATGTTACAATATTGTTTGGTAATTTGTCCAGAAGTGACATATTTTATTGGTGTTTTTCAAAGAATATAAATCTAAAATTCATACTTATCCAGTTATCTAATATGATATAAATCTCATAAAGTATATTAATCTGAATATTACACTTTCTTCCAACAGTTAGACCCAGTATAAATATTCTGCCAAGATGCCAGACTGCATGCACAATGGTTGTATTAGCGCAATAATATGTATCCACAGAAAACACAAAGATTTTTGAGAAATAAGAGATTAGTGGCAGGTTTAGTCTGAGAACAGTCATTTTTTTCAAAAGTAACATATAAAATAACAAAAAATAAAAGGTTTAGATTTAATAGGAAGGAACACGGCACCAAAATAGCTGTTTCTGGTACCTGAAACATTAACTGATGCATGCTTACTTGAAGTTTCTGGCAAACGGTTGCATCTTAAATACCATGTTTACGAAACCTTCATGTTTATGATGTGAATCCGTATACCGGAAAGATTGTAAACATAGTAAGTAGTTTCACGATGCGTTTACGATATGTTACGAAATATCCGTTAAATTTCCGTTGGCAGAAACATCGTAAACATCTTCTTGTACACCATGTTTACAGAATAACTTAAATTTCTTAAACACTGTCCGCATATTTAGGCAGAATTTCTGCAAACGTATATTCTGGAAACATGCACAAGAAATTTAAGCTATATTTTTATTGTAGCTTATATTTCATAAACATAATACGAACATTTCCGTAAAGTATCCGATGACGGAAACTTCATAAACTCCATTTGTAGATTTACTATATGTTTACGAACTAACTTATATTTCATAAACATGGTATGAACATTTACGTGAAGTATCTGATAACGGAAAGCTTATAAACTCTATTTGTAGATTTACTTTACCATTATCTGATTATGAAATAAGTTAACTGCCTAAACATGTATTGAGCGTTTTTGTCATTTTCCGGCAAAGAATAATTTTTAAACTCGGTTTGTATATTTCTTACGTGTTTAAGAAATAACTTAAATTTCATAAACATTGTCTCAGTGTTTCCGTGAAAGATACGATAATAGAAAACTTGTAAACTTTGTTTCTATATTTCCTACACATTTAAGAAATGACATAAACTTCATTAACATGGTTGCAGTGTTTCCATGCATACGAAGATAATGTGCACAACCGAGTGAAGTCTATGCTTGCAAATCAGACATGAATAAAAAACAAATTAATAAACAGATCAAAGTACGCCTTTTGATTCTGTTCAGTTGTGTAAAATATGCACATTGGCCCACCCGCCTGAACCAAATTTTTTGGGGAAAAAATTAAGGCCATGAAAAACGTGATTCGTGGGCCAAATGCCAGTATATAAAAACAGAGCTTGTGTGAAGAGGAATACTGCTTGGTTTGGCGAATCTCACAAATCCAATTGGATTTTGAATCACCAGCTCAGGGAGTTACCTATATACAGAAATATCGCTGGCATTTGGGAATAAATTATAACCCACGCATGCATTACTCTCTTCAATCATGATTACCAGGATAATAGTAATATTTGTCAACATATATACCTCAAAAAACCCTACAATTAAAAATACCAACAATGGACGAAAGACATTACCAACTTGAATTATGAAATTTGTATAATGGAATTCTGCCGTAAATTGCTGGATTAAAATATTTGTTCACACAGGTCTTAAAGGAGCACTAGACCGAATAGTGATAACGCTAAGTTTTGCGAATTTCACAGATATATCATCCACAACAGATCAATCAATTTCATGCCTTTCTATAGCACACAGACGACGGGAGGGCAAAGGTCACTTGAATATTTATTGTTGCACTGTTGAGTGCTAGATAACCATACCCTAAAACTACACCCTCAAATTTCGGTCTAGTGGCCCTTTAAGTTGTCAGACGTTGCCCCTACCTGTACCCAGACATTCGATGTTCCCGCAACATCAGTTCGACAGTATATACGGTTCTTTAAATGTCGTTTGATCATGATCAAAACACAGTGGATTTACAAAGAATCATCTGTTTATCAGTTTACAGGTTTATGCAACACATAATGTCCAATGTACAAATCGCATATTATACCTACAAATTCATATGCTGTAAATTAGTGGTTAAATTTGCATCCATTTTGTTGCTTAGTTTTTATTATATTTTACGCAGTTTAAGCAGTGGCGGTGTTAAAAGGGGGCACGGGAAGCCCTCGTGAGATCGCTCTATTCCAGAAAATGTTATAAAGTGACATATTTGTATCTGATTGATCTGTTTATAGGCCTTGACCCCCTCCTCCATGAGACAAAACTGCCCCTCCTGCAGCTTAAAAATCATCGCGCCCCACGGAGTTTATACTGTCGCCTTTCATCAGCTTGGGAGTTCAGTAATTCCATGATATCTTATCTGTCTATAGCTGTTATATCGACCAGCTATATGAAGTTGTTTTAACTTTAGCACGTTAAAACCGTGAACGCTAAAAGCTTCGGAGAAATCAGAAGTGCTTTGGTGTTACATCATCTTGATCACAATAAGGACATCTAAACGAGCCCATGGTCATTGAAAAGGTAAAAGCGAATGTAAATAAATCAGCAAATCGTCAAAAGGCTGTTTCGATACGGTTATCAGGAGTAGCGTGGTGGATCATGTTTCACTTGTGGCAAGGGTATTCCCCCTCCCCCAAATGCTCATAAAACTGTATGATTGCAATGTTGGGGATATAATAGAGCTAAATTGCATGCATCGTTTAGATGGCACTGTTTAGAATTTGAAACTGCTTAAAATCAGTGTTTCAAATTTATGGGTAAGCCCTAGAGTCCAGGGGACGAAGCTCCAGAAGTCCTGCGGTTCTCAGTGATTTTAATAACAGAAAATTGTTTAAATTAGTATCAAACCCACGTAAGACGTCGGAAGTCCTGCAGTTTTGTTAATGTTGGTGGCAAAACATTACTTAAAATTGTGTCAAATCTATGGACAAAGTCTTCGTAGGGGCCGAGGGGGTGAAGCCCCCGGAAGCCTTACATTTCACGTGAATTTGATAGCAGAAAATTGTGTTAAATCCGGAGGCTAAACCCCATACTCACCCCTCCCTCAATAAGTCCTACGTTTCTCATAATTTTGGTAGCAAAATTGTGTCATTTTCAAAGTCGAAACCTTGCTAAGTCCTGCGTTTTTAATGAGTTTGATAACAGAAAATTGCTTAAACTCATGTAAAGTCCAGGGCGTCGAAAGCCAAGCGCTTTTGGTGGTTTTGGTAGCAAAACATTGCTTAAAATTGTGTCAAATCAGTAGGGCGAAGTCTTGGTGGGCCCAGTGGGTGGGTGAAGCCCCCTTATATCGTGTCTCTGTGCTCAAATTATTTTATAGTCATTAAGTCGCCAATGCTTTAGCCTATTCCATCTCGATGATTCGTAAGCTTTCTTGGCGGCTTGCTTTAATGATCTGGTCATCGAAGTGAGACAAATACTCAGCTATATGGCCCATTGCTGAAATCGGGATACCTTCCTGACTAAATTCACCGAAGTTCCGTGAATCTAGTAATGCTATATCATCAAAATCAAGGTACATGTCCTTGTTTTTGGCGTACTGTTCTTGTATGGTTTCACAGAGGGTGTCAAAGACTTGATTGTGCACCATCGCCTCAACCTCTTCTCCAGTGTTATTTCTCCTTCTTCGCCTGACATTTTTTCGTCGTCGTATATGCCTTTCATCTGTTCACCGGCATTCTGTCTTGAATTTGGATGTCATTATTATTCAGTCGCTCCGACGCAATCGCAATACATATATCTGCTTTAGCCCTTACAGCATCAAAACTCCTCTTATAACCGTCGAGCTTCTTTGACGTGACGACCACAAAAGATTGGGCTTTGATTAGATCATGTCCTGTCGTCTGCAGGTACTGTGACAATGATGTTGTCTTCTTGAAAACACGCATGAAAACGAACGCTGTTAAGATGGTCTTGTATAACTGATTACCTTTTCCAGCAGATCTTTGGCATGGAAATAGACTAACAGAAATGTGCTGGCATGGATGTATCATTACACACCATCAGCATCACTTGAACAACTTTAACATACAATGCATCCTTTAAATGATTCAAAATGTAATAGACCATTTGTATAGGCGCAGGTTTTAGCCTACCAACTCGTATTTCTAATTAGCTGTAGTCGCTTGCCCGACGTTCCCTGTCCTTCGCATACTTCCATCCGCTTATATGACTCCTTGAAAAGCTTGGCCATTAAGGTTAATAATGAAAATAAATTGCTGGCTTGAACGACGACGCCCGTGATATCAGCCACCAGGTAAGATGGCCCTTTATGGTAAGAAGCCCTATATCAGTATATTTAGCTCTGAAAATTAACTGTACTTCTACATTGGTTGATAAATTTTCCTCAAGAAATCCATATTCCCTGAACACCTATAGGTCCAATTGTAGGCCTTCTGGCTACCGAAAGCCATTGGGCCGGCTGCTGCAGCCCCAGAGGATGGCCCCTGAGTCCAATTTGACGGCCTCTGGCCTGCCTCGATCTCCCTTTGGAAGGCTGCTGGGCCCGATTTTGTGGCCTACGATCGGCTTTAGCCTTCCTTCGGGAGGTTTTAAGGTAGGACAAATGATGATTTGGAGATGCGTTTTCACAAGAAAAAATTAATTGGCGATGGCATATTCCACGTTTTTTTTTATATCGAGTTTGTCAACGAATGAAATGTAATGGTTTTCACGGGGCAAGTATGAACTGCAGGTGGTGATTACGGGGAGGGCTCGTCCCTCCCACTTCCATTTGTAATTCGTCCAAATCCGATAATAGAAAGTTTTGTCAACACTTGGTCAACATTCCTCCCCCTCCCCTCTTCAATGGCTGGTAGAAATTTTCTCCAGCTGTGTTTAAAAGTTGATTGACCTCATGCGAACGTGTGCATTTGATCGAGGGGAGAGAAGAAATTGGAACACGGAAATAAACGCATAAGCATTTTTCCGTCATTGATACTTTCTTGCCTAAGAGACGGATATTTTCTTGTTTAAAAAGACATGCACAAAGCGAAAGACTATTCGTAGTTTCGTACTGAAGAATGTACGAAACTAGTTTTCATTGTCACAGTACCTGCAGACGACAGGACTTGATCTAACAGTCTAATCAAAGCTCAATCGTTTGTGGTCGTCACGTCAAAGAAGCTCGACGATTGTATAAGAGGGGTTTTGATGCTGTAAGGGCTAAGACATATCTATTAATTGTGATTGTGTTGAAGCGTCTGAATAATAAAGACATCTAAATTCAAGACAGAATGCCGGTTAACAGATGAAAGGCACATACGGCGACGAAAACAAATGCCAGACGAAGAAGGAGAGGGTACACAAATGACACCGGAGAAAAGGTTTGAGGCGATGGTGCACAATCAAGTCTTCCACGCCTTTTGTGTAGCCATAGAAGAACAATACGTCAAAAAACAAGGACCTGTATGATGATTTCGACTATTCGTAGTTTCGTACTGAAGAATGTACAAAACTAGTTTTTATTATTTTCTCGACGTAGGTCTAATGTAGAAATTGTTGTTTCAAGGTTTTAGGTGAGTGGGAAACAATATTATAACTAAACTACTTACACGGTCGAGACAAAACACAAAAATCAAAATATACAATATAGACATGCATAGAAAAGCAGCGATGTTTAAAACGTGTGTGTGTGTGCTTGGGTGTGTGTGTGTGCGCGCATTTTTTCCCGCGCTTGTGGTTCGTTTACTATTCCTTGATCAGTGATTGGATAATTTCCTGCACTGATGACTTGGAGCTCATAGAATGTAAGATACGTTAAGTAAAATAATAACTAAAATACGCGCAGTTTAAATGCGTGTGTTGTGTACGTTTATGTGCACCACGCACGTTCAAGTAATCAGCGCGTACCAAAACTGCTCACTGCTTTGCCAACAACTTCAAGAACTTACATCGTGCGTGTAGCAAAAGCACTAACGATCGTGTGAAAATGCGCGTTTTCTTGAAGACGTAACTTGTGTTTATGGCGAATAGAATATTGCGTTCTTGTTCCTTTTTGTCAATTAATTTTGTCAACCAATTGCCTTATTTTGTTTTATTTCGTGTTCGTGCGCATGTTGCGTTACTCATGAGATGGTTACAGCTTTGCTACAAAAGATCGACATAACTTTATTTTCATGTGCATATCTTAAGACGCATATTTAAGATTACTTTCGAAAATTCTTTATAAAGCATTATGTTATTTGTACAATGGGGAAATTTTTCTTAAGGAGAGCGACGAAGAACAAGCCGAATCGCAGCAGGTAATTTTTACCTCTGATTTTTAGTTAAAACGTTTGATAATTTACCTGTTAATTTAAGGCGTATAGAGACCTTATAAAACTGGACTTGAGAAGATAGGCCTAATAGAACATCAGTGGTTAATAACAAATACGCACTACGTGCATGAATCTATATATTCCCTAATTACACAATGATCTTCTCTGAATTCATAAGGAATTTGTATGGGCCCTGGGGCATTATGAAAGAAATACTTTGATTTAGGATTTGTATCTTGGTGGGAGTCAGGGGCTACCTTCGCCACCTATTTTTACAAAAATATTGCGGCTATTTTCAAGAGAATATTCTTTGGAATGTCTTCTTTCATTTTGAATATATATGCTTTATTTTTTCAATAATTGTTCATATCAAACTATGACAACACAAAATTGCTTGTTTAGGTATTATTCATTTTCTTTCCCTTTTGCTACACGTTTACTGTTGTACTTAAAAGTGTGGACAAGTATACAGTTACTATACCTTCATCATCTTCGCTCACAAAGTTTGTTGATTTTAATGGACAGGTAATAGAGATTTTAAATTTAACAGGAAGAACTTTAGAATTCTGATTCATATAATAGTCAAAAGCATGGTTCGCGAAATAGGAAGATTGTATCCTTCATGAAAGATACGCCAGTTTAATCTTTATGAAATCATTTAAATTCATGTTCTAAATTTCAGTCACTATAAATAATCTGACTGTCTTCTCCTAAGTTTTGATTCCTAGTACAATAGCGATTCAAAACCGTCTGGTCATCCAATTGTTCCAATTCAAATAACCTTCATGATGGATTTACATACAATAACACAGAGAAATTCATAGGTTTTCTTTTTGATGTCACAAAATTGAAATGAAACTTGCATAGGTTATTACAATATGGTCTTCAAATTCAAAATGGTCAATTCTTTACCGATTTTGATAACACTTTCTGCTGCTTTTATGATTTATAGATAGTTTTTTTTATACCAGTTAAGTTCATGTTGTTATTATACACGTCCATTGATCATCTGAACTTTTACATCATTCTTGATCTCAATATTTCTATTTGAGGAACAGGCGTCGCTTTGCTGTTTTAAAATGCTGCCTGTCACCTCCAACAGACAAAGAGGGAGACTATATCCCTTAGGATCAACCCGGTCTTGAATTGCAATCCCAACTTCATCAGCAGCTCAAGTCATTGCAAAGCCAGTCAACATCAAACGAAGTTGATGTTGGTCCTAAAGAGGAGGACTGTAGAGGACCTGCGACAGATCGGCTGATGATCTGTGGGAAATATCAAGGGATGTTTACATTTTTCAAAATTTTTGTAAAATTTCCTTCATTTTTGGAAAGTTTACTTGTAATTTTTTCATTTTCGTTAACTTTGCTTGAATTTTTGAGAAATTTCCTTCATTTTGCGGAAATTTTGTAAATTTTTCTTTAGTATTCGGAATTTTGTTCATTTTCGTGAACTTTGCTTGAATTTTTGTGAAATTTGTTTCATTTTGCAGAAATTGTTTTCAAATTTTGGAAATTTATTTTTAATATTTGGAAAATTTCCTTCATTTTTGGGACATTTTCAAGTTCAATTTTTAGGCCTTTTTTTAAATTTTCGTCAGTTCGTGTTGCTTCAAGTTTTAGGAAAATTCCGTCATTTGGGTCTTTAAATTTTGGGTAGTTTTCTTCAATATTTGGGAGACATCTTTCATTTTCGGGAGATTTCCCTCGTTTTCGTAAAATTTCATTTAATTTAACCCCAAAAATCTTTGTTTCCTTGACCTTTGCCCCTACATTGATTTTAAGTAATTTCTTGAACGTTGCTACCAACTTAGATCTATCAGTCTCTGTGCCCAACGTTTTATTCTTAATATGATTAATTTTTTTTGAAGGGAGGGGGGCACCACAATGGCCTTGCCCCCAGTAAAACATGACCCATCACGCCACTGGTATCAAGACATATTAACATAGGAATAACGCCCCTTCACATGGGAAGTGGAGCAAATCGCCGTTTTGCTGGATATGCTCCCCATAAGAAGTTTAACCATGGGGAGTGGGGTGGGGTGGGGTGGGGACAGTCAAACTAGCGAATAAGTTGGGATTGTTGGCGAACAGTCTTATATTTTATCCTTTCAAACGCTACAGTGCATGCTACCTTATACTTAGCTCGCTGTCAACGAAATGTACCCATCTTTTTTGTAATCTTTTTTGTAAACATCTGTCAGCCACTTGGCCAATTGACCAACTTCAATACAAAATGTCATTTGTATGCTTAGGAACATTATTTTATAAAATCAGTAACAGCAAGGAATCCTTGGAGAACATTTGGAGAACATGACGTAAAACCCTTACTTTCTTAACAAATGTTTAAGTATTTGATGGAAAATTAATTCGGCGTTCTTTGTTGATTGAAAATCATATTCCTAGCATATATTAAATGTAACGGTTCTGACAAGCAGTAGAGTCTGGTCTTATTTCTACTCAAATCTGAAGAGAGAAAAAAAACGATTAAACTTAAACACCTCCTCAATTGAGAACTATTTTTGAATAATATCTCTATTTTTACTCTGCTCATTTTCCTCATTCATACAATGTACTTGTCAGTTTACCATTAACTCATTCTTGACATTAATTCATTCTTATATGTTATTCTTTTTTACTGTTATTTTACTTCTCCCTTATCTGGTTATCCTCAACATAATTTCATTGCTGAGGTTAAAGCCCTGCAAGCCTTTAGCGGTACTGATGGATTCCCAAGGCTACTTGGAGTAACGTCACACTACCCCGTTCCTGGAATAAACCAAGAGTTCAATGGAGATACTCAATGGCGGAAATCCCTCACAATGGCGGCGGCTCTCTTACTCCTAACCGACGCTCCAATCAGCGTTACCGTCGTTGATTGGCTGTTGATAACTCGTGACCTGTGCTGCGCTTTGAAAACAATGAACAACATGGGCTGGATTCATGGGGATATTAAGATGGACAACATCTTAGTGGACCGAATCGCCACTGACCCATCAATGACGTCATGGCTTGAGGACGGTCTTTGGACCATAAAGTTGATCAACTTTGGAAAGGCTTTTTGGCTTGACTCAGTTCCAAATGTTATTCAGTATGGGTACGAGAAGAATTGCGATCTATACGGGTACAGCATGCAGCTTGCTCCAGAGATCATAGAAGGGCAATCTTTTCATACACCAAGCTCAGAAATGTATTCACTAGGCTATCTAATGAGAGAACTTGGGTTCTTCACTGAATCTTACTTTTTCGACAAACTTGGCGCTGATTGCATGACCACAGACCCTGTTACTCGATTACCATTAGATCAAGTGATTCTGCTACTGGAATCCGAAATCTACGAGAGCATGTCCCGAGGATAAAACAAAAATGGCACGCTGGTCGTGATACCACAGACGGTCATTTCGTGCATCCATTACAAGTTAATCGAGAAGAAATTGATGGCAATTAGGTTAAATCTCAAAAACTTTTTTCACCTCAAACTAAAAAATCCAAATATTAAACTGCTGAAAGCTGAATAAAGGGGAACTTTATGTGCAGTTTACTACTTTTTGTTGTTTTAACTGGGAACAGCATGAATATCGTGTTTCTCAACTTTTTTATGTAAAACACTTCATCACAGCTGGATTTCTTCAAAACCTTAAAATCATTAATATTTTGTTTTTATAATCTATTAATCAATACATACAGATCTTTTCGATATTTATTGAATCATACCTGTGTAATTACTTTATGAACTGCAATACTATTTATTCCAATTAAATATTATAAACCTTAATTTATTTATGCTACCTTTTCTTTGTTAAAAGCAAATCTTGTTCAGTAAAAACAAATTACAAACTTTTAGAAAACCAAACCTGTTGTCGTTATTTCTTATACTAATAATCTAACTTGTCATGAGTAAATTAAGATTAAGATAGGTGAGGGCATAGGCGGCGGAACTTGAGATCAGAGAGGGCACGTCATCTCCCCCAATTTTGTCAACAGTGTAAAAAGTGACCTTTTTCAAATATAAAAAGTGCCCTTTTTCATAGTAAAAAGTGCCCTTCCGACTGTCTGAGGGGAAGAAGTGCGCTTTTTCAGAGAAGGAATGTGCCCTTTAACTGTTCAAACATTGAAAACATTCTCCTTTAGACTATATGTATGCTATTTTCATTTAACTGTTGAAGAATGTAAGACAGTATCGTCCTGAAAGAAACTAAAATTGTGAAATTTTATGACCTATTCATCAACTTTCCCAAACACGATGTTGAGGGCCCAACAACCCCACATTGGATTTTTTTCTATACTGAAAAATCAGTGACATCTACCTACCTTTATTTTCTCCAATCATAAAGTGTAAAAAGTCTTTAGAATAGGGCCTTATCAGAAATGTGTGAGCCATCACAAATTTTATTGATGAAATTGGGCTCGAGGCAAGACTTACAATACGGACTCGGGTCCTTATCGTCCCCCATCTTTTTTGCAAAGTTCAAAAAGTGCCCTTTTACGGAGAGAAAACTGGAATGTTCTGTCAAATATCAAGACAACAGGCTTGTCTTTTTATTGTCAGATTGAATCAAGTAGCACAAATATTTGCTATGGACGATCAGCCCATATTTCAATAGTGGGGCACCTTTTATGCGGGGTCACTGTAGTCACTGACTTGCTGAATACTGGATTGTAATGTTTGAGTATTTCTTGTAATATATTCTGACCTGACTAATATACCGTGTTGTAAGAAATATTCCCATGTTTTTTCGTAACATTTCATAAGAAAGAGATTTTTTTTAGAAACACTTAGTACAAAACTCATGTTGATATGTTATTCTTACCAGGAGATATTCA
>JAIGNY010003268.1:7500-12500 GCA_020152595.1 Chiridota heheva | reverse complement strand
TTCTTCATTTTCGGGGAAGTTTCTACACTTTTTCTTCATTTTGGCGAAATTTCCTTCATTTTGGGGAAATTTCTTCATATTTCTGCAATGTTCCGTCATTTTTGTAAAATTTGCTTTGATTCTCGAGAAATTTCTTTGATTTTTTGTTATTTTTTATTATTAATTATTGGGGAATTTCCTTTCTTTTTCGAGAATGTTCTTTTCATTTATAAAAAATTGAACTTATTTTTGGGAAGTTTTCTTCATTTTCGGGGAATTTTCATCATTTTTGGGAAGCTTTCTTCAAATTTCTCGAATTGTTGCTAACTTTCCAATAATTGTACGACCCCACCCCTTCCCCCCTCCCTCGAGCCCTTTAAGTTTACAAATACTTTTGGGACATAACAGACCCTTTAGAGACCCATAAGAGACTTTCTTCAATTTTCTCGAAATGTTGCCAAACTCTCCAATAATTGTACGATCCCCCCCCCTTCCCCACCTCATCCTCGAGTCCTTTAAGTTTACAAATAGTTTTTTCGACATAAACCCTTATATTTTTCTAGGTTTGTTGAGACGAAAATAAGATTCCCCCTCTCCATGTCAAATATCTTCGTAGAATCCGACGCCACTGACTTTATCAATTGTGTAGAGATGATATATCCTTTCTGCATGTTTTACACCCACACTAGATTCACACTTAAAGATCAAGTTCTAAAATGTAATTGAAGAATTAAAATATTAAAATCTACTTGGATAAACATTTGGGGCATTTTCAAACAGGCAGAGGAGAAATATACCCTGAAAATAGAGACAATTCGGACAAAATTGCTTCACGGGTGAAGTTCTGATAGGAGCCCAGGGCTATTGGGCGAAGCCCAGAAGCTCGGAAGACTTCTTACTTTTGATGCCCCAAAATAACGGTCCATGTCATCAAAGCTCATGATTTTAAATGTGTGTGGGCTGGGTATTTTTCATATACGTCCCAGTTGCCAAATCCGAGAATTAACATCATGCCGAGTCGAGAGTGGAGATTCTGATAGATCAATATCTTGACGAATAAAGCAGTATTTCCAGTACATGATCGACCCAGTCAGCCTTCCAACACTTTTTTCAGAAATTACGTTATCAATGGCCCTCACTTTTAGATATCACACTGTCATTAATCAGCCCCCCTTCCCCCTCCCCTCCCCATCCTTCTCTCGAACTTTTGCAAGGCTGGTTATACGTATACCAGTATACTGTATCCAAAGTTTCACTTTCTTGCCCGATTAAGATTGGTGACCCGAGAATCATATTGACAGCATCATGCATATTCGGAAGGAATTGATTATGATATAGCCGAGTCGGGCATGATTCTCATATATCTCTTAAGTCTGTAGGTACAGTAGTATACATATAACATTTCACATATTTTGCATAGGCGGCGGAACCTGGGACACGTGTTCCTCCCGCACTTCTCAAAAGTTTAAAACAACCTCTCTTCAATTTTCGGTCAATTTTCATCAATTTCTTGGGAAATTTCATTCAACATGATTAATGTTTGTGAAATAACATTCAATCTTTGAGAAATTTGCTTAATTCTTGTGTAGCGTTTGAAAATTTTCTCCAATTTGCGGCAAATTTCCTTCATTTTAAAGTAATTTTGTTCAAGTTTAGGTAAATTTTCTTCTATTTTTGGGAATTTTCCTTCAACAGTTCAATGTATGGGATATCTCTTCTTCAATTTACGAAAAATATTCATCAATTGTCGGTAAATTTCCTTCATTGTTTTGGGATTTCCTTAATTCTCTCGTGCAGTATTTTTTTTGTGTGCAATTTTCCATTATTTGAGGTAAGATTTCTTAGATTTTTGGTACATTTTCTTTCATCTTCAATTGTTTGTAAATTTCCTTCATTTTTGGGCAATTTTCCTTCGATTTTTAGTCAATTTTTGTCAATTTTCCTTCAATTAATGGTTAATCTTCTTGATTAATGGTCAATTTTCTTAATTTTTGGGAAATTTCTTTCAATTTGGAGGTATTTTTCTTCAATTTTGGGTATGTTTTTTCAATTTTTGTGAAATTGCCTTCAATGTTTGGGATATCTCTTTTAATTGGGGGGAAATTTCTTTGATTCTCGTGCCATCTTCTTCAATTTTCGAAAAAATTGATTTTCGGTAAATTTTCATCAATTATCGGAAAACGTTGCCAAAAATTACTAAAATCTCCAATCATTTTACCAACATTTCCATCAATTTTGTGTTGTTAATAATTTCCTAAATTTCCCTATCTAAAGGGGAGGAACTTTCTCCCTACTTCCCGCTTATAAGACCATGCACCGTCATCCCAATATGTTCCATTTAATCGTATCATAAATGCTCACAAAACACGTTATCATATCATTCCTGGTTTGGTTTGGCTTGCCCCCCCCCCCCCCCCTTTCCTTCCCATTCATTTCTCTTCCTGACATATTATCCTGGCAACGCCCCTGGCGAAACTTAATATGTTGATCCGGCAGTCCGCCGGACCATTGTCATGACATAAACTGACATGCCCTCTCCCATCGTTTTGGTAAAGTTTACAAAGTGCCCCTATGTCATTTAACATTGGCAGATGGAAGAAAATACCACAAACATCAAGTAAAATACACCAAATTTTACTCGTGGAGCATCTTTAATTTGGGTTTTGGAAAGAAAACAAAAACATACAATGGGGACTTCTTCCATCTGTCCACTTACGGTGAAAACTGTGTGTAAATTTGAGTAATCTGGTCTAATTTATACTGATATACCGAATTTCATTTATTCTCACCAAGAAGATGACGGCCTCCTGAATAGTTCTAAGGGCCCAATATTTGCTTTTCATATTATTTTGGACAATAGATATGTTTCGATTCATGACCAATACAATTGGCTAATCTAATCATGATCTACAAATTTAGATCCTTCCTACTTTAAGTCTTAAAATGATCTATAAATTTACCAATTTTTTGTAGATCTTAATATCGGCTTAATACAAATGTATTATTTTACCGAATTTTGGAACAAAATACCTTGCATTTTTTAAGTTTTAAATTACGACAGTTGGAAAATGCCCCCTCAGATCCTGTGCCCTCAGACTCAAACATCATTCGCCGTCCCTGCATCTCTGCCCGATTAAGAGCAGTGCTCGGACCGCTCCCTACCTCGTACAGCTATAAAAATAACATAAAATAACCATGATGTTTTCAAAAACATTTTCAGAAGTACTTTGTCTTTTTGCGAATTGTGACAAAAATATGAAGGTATAATTATACCTCTTCAGTACCATGTTCCGGTGCCCGACGAAACATTCTAGGAGTCACACCACACACCCCCTCAGTTACGCCCCTGCCCACGCGTGTTCACATCTAATTTTCATCAAATTCATTACCTGATTACTGTTATTAATTCGTGTTTTTTCGCATTTCAGAAAATCATCGTCAGAAAACGAAGGCTTTATTGGGTGGAATGTGAGCAAAAGAAGAACAAGATTGATCGCCGAGCTGCTGCCAATTCAGTTATCTGGTTATCAGACATGTCGAGAGACGATCATACATGCAGGTTGAAAATAATTCACGAACTTCCCGGAGTCAACCAAATTGAAAACTATAAGAAAAAGCCAAGTATTACTTTTATTTGACAAGTGTGGTGTCAGAGAGGGGACGTAAACGGTTGTTGGCATTTCTATGAAATGACATTCTATCAAATCGGTTAGGTCTCCAAAGTGCTACACATATTGATCATATGTACCATTACCATTATAAAGGTCTGTGAACGTCTACTGATATATGACTGAGACATAATTAAAGCATTTAAGACAAACTTTAACAGTTTGGTTAGATAGTTAAACAGTCTTCATATTTTGGAATTAGTGTTCCCGATATTGTTCATCAAAGTTTGAGGATTATAGCGCTCCCGATATGCAGATATGGCTCATCAAAGTTTGAGGATTATCATCACGTGAATAGGACTTAGCTACCGTGGTTTGAAGGGACATTTCGAGTTCACGAGTTTCTCGTCACGAATTCACGAGTTTCGTCACGAATTTACGATTTAACGAGTTCACGAGCTTTTCGTCACAAATTCACGACATAACGAGTTCACGAGTTTTTCGTCACGAATTTATGAGTTCACGACTTTACGAGTTTTTCATCCCAACTTCACAAGTTTTGTCACGAATTCACGATTTAACGAGTTCACGAGTTATTCGTCACTAATTCACGACATAACGAGTTTTTTCATCACGAAATTGAATCTAGAAGTTCACTTTCCTTCTTAGGCCTACATGTTATATACATATACCAGGAAGCTGCATATACCTGTATACCCAGGCTCGCCACAGGTGGTAGCACGGAAATGATTATTTTCCCCATTGAAGCCTATGATGAAAGAGTCAAGTTCGGGGTCCTTTTTGTGCCAGAATGTTATAGATTTGGGATCTTTTGTGATATTTGCCCCAAAAGTACCATCTAATATCTTTCGGATGAGAGTACTTTCAATAGGGGGAAACCAGAGGTTTTGACCTTTTTTCTTTTAGGCTGAAGTGAAGAGGTGTTATACACCCACACCAAATTACTCCAATTTTGGTGTGGGTCCATGGTAAAATAATTCCTCCTAAAACTTTTACTGCAACAAATCTCGTAAAGTTTGAATATGCATAGTCAAAAGCTATCCTTTCTCTACTATTCCTGAAATTTTCAACTTCTCAGCTTTCTGTTTTATGAAATAAGATGTCTCGAAAATATTTGTATTGCCCTTGTCTTTGAGGGTTCTCATTTTTGGATGCCAGAGTGATACCTTATTAGTTAAGTACTACCGATATTCTGCTTGGCGAAACACGTGGTCACTTATAGACAATACGCTTATCAAAACTCGTTAAGTTGTAAACTCGTGACAAAAAACTCATGAATTCGTGATGAAAAACTTGTAAACTCGTAACGAAAATCTCGTGAACTCGTGATGAAAAACTCGTGAAGTCGTGACGAAAATCTCGTAAAGTCGTGAAGTTGAAATGTCTCTACAG
>JAIGNY010003268.1:0-2500 GCA_020152595.1 Chiridota heheva | reverse complement strand
GGCCTAGATGAAAATTAGAAAAGCATATTGTTGTAAAACCATGTTGGTATCTTTATTCCGTTTTGGAATTAATACATTTCAAAGATGTCATGATTGTGTTAAAAGTGACAGTGCACAATGCGATGTCATACTTGCAGATCCAAGAACATTTTCCTAATTATTGAGATGGGGTATAATATGTACTTAGCAATAACAATGTTTTCCATCTGCTCGTGTACCGTACACTCCAAAAAAAAAAAGAAAAAAAAAAGAGAAGAACAAACAAATTTCGTTTTAAAATGCATAAAAAACACTGGTCACCTGACTGGTCTGAAGGCGGAAGATGTGTGAATCTGGGGGCACAGAATTTGAGGGGCACTTTCCGACTAAACTATTTTAAAAGCATGTGCACGACAGCATGGTAGCTTTATAGAGGAAATATGTCTACCCACCCTTCCCCTCCTTCCGACAGCAAAATTTTTAGACTTTTATCGGTCCGAAAATTACTGGTGACCTTTTTTTTTAGATCAAGATAGTTAGGACCAAAATTCAGGAAAATTTGACACACAGCTCTACAAAAATTATGAAATTTATAGATCTAAGTCTCGAAAATCTGAAAGATTTAAATCGTACTTAATCAATTGTATTGATCATGATTTAGAATATTTAAGATCCCAAACAATGTTAAAAGCAAATAAAAGGTCCTCTGTAGAATTAGTAAAGAATGGTTCAATAGGATTTGTATCATTTTCTCAGCTGCATAGAAATAAGTCAACTGGGTATATCAGTATTTGTTAGACAAGATAGCCCAAATTCACACTTTACACTCAGTCTTGAGCGAGTCAGTGGCAAGGGTCGGCATTGGTTTTCTCATGCACTACTGACTTGCACACGTAAGTGTTTGTGTTACTTTCTTCAATCTGTCAATACAAAATCTCAGTTATAATAAGGCCGGGGATCTGTCTTTATTTTTTGAAAGAATACGTAACGGGCACCTTTTGAACTTCGCCCGGTGGTGCCAGCCCACTGGTCTAAGGCCCAATATTTCGAAGGTTCATAGTCCCGAATCTTCGGACTATTGGGCCTTTAGACTAGTGAACCTTCGGACTAGTGAACCTTCGGACTATCAGACCTTCGGGCTATAGTGGTCTTTTTCGGACTATTAAACCTTCGGACTAGTGGGCCTTTATTTCGGACTATTGAACCTCTGAACTAATGGACCTTTGGATCAGTGGTTGGACACCCGCCCGGTTCCGCCGCCTCAGTGACTAGTCAATCGTTGACATGTTTGAAATTGAAATGTACTAACTTCTAAATGGAGTAAGATATTAACATGCTTCCAATTTGTTTCTTTGATTGTTCTCTATAACAGTATAATATGAATGAAAATGAAAATTCACGAGAATATTCTTAGATACTTCCATTTGTTGAGGCGTACAATATATCAGATAGGTTTGGTATTTCCAAAAAGACCATTTAAGCTGATTAACAAGCAATGAAGACAAAAGTCATCAATCATGAGACACCATTTATTCATATAAAGAGCTGTCTTAAGATGGAACTCCTTAAAATTGATTATTGGCCAATACAGTGGCCCAACAATGGGGTGGGAAACGTCCCGAGCAAAACTTGAGATTTTGGGGCACTCATCAGCAATTATATACGCGATATGTTTGTTATAGGGCACGAGCATTAAATCCTCCTCCCCCCCACCCTCCCGGACTTTAATGGAGAGTAGGTTCATATGTTAAAGGTATACGGACGTGTAGAGGCAACATTAGCTAAACTGCCTTAAAATAGATTAAAACCATCATAGCAACAACAAATTTTACCAAATCGGTTATAATTTCACCATTTTGCACTATTTTCTTTTGGTGAGGGCTAATTTTGACCCAAAGTGTCTGCGTCTTTGCAATGTCCCCAATACAATTATAGCAGAAATAGACTTTCATATGATTTTCAGTAACTAAAATTTAGGAAAGAAATTTAAAGAATTACATAACGATTTTGAGTTGTCCGTCCAGCCATGCATCACAAATTGAACAAATTAAAAACTGATTAAACTAAAAGTGCTTTGTTTTTAATTAAAAAAAAAACTGCTCAGGTTTTAACTCTTTCACATGTCCGTAAACCTTTAACTGCAATCTGCAATCATTTTTCTTATGCAAATGACAGCGTTTTTGTCTAAGAATGAAAACGGTCTCAAAGCAACCAGGAGAAGTATTCGAATTAGTTGACATTGCAAGGTCACCTTTTATAAGCTGCAGCAGTGGTTGAGGAAGTTATTGTAGGTACTGTATAAGTAAATAATTGCCGTAAGCAGAAATTATGGAATAGATTATCTATAAATTACTGAAAACAGAAAGTATAACACATCTGAGTAAGCTTATCATTTCATTTCTGTTTTGACAAAGTGGAAAATGTCTTTAAACGCAGATTACTGTTATTTACATGTTTATTTTCCGCATTTTATATAATTAAACAAACTATTTAAACTCTAAATAACCAATACATGACACAA
>JAIGNY010003263.1:372500-395194 GCA_020152595.1 Chiridota heheva | reverse complement strand
TTTAAATAAACATTTTGCATAATACAATTCCTGTAAATGAGTGGCTTTTCAAAGTGGGCCTGGCTGACTCCCCACTATGTGGATTTTGTGAGTAAGATGCAGAAACACTCCAACATTTGTTTGTTGATTGCCGGATTACCAGGGGTTCTTGGCAGGAGATTATAAGTTATTTTGTTAATCTTCCATTTCCTCACGTTTCTCACTCTTCTATTTTACATGGTTTTTTCGAAGTCGGTAGAGATTTTAAGTTAACTTAGCAAGTGATTTTAGTAGGTAAGCAGGTAATTTATGAAGGTAAAATACAAAATAATAGCCCATCCGTTCGTCACCTGATTTCTAAATTGAAAATTATTCGTAAATTAGAAGAGTATATAGCAACAAGAAATTATAACTTAAAGTTCCATAATGAAAAATGGTTCTCAATTTTGCATCTTCTCATTTAACTTTTTCTTGTATCCGGAATTCTCTCAAGATATTTATAGTCTTTCGTTTTTTCTGTTTTCTGTTAGTAAGTTTAAGAATGTTTAACTTTTAATTACGAACAGTTATGTTTTACGAATTATGTTATGATAGTTGTATTCCTTTTCGACATTTTCTTTATTGTGATGATATGTTCAGATATGAGAGTTTAACAAATAGATTGTACTGAAAGAAAAAAAAAGCAGCATTTTGTCTAGAAATATCACCAATCTTGTCAAATTCACGTTGTTGTTCTGCTATAGACAAATCAAACCCATCAACGCTAGCTTCAGCCGCAGTGGGTACATTGGGAAGGAAATCATCGGTTACGTCAAAACTATTCAAATACGGGTCATCAACTGAATCATCAGCTAGGTCATCCTTCCGACCAAAATCCTCTATTGGTATATCCTCCATTGTTATTATATCATGGAATTTAACTTCCATTTAACAAGTTCAATTTAACAAGAAATAAGCAGACCCCATTCCAATCGTAGCAATTGTAATAAAAGCCAACTCTCGGTTGTGTTGTTGAGGGGATGGTGCACAGAAGTCTTCTAGGCGAGGCTTCGAATCTAGTCAAAAAGAGTCTGCACCATAAACCTGGTTGTAAAATATCATTGCGTCATTACATTTTTGAAGGTCTGTACAGCACGTCATTCTGCCACAAGTCTTGATTCATCCTGTCCAGGTTCTCTTGCCTATCACGAGCCCATTCAATTTGAGCTGCCTACAGTTTTTCCACGGCTTTATCATGACGCGTACGTTCTTCCTGTGCAGCAGGGTCCTTGGCGAGCTGACTAGATACAAAGTTTGAACCTGAAAATGCTAGGGCGTTTACTAAAGCCCCACCAACAACCAATGCAATCGTAGCCATCATCTATCAGACACATATATCTAATTGGTTGGTGTAATAATGATTTTATCAGAAATGATACCTTGGGAAACTAACCACTCACGAGTCATAGTAGCTGCTGTAAAATTCAATGTAAGAAGTACTACATCGCAAGGTTTCATCCCTAATGAGAATGGTGTCTTCAAGCTTTTCATAACAGCACTTCCTAGGACTGCATAGCCCGTGGCTAATAAAGGTATTGTTCCGCTCTGGTACAGGGAATTAATAACTTGGTGAAGTTGCGACATTGTCTAGTATATGTAGCCATCTGCAGTTATGTTCAATTGGTCTTCAGGATTGAAGGACTGGGTGTGTGTGTGTGGGGGGGGGGGGGGACTAGGTGTATGGCTAGTTTGAGCTAAAACGACAGCAGCAGAAGCAACTACGACAGCGGCAACAACAGTTAGTACACCCCACCAAATATCCCAAGATATTTGATTGATACAGAATATTTGATTTTGACTTAGTTTTGATGTCAATTTGAAATATTCACACAGCACACCAGGCTGCCAGGTAAACATTTTATTTTTGCCATATCTGAAACAAATTAAAAAATAGACCAAATCTCATGGAGGCCACCAGTTGTAAATATTACATCTGATTTACCTGTTACAGCAGGGAAGTGCCATTTAGAACACTTCCCTGGTTACAGACTGTCAAGTATGTGCAACCAGATTTACAGTAATTGTAGCAGATGCTATCAGACGCAGACCCTGCACAGCGAAGAAATAGGAGACTTACTGATGAAGAAAAACGAAACATAATTTCAATGGGACTTCATCAACCTATACTGGATAATTATCCGAAAAGAGAAGATATTTCAAAGAGTAAGCAAATTGATTTACTGCGATGTGGTAAAAGGAATTTATGTTCTTAGAGTACATTATTATTGAATAAAGAATTCTGCTTTCCATAATCTTTTCAAACTAAAGCTGCAAAATACAGAAAGCAGCTGGGAAGCTAATGGCGTGGATAAGTGAGATAAGATGAAATAAAAGGAGGGGGGGAGAAAAAGGGCAAGATGACAGACCATTTTACGAGTGTAGCGCACATACTGGCAGTCGAAGAGTCAAAAGTTGTTTAATCAAATAGCCAGGTGGATGTTTCTTTAAGTAGCGCAAGGGACAAAAATGATCTCAATGGAAGAGGTAGAACGACGGCAAAATCAGAATGTTATCAAGCTCTTGCTTGACTGCGCACGGTTTATATCCAGACAAACACTTGTTTTTTGAGCGGAGAGAATGATTCCAATGGGAATTTTAGGCAGTTAGTGGAACTGTTATCACGCTGGCTTCCGTCTTTGAAATATTGGATTGACACTGCCTCCACTCGGCCACAGCGAGCAAAGTATGTAACTGGTACAGCTCAAAACGAATTCATTACACTGCTTGCATCAGAAGGGAGGGACATTCTCATCAAGCAGATAAAGTGTGCTGGGTGCATCTCTGTTCTGGCTGACACTACTCCCGATGTAAGCCATGTGGACCAGACTTCTTTGATCATTCGATTTGTCGATGAAAGTTTTCAAATTCATGAGCACCTACTGAAAATATCATCAATTACACAAAAGTCTTGAGATGGTTTTGTTGCAAAGGTTATAGAGATCATAAATGACTTGGAGCTACCATTGAAATCAAAATCAATTTTAGTGCTATGATATTACTGCTTTGACGTCTGGAGCATTTAATGGGGCTCAAGCCAAACTCAGAAAGAAGTTGGGAAGAAGAATCCCTATATAACTTAGACACAAAGCCAACCTATGCGTTAAGCATTCCTTCAAAGCATCACTAATAATAGAGGACTTTTTTGCCACTCTTAAAGAAACCTATAACTTCTTTACTAGCAGGACCTCCTGCTTCTCCAAGTTCAAAAAGAAGGTGGACAATTTGCAAGAAGGTCTTTTGATAAAACAAAATCTATCAAAAATTTGGTGGACTGGATGGGCCAAATACCAATCATCGTGGAAAATAATGAACGATCGTTTAGCAAGTTTACGCTTGTAAAAACTTATTTAAGGTCAAGTAGGAGTGAAAATCACCTGGATGACTTGCTTATCTTTTCATCTTCAACAGAACCCTTGTGGACTTGGATAAACTATCAACAGCTTAGTCGCTTGCCAAACCAAGGCCGAAAAATCAGCATTTAAGGTAGGACCACACTTAACCTGCTTTTTTAAATGTTTCATGGTTAAACAGTCATCTAATCATCAGGTTGCTGTTTTGTTTATTATATAGAAATAACAGTTTATTGTTTAAGAAATCTAATTGCATTTAATTTTTCACGTCAATCATAATGCCGACATTCTGGGTTGAAGCACTTAACATCCAAAATCCAAAAACGTTTTATATTTACCTTAATATGTAATATATTTTTGTCGGTAGCGACGAACTCATTCATCGGTAAATGTGTAATTACCCCCCCTCCCCTATCTCCTCCCCCACCTCACCCCACCCCATCGAAAAATTCTACCGACGCCACTGGAAACAGGTAAATGGTAGCACATCCCTAATTGACTTAGAGTATAACATGTGTGTAGTTTAATTGAAACATATTTTCATGAATAAATGCCTCATTTGGGATTTAATCTTCAACATAATTATAAAATGAAATTACAATTACAATCTTTTATCTTATATTATAACGCTGTGAAAAATTGCTAGGTGCTCAACACCTGAAAATCAAGACTATTCCTGAAGTCCTTCATGCAGTCATTGACCAAGAAAACTGCCAATGGCAGCTACCATGTTGACTATGAAGTACTATGAATTATACCCTGTTAAGTCATGTTATCTTTACATGTAAGTACACCGCACAATTTTACTAATAATTTCCTGTCTATTGTCCAGTACTAGAATTTATTTATTATAAACCCTCACTTGATGGACAATGTTTAATTTTGCTGGTAGACAGGTAGAAGAAAGCACCTGCTCGATAATGTCAATTGTTTCTTATTTGATGAAATTTCTGTTGCTGTGGCTCCACACTCTTATTCATCTCTTCATGCAGGGTACAAATTGTGACTCAGATTCCGAGTCACTCTAATTTGGCCCAAATTCGGATTAATTTGACTAGGTTCCGAGTTGATTTCCAGAAATATCGCTGACTTTACCATAAATCCTGGCGCACCTCATTGACCCTTTGTCCGAATCAATAACATAAAGTGTTGTGATTGGTTGCTTTAATCACGTATCTGCTGGAGCGGGAATATTATGTATGCGAAAATTTTGTTCCACGTACTGACGTGACGCGTACTGAAGGCGATTATCAGTCGTTATAGATGAATATGTTAGACTGTTAGACAGAAAGTTACAAGAAGCTGGTTTGTCAGAACTTAATGACGTATTTCAAGGCAAGCAAGTACGTATGTTACGGTATGTAATTGAAATTGTGAAAATTTCTAAGACTATTAGTGCCTTAGCCATACTGTAAAGTGACGTAACGCAAAGTCGTAGGCCTAACATTAAGCCATCCTGCAATAAATAACGTTAGGCTAGCCTGCTAGTTTTACGTTAGGGTCTAATGTTATTGTCAGGAGTAGCTCGTGAGTTTTCTAGCTTTTTGTTTTGATATTAATTTATCATTTGCATCGTAAAGTTGGCCTTTTCGTTTCCCATTAGACTTTAAGCTGTTGAGCTTATAAATGTTCATGAATTAATTTATGTTATGTATTGTAGGATGGCTTAACATTAGGCTTACGACTTTATGCTATGTCACCTTACAATCTGACAGTATGGGTAAGGCTATAATAGTCTTAGAAATTGTCACAATTTAAATTACATACCGTAACATACGTACTTGCTTGCCTTGAAATACGTTATTAACTTGTGACAAACCAGCGTCTTGTAGTTTTCTTGACTAGTTATACAGTCTTGTTCGGGAATGCTGATTTGTCGACTTTATTAGTTTACTATAACAGCGTTTTTCTTCAATATCTTCCCAGATGTGTTCAGATTTACTTGGTAATACTTTCAGCGCTAAGTACACCGCAAAAGCCTAGTTCCTGGCTTTTCACGCTACATTTTTTAAATACCTTGTCAATCTTTCCAATTTCGCGACTTGTAATCAATGAATTTCTCAATTTTGTACATCTTGGTCTGAAATATTCCCTATTTACCTGAATTTTGGTCCCAAATATCTTGTGGATTTTTGAAAAGATTGTTGTATTCTTCGTCCTGACCATATATTTACTCCAAATTATGACCAAAATTTTAGAAAAAGAATTAATGTAAATGTATTAACATTATCACAAGCCTTTATATTGCTAAAAAAATTCATTATTAACCATAATTCTGCAACTTTTGTTTAGAAGCTTATTTCCTACCTTCTCAAACTCGCTCATAATTTAAAGCTGTTATTAATATGCTACCGTAAACATAGAGGTCTATATAAGCATTCAATTGGTAATAAAAAAACCACGGTCCAATGGTTATTTCCTTGACTGAAAATGAACGAGCTTACAACAGCTTTCTACCAGTATTAATTTATTCACCTGAATCACTTCCCTTTCAGTTATGCGAAGAGATAACATCGCTTTTGGAATACAAATCATTTTGTTTACTGAACTTGAGTATACAGCATTGGGAGTGACTAAACAATCAGTTATTGCTTACACAATTCGCGATGAAGTTCTTGTTGCAAGTTATTGTCCTAATTTTGCTTACATTTAAGCTCCATTATCAAGTTGGTAAGTATGATTTTATTTATCAACTTGTTATTTGAAATTGTAGAACCTATTTTTAAAAGTTCCATTTTTATACCATTTAACGGAATAACTTTAGATTGAGCAATTACGTAACATATAATATTGTTATGAAATTGAAATTGCAAAACTTGTAGGAAACTTGTGAAATATTTCAGAATAGAATATTCTAAAGTATTTTTCAAAAATAAAAATGAAACCCCAAAATTGGTGAATAGATTTTCAGAAAATTGAGAAAAGAATGCACCTGGGTGCTATTATGAACGTAGCGGAATAGGTGGAATGTGTTCGGAAGAGAACATATTTGTTTCATTTCGTTGTTTTGTTTTTGCTAAACTTTATATAACTTTAAAACGGCTAAAACAGCTGCATCTTGTCATCCTGGGTTAATAATTGCCACGATTTCAAAGAATAGTTGGCCTTCATGCCAGGGCTTTAAAAAAAAAAAAATTCTTATAAGTCACGCCAAGAAATGGCTTTGCTAAACATTGAATCCTAAAGTAGAAGCGGCGCCACCGGATTGAGAGACAAATCATCCACTTTTTGGAAGATCTTAATAGGAAGATAATGACAACAAATTGATACAAGATTAGAGTTTTCCCTTCAAATCTTCTGAAAATTGACCCAACAGTACCACAATTTTTGAAAAAGTAGTGGGCCAAGTGAAATGACGGGTGGACCAAGTGGCAACCGTGCTTCATGCAATCTATATCTTAATGTCAACGCAGAAAAAGTTTAAGCAAACAGTAATTAAGAAAGACAACTTGAGAAAGATTGTTACAAATTTCTTTTGAGAAAAACAAAATACCAGAACCATTCCCATGCAAGCCGTCTACAGGTTAACCATTGTCTTTTGTAATGTCATGCCTACAGGTTGAAGATAATATGAACTTGCTTACGTCATCAGTACAATGCCTCTCCTATAGTTGTATAACATCGTTCAGTCGCTTGTTTGATAAAATTCTGAAGTTGAAGAAAGGCAGACGACTCGGACAAAATATTTCGAAACCTTCCCCCCCCCCCCACCCCACCCCGATCAACATGGTATTTTGGAAGATTTTTTTAACGAAGGCAATAGACATAGGAAGTGCACGATTGATAAACTTCTTAACTCGTGTCTCAACTCACTATTCCCTTCTCCTCTCACATAGTCTAATGGCACAACCTGAACATTGCTGTCGTGGTGCCGTTTTACCCCATCACCAACCATGACAAACATCTTCCAATTGCCTCAAGTATGCGTTAAGTTATACATTACAAATTTGTATGAACATCGAACAATGTTAATAAGCTTTTACTAGGAAACGAAATAAGCTTTCTACACCATTTAACATTTAAATACTGTTATCAGATAATACTAAAGATGTAATGCTCTGCATGGCGGTTAAGTGATAAGTTAACGCACCACTGATGTATCCGGAGAAAAAAATAAACATTTTAAAGGTTAATTACTTTCCTTACATCCCTTAGCTAGAACCAGAGGTTTACATTCTGAAAGAAATTTAACGGTCAAATTATTGATTACATCTTTCATTGCAATCGATAACAACAACCAAAATGGATCCCAAATTGACATTTTAGGACATAATGGTTTAATGGACTCCCTGATGAAATCCACTTACTGACTTAAGCGCATTTCAACTAAATAATTTCAACTTTTAAGTTATGAATGTAATTTTTACTCTCGCTGATTGTGTTCATTTTTCTTTGTTTTGTTTCTTTGAAACATTAAATAGAAGTGCATATTTTTCAGTTTTGTTGTAAATTTGAAGTTTATATAGCTGTAAAGCTTGCTATGCATTAGTTTAATCTAGGCTAACTTATGTTTTTTAGTGTGATTTTTGCATCCGTTGAATAATTCCAATGACTCAAACCATTTAAAGGCAATTTGAAAGAACCTCCGTTAGTAGATTGGCTATTCTATGCGTGGGTTAAAAAACTTAATTAAAGTCTATCAGTCTATGGTTTAACCTAACAGCCTAATGACTTGTTAATAAACCTCGTGCGTCACTCATAACAAGTGTCAAAGGATTTACCATTATTTCGAAAATAGTCGTTAACAACAACTAGAGGTATTCGTTACAATGCTTCTCGGAGTCGGACTGTCGAAAGTTCTAGTTGAGGTCAATAGCTCAATTAAAAATGCAATATCAACTTTTTTAGTGTAGTTTTACTGTGCAAAATAAAACAGATTCAGCGTTACTAAGGGTAGGCATTCTCTTTTATTAATAGTTTGATCTCATTGCACTTATTTGTATCACTATATCTATAATTATTATTATTTGGACGGCATTATAGATAAAGTACCATATTCCGTCAAATTGTATTAAAACTATTCTTTAACATTGTGCAAGTATTTTATGCCTATATAGCCAGTATAAATTTTCAAAAAGGTCACATACATAATATCAATAGGCTTATGGATTGAAATAGGTTTGCCAGGAATTTAGTATAGATTTGATCTGCATGGTTCTTAAAAACATATAATTGTTAACACAGTCGGGTAGAAACCTTAATTTCAATGAGGTCCACGAGGAGAGTCTTTGCTATTAGAAATTTACAGGTTTAGCGATTCTAGATAGATGACTACCCGAGACTTGACACCTGTTTTGTTCTCCAATTGTAAGCCATTAATAATTTTCATCACTGAACATGGTAACATTTTTAACTGTCTAGCAGTCTAGGTAGCGAGTCAGTTGGCAGAACACACCACTGAAATTCCGGATGGTCTATATTCCAGTCTTACATGTCTCAGGACATTTAAGGAGATTCCACATCCAGGTATACAGATACAGATGACCCTGACATCAAGAGTAGACTGACAGACGTATGTCTTTTGTGTCACCTGCTCCTCATCCAAGTAAAAATGAATGGATGGCGCTTACTGTAAATCGAATGAGGACGTTCAATTTCGGTTCCGACGACAGTGCAGTCGCCCCATGCCTGATTCTGTCAGTCTGTGAGCTATATTGAATAAGAGAGGGGTGGAAACGCGGTATTCACTTACTTTCCAGCCTGACCAGCAAAGTCCAAGTAACTGTGCGCTGACTCCTCCGTTAGGATTTTAAAAGAATCAAAATGTTTATAAAAAGCACTTCAATATCTTATTCTGTTAATGAGATATTCAAGTTAGAAAAACAATCATTTGTGAAATTACTGAATTTAGACTCGTGACATAACATCCTCACATTTCTCAAATATATATTTTGATATATTTTATTTTGTAAGAATGGCGGCGCCAACCTTTTCACATCAGTCATTTCTATACAAATGAAAGATAACTTCAAACTTACATGGCTCCTTAAATGATCAAATGAATAATGTAGTGAAGTATTTTCTGCACTATTTCGTTTTCCTTTAAATCCTGTTTCAGATATGAACTTGTGTGAATATTGAAATAATCTTTTAAGAATAGACATCGAATACGTTTAGTAATGGTATTGCTTAGTGGTGACTTTCAACATGTGTGCAACAATTGTCGACAATGATTCGAAGTTCACAAAGACAGTGAAAAAATATGAGCAGCGTGGTGTATAATGTGTTTTGGCGCTTAATGATGGCATCTATTTAATAAAGAATGCTTAAAGGAAAGGTATCGTCCCATTATTGTATTCATAAGTGAACGCCGCCGTGCTGGTAACGTCACTTCCGTTTTTCAATTTTCCTTATTGATCACGAGAAATCTGCGATGATATAGCACGTATCCGTCAGACCGAACATAGGCGCCTACGTGTGTTTCCGAAAACATCAGAAAATTCTCGCAATCAATAAGGAAAAATAAAAACCAGAAGTGACGTTACTAGCACGGCGGCGGCGTTCACTTCAGATTTTTTTTTATGGGACGATACATTTCCTTTAATTAAAGGATTTGTGTGATGCTTGGAACGTACATTATTACAACAGTCACAGTTGGGCGGGGATGAATGTACGCTTAGAAGTGTAATCTACGAATCTATAATAACTTCGTATAAATTATAGATTATTTGATTGTGTGGTTGAAATTCGTCCATAGCTGATGTCTTCTCCTTTGTAAATTTCGTCTTTCTCTTCTTTGTGTTATGACCAAGGTTAAAGCAAACAGGGTTAAACTACAAATAATTTCACAAAATAGAATATTAAATGTAGGCCTATTTGAACTTGTAGAGGCAACATTAGCTAGATTGCTTTGACATTTATTAAAAGACTGTCAAAGTAGCATCAATCTAATCAAATTCGGTTCATCATTTACCATTTTACAGCATTTTTTAATTCCATGTAACAATTATTAGCATACAAATTTTGTGATGTATTACAGGGCGACCTTGGTATTTTCTTTTGTAAGTTCTTGTTTTTTTTTAAGTGTCCATCATAATTCCCTGCAATAGATTATGGTCATAAAGGTTTGAGTATTAGTCATGCTCTTAATAAGATTCCAACAAGAACAGACATTTTCATCATTTTCAGTGATTACAAATTAGGAAAGAAATTTAAAGAATTACGTAAAGATTTTAAGCTGTTTGCCCTAGTCATACACCCAAATTTCGCATGCATTAAAAGGTGATCAAACTTTGATCTTCCATGACTCAAATACTAAAAGTGATATTTCCAAATTTCAAAAACTGATCTGCTCAGAGTTTAACACCCTTTATATATACATATATATATATATATATACATGTATATATATATATATATATATATATATATATATATATATATATATATATATATATATATATATATATATATATATATATATATATATATATATATATATATATATATATATATATATATATATATATATATATATATATATATATATATATATATATATATATATATATATATATAGATATATATATATATATATATATAGCAGTATTTGCAAATTTACTCTTACAATTCTAATTCACTAACATCTCAATATTATTTCTCAAGTGTTGCATTTGTTATTTTAGGTCTATATACTGATATACGACAATAAAAATACAAAGGGAAAATGTTACCAAAAAGGAACAATTTTTTTCTAGAGTATTGTCATTGCAACCAAAACTTCGTTTGGTGATCCTGAACTGCTGAAAATGGAAACTGTCTGACTGCTGTTGCAAAATAATGCACCTCTATATCCACTGACATGTTCCTTGTTAAGTCATAACAGCTAGTGACAGTTTAGGGAGTTCATCATAATAAATAAACTCATTGATAATGATTGTGAAATGATCTAGAACAAAAATAAAGCGATCGGGCATTTATCAGTCCAATTTAGTTCAACATAAAATCATCTTTTTCTGTCATTACACCAGTAGTCCAATAGACAATGTACAACTAACTTTGGGGGGACAGTGGTGGAAGTTTACTCTACTTGCTTTAGTCTAGTCCACTCAGCTGTAAGAGTACTATCACTACTGGGGAGTAAACCTGCTATAGGCTAAGGGAATCATATGCACTGGTCCCACCTATAGGTGTAATGGCTGGGATGGATCTACCTATGACTACATGCACAACGAACTTTGGGAGGACAGTGGTGGAAACTTGTAAACACTTTTGACTCCAATGTTCTCATCATCGTTTCCAGCAATTTTGAGACAGATAAATTTGCTCACCACCCCATGCATTTTCTCGAAATAATTCATAATTTATACAGGTAGGAGCTATGACTTAATTTGACAAAATGTATATATTTTCTTTGCAGAAGCTACTTCTTTCCGCCTTGTAAACGGGGCATCTCCCATTGAAGGATACGTCGAAGTTTTTGAAAATCAGTCTTGGTTATTAGTATGCGGTGATTACTGGGCTGGACAAGCGACTGAAGTTCTTTGCAGAGAAATCACTTTTGGTGAAAACTTTGTATGGATAGATAATATAACTTCTCTTGCTAATGATACTACGTGGATTTTGGATTTTACGTGCTTAGGTGACGAAAACCTACTCTCCAGTTGTTCGGGCCTTAGAGCGAAGAGTCGAAACTGCTCATCATCTGTGTATTTGACTTGTGGTAAGTTAATTAAGAAAAACATTTTGCAACACAAAAAGTTTCATTAGAAGACGAGTACCACGAATATTCTTGTCGAATAACCGATACAGAAAATCCTGTATATCCATTTAGGTAATGAGTCTTCATATAAGAAAATGAAAGTTTCTACTTTTCGTTTTCAGATAAAGAACCATGCATTTGTATCTGTTTATGATTTTAAGTTTAGTCTGAACTATGAAATTAAACTTGAGACGATAAATTTAATGAGAAACCATTAGAAGCTTTGAGGTACTATTGCAGTAACCTTTTTACCTCTGGTTCGTAATCTCTACTGATCTCTTGAAATTTGATGATATTAAAGTCATTAGTTAAAGAACGTTACCGTTAAAGAACCAAAAGATACAGACTCAATACTCAATAAATCAAAGAGTGGCGTTTATGTCACGCTAAAATTAAGAATATGTTTTCTCTAAACAGCTAAAGTGCTGAAAAAGTTGTAAGATCATGATGTGCTGCGTACCTCTTAGGAAAAAATTGTTATATCATTTGTTGTTAAATATGATAAACGCCCTCTAGTGACATAGTCTTGAAAAATATCAATCATAAACAATATTCTACCGAAAATGTCGCCTAAAAGGCTTCCTTGGGGGATATAATATAAAGGATAAAGGATACTGCAGCCCAGCTTGGAATCTACTTTATGACAAAATCATGATTCATATCATTAAAAATCGGATGTACTTTAAAATGCTATTGTGACGTTTGGAATAGATTTGACCATTTAAGGTCATGTAATTAAGTAGTTGTATAAGAGAAGACGGCGCGTCAGTGTGCACATGAAAGTGCCATTGAAAATACATGAAAATAACCTTTTAGGAAACGGCTAATGGATGGACACAGAGAAACCCCAAATGGATCGTTAATAACAAAACAATCAAGATTTCATCCCACTAATCTGCTCATTTTAATACTTTCATATGTAGCTGCAGCATAGTAATCACAGGAAATGATCGTTTGTCGTGCTATTATTACAAGTAATAGATCAGCTATTGAGATGTTACTTTGTATTTTCTTTAACGTGATTCATTAAGTGTAAATACATATGTGCTCTTGCTGCTAGTGCATATGATATCTAGGTCTTTTGCTTAAATCAAGTTTGCTTTTCTTTTTATGACTCAGATTAATATACATTCTCCACGTGGGACTTGGGGGTATTGCTTTACTGTATTATGTATATACAGGGAATACGTGATTTAGGCTTATGCCTACATTCAGTAAAAAGTTTACACATTTAATTTAAGATAGAATTAAACTCATGAAATTACTTTTCCTTCTTCAGATCTACTTCCTTCTTTTGAATATAAGTCTCATATTCCTTTCATCGAATTTCGGCCCTGTAAAAGGAAAACTTGCAGCAACTACTCTAACAAAATTGACCAGCACCATTGTGGATGTGATCAGTTGTGCGACTTTTTTGGAGACTGTTGTGAAAATATTGAAGAAGTGTGCGATATACCAAATCTTAACAGGACCGAACTCCCTGACAGTGAATTACTTGACTGTGTCAGTTTGCCTGTCTTGCCAGGGGAGGCTACTCCAACCGTATGGATGATCATGAAATGCCCTTTCAATGAAAATCGAACAACACTTCTGACTAACTGCACGAAAGATTGGTGGAATGAAACACAAATAGAAACAAGTCTCATACAACCCGTTATTGATGAAAGGAGAATTGTTTATAAAAACAAATATTGTGCAGAATGCAACGGGATACATGAAGCATCAGTGGAACCTTTAAAGACATTGCACGAATGCAACAATTGCCCAGATTCTTTTTCTTTACAACCTTCTGACATCATTGATCAAAGTTTTGATGAATGTTACGTATATTTTGAATTTTTCTATCAAATTCGACGTTGTGACAGCACACTAATTCGAGGATGTTCCCAAAATATGGATGATATTATTCTGACAGAAAATTGCCGAAGATTTGTCGCTCCAGTTCGTGTAAATGAATCAAAACTGTTCAAAAATACAGACTGTGCAACCTGCAGCGGAGTCGACAAATTAGATCAAGTTTGTGAGCCGCATAAGGCCCATTCTGCTGGAAGTGTACAGGACGTGTTCAACGTTTATCGTCCAGTTGATAAGATGGTACAAATATGCGCTACAGATGAACTTTATCGGGATGGATTATGCATCAAAAGATCGTACACATATTTAGATACTTGTGAGCCGCGCGTTTACTTAGGGTTGGAATTATATGACAAACGTGCCTGTCATTTTTTAAAGGAGAGATCAAAGGCGTGCTTTGTTCACAGTTTAAATTCTTTAGTAAATTATGAGCTTAATCTTACGTTATCTCAAGATGATCTTGGGATAAATTTTCCCTAAAACAAAGGATATCATTTTTAAATTAGGGAAAAAATTCTTGTCCTCAAAATTAAGATATACGCTCGAAGAATCTTTATTGACTTTTCTTGCTCGCGCCGAAAACATTCAACAACTTTGTTACATCCGGAACATATATTTGTTTGACATTTGTATCAATACGCCGAATACAACTTCATGTACAGGTGGCATTATCTCGTCGATTTATAACCAAACTCATCAAAATAATGAGAGTTTGGGGTTTGAAATGGAAAGGAACAATTCCAATGTTTACCGTGCTTGGTATAGCGTGCACAACAAATTACTTGTACCAGAGTTTGACATTCAAGAAGATGTATTCATTTGTGAAATACCCTTTAATTTTCAAGAGAAAAAAACCCCCACCATCCCAGCAAAAGACACATTAAGTTTGTTTTACTTTGGAAAAGTCCTCAGTGGATTTGCAGTACTATTCTATCTGGCAACGTTTGTAACGTATGGGATTTTTAAACCGTTACAGAATGTTTTCGGGATTGCATTTATGAATTTTGTATTCTCTGTAGCAATTGCGATAGTTCTGCTCGAGTATGTAAACGAAAATGTTTCAAAAAATACTTTTGTGTGTGTTATGTTTGCAGCCATCGGACATTACATGTGGCTCGGTGCATTTTCATGGATGTCCATACTTTCTTGGGAGCTACGTAGGACATTTGCTGGACAATTTAAAAGTTCTCATCAAAGATTATCAAAAACTACTGCTCAATATTTTCTTGTTGGTTGGGGTCTGCCACTTGTAATTATTGTTATTTGTTTCATTCTACACGTTACAAGCAGATCAAATTTGAACTTTCGCTACGGGGCGGTACAAAACAATACACTCTGCTGGATTCACGATCAAGTTTCCGCTACTTTCGTGGTTGGTGTTCCACTTGGATGCTCTATACTTTTTAATGCGATCATGTTTGTGATGACAGTCTTTGCTCTCACTAAGCACAGGAAAGAAACCGCCGTTTTATCAGCTGGAAAAGAAGAAGACAAACTTAGAAAGAAGACGGATATTATCATCAATATTAAGGTATGTCTTCGAGAATAACGTTCTTAAAAAAAAAAAAAATAACAACATCCTACCACATCCACTCTGGAAAGAAGGCATGTTTACGTTTTTAAGCATCCATCTTTATTTATTTGTAAATCCATTGCACGAAGTGTTAGTCAATGATAAAGAAAATCTTTTAAATTCATATTTCGAATACTACCTTTTAATTATTTATATCGCAATGTTGCATTGCTTATTGTAATCGGTCACAAAACCTTTGTTTAGTTTGGTTTGTAAGGTGGCTCCACATGAATGATATCAGAAAATTTTCAACGACAAATTTTGCACAGTAAACAGGCAGAGAGGCAAATTGATGTATAAAACGAATTTATGAATGAAACTTCTAACAATTGTTGTACTTTTAAATTTTGCTCACCAGATGAAATACTCCAAACCGAAGTACACCCATTGTTGAAATTTTGTTTTTCTAACTTGGAAGTGGTGAATCAAATTATGTAGTTCTTTAACATTCTTATTGTTTCTTTCTGTCATCTTGTTCCAGATCTCAACCATAATGGGTCTTTCTTGGACGTCTGGTTTTATTGCATCGGGAAGCGGTTTGCACTTTTTGTGGTTTCTGTTTTATTTTCTGTTTGCTATGAATGGATTTCTAGTCTTCGTGTTTTTTGGATTCAATTCTCGAATTCGGAAGATGTGGGCCGATAAACTTGGGTTAAGGTCTCGGATATCCTCTAAAAGTGATGTAAGGGAAGAAATCAACCGAGGATTGGCGAGCAAACCCAAACAGAATTTGATGGAACAATCCAACCCGGAAATTTGGATTAAGACAAAGAAATCTGATGCGGAGGAAATTTCTTTGAGCTTAACACAACTTTCTTCGGTTTGAACGATTCTACAAGAAATGAACTATTAAACTAAACTGTGTTGAATGAACACCTTTATTCATCCTTTTTTTAATACTTTTAGATATAATTGATTTTTCTCTAGAGGCAGGCGTTATTTTTTGCCAGCTAAATCTTTATTGGGATCCATACCGGCCTGTGGTATATGATTCCCTTTAGGATAATAATAAAATGTCCTCTTTATTGACAATTCTAAAGGGAAGTATAAAACACGGTTGTAATGGGAGGATAAATATAGAAAGGGTATATGTAAGCATTTTAAGTTGGGTTTGGAGTTTTAAGGTTGCCTAAGCCCTCTCAAAAATTCAAATAATAACACGCCCTGACCATGTTACAAGAATCTTGGGAAAGATGTATAGACACGGGGACTGATTGCTAGAAAAGTTCCAGAAGAAAGTAGAGTTAATATGGAATGAGAAGGACGAAACTTGAAAACCTTCTTCCGTATACCTACGTTATAAGTATACAACAGTTCCCGGTAGCTATAGCCTGTCACTGTAGGTAAGGTGGTGCACTGTGGTACCATTTGATAGTGTATATGGTCAGGTGGACTAAGATTATGAATATACCCCGTCGATTCCATGAATGTTCATGTTCCATGAACTTCCCAAATAGCTGTAGGGCTACATACGTCGAATTAGGAGAATTCCGATACCAAGAATTGTATGTAATTTAACATTGTTGATTTCAGAAGACGAACTACTTCAATCAAAAATTCATTCCCGAATGAAAAATTTGAAAACTGCAATTCATGACATATCTATTCTAATATCAGAAAATGCATTTACACCTGTCAGGATCCTAAGAGTAACGGCATTATTGTTTCAAAATGTGTAACAATTTTCTCATTAGGCAGTCATATCTCCTACGATGGTTGTAAATACTCCTGTCCAAGCAGGCTACAGTCAAAGGTTCAAATCAATGTGTAATTTAAAATCAACATGCATATGGCATAGTCGCTCAACATATTGGTAAAAGAATATTGAATGCTTTTCCAATTTTCATAGTATTCTAAGTTTACATTTGTATTTAATATCAAAGTTTGTTGAACTTTAACTGGAAGGCTGCACCGGGAATCAAACCCGGAACTGCTGGTCCGAATCTCAATTGCACTTCCACGGATGTCATGCAGTTTTGGATGGAAAAGCAATACATGTTAGAGACTAGTGAATTATAATAGATAGGTAATATGCTAAATTTGTCTCACATGGCTTCACTCATGCTCATTTAATAATGATTAATCAAACTAATAATGATAGGCAATCCCCCCCTCCCCCCCAAAAATCCCCAAAACAAACAAACAAACAAACAAACAACAACAACTAAAAAGGAACTTTCAGGAATACATTTTTTTAAAAGTCACTTGAAATATGTTGGAGATAACAGTTTTTTCGGTACCTGTTAGAGCCTGTCAAACAATTAGTGCCCATGCGAACGGCTTGGGGCTTTTTTAAGCAAAAAGTACGCAACTATCAGCACTTATCATGCAAAGGAAAATGCGTCAGGGAATAAAAGCATTTACAGTAAGACAAACAAATCCATACGGTAAAGTCACCAACAGAAAAAATGAGAATGTGATGAAGGTTGCAGTTTAAAAGCTAATATTCGAACTATATCATGACTCTTGATCTGGTCATTGCATTAGCTAAAACTACTAATTTATATGCTTTCAACATAAACTCATTCCAGTTTATCATAAACTTGGACTGTTGAAACGGATTACTAAATCTGAAAACAGTATTACTTTGCATATACACTTACTGGACTTTGGTTCTTTATCTCGCATGCTAACTTTAATAAGTTATCTTGCCATGTTTGCTGAAATTCGAAAGGATATATCATATATTAATTGCAAATATGAAATATGATATATTCTTTATACAAAAAATCCTTTAACAAAATTATATTCTTTTTACTTAAAATCTGTCACCGGTGCTATAAATTTGATAAAATATGATTATTTTAAAGCTTGAAGGAACACTGGACCGAAAAATGTGATCATATTTTAGGGGTCCTAAAAATTGAATACCTGTCTATGCATGCAACGGTATAGTAATTTTCTAGTTGATATGAATATTTAAGGGACTTTTGGCCTCACGTCGTCTATGGGCCTGTGACATTCGCAAAAAAAAAAAACGCCTTCACTTTTCTGTCCAGTTCCCTTTTAACTTATTTATCGTGAAATATATCAATTATTGTTTTTATCACTTATGTCTAAACGTTTTTTAAATCGCTTGAATCAAAACAATGACAACTAAGTTCCAACCAGTTTGGAAAAAAGTATGTCAAGCTCCTCCATTGCTTGAATTTACTTTGTTTCTTACTTTTTCTGCTTGAAACATTAACTTTTACGGTACCTTCCCCTCCTACGCACCTGATTTCACTTGTATTTCTGATACCTTATTTGCATATAAAATATATTTCTGACCTTTGCACTCAAACAATTAATATTCATTTGTATTTAACACAACGCAACAAATGAACAAAATGGTATTTTCACTTACTTCCGCCTGACCTCTATTTCACCTGTCTGGCTTTTCAAATAAACTGATTAAACTTCTGCCTGCTTACAGCTCACACATCAAAATTAATTTGCGCTTTCATTTTTTGCTTAAAAGTCCTAGGCTATATGATTAATTGTGTGTGTAGCAGAATGAAAATGATTTTTTTTTTTTATGTGTGATTGATTCGATGGGGTGCTGCAGTAATTCTGTTTCATTTTCAAGTGTTATTCTTATTAAGTTATTAAATACTTATATCCTTATGACCGAAGGCTAAAGTAGTGGGTGATTCTCTCACAACCCAGTGCTTGGTGTCGAGGGGTGATAGTGAAATTGTATTCATTCGCCTGCTATATATAATGTGGTGTTCACTTTTCAATAGATTCTTACCATGGCGAGATGTCTTGCTTTCAAATAGTGTGCCTTTGTACTGCTGATGTCGTCTATATTTGTTTTCACAACCAACTTTTTAATGCCTTTTGCTTTTCGGATTTCGCCTCAATTTTCCTTCAGGATAGAATACATTTTGGGTCGAAGTCAAATGTACTCGCTAATGGGTACTCCAGAACATTCGTCTTTCATTTTGCCGAGCACCTTTTTGTTCGTAGCGCTGTGGGTGATCTGTCGGATAGTCACTCGTGTCATAAAGGTGTGACTAGAATTCATATCAGCATACACATCCTCTGTTTGGATTTCAAGCAGTAGACTATCCGTATCTGTATGGAAAAGATTGCACTGCTCCCCATATTGCTCCTTCAGGTTATTATAATAAAAGTCGCACATGAGATACTTGCTAAGGTCCAAGACTGAGGACACACATCCCAATGTAGACTGGTCGGTTAAGCATCAGCCGACGCTTATGTATGTGTAGGACAGCTAGATTGTTATCAAATATCCCATGCCTTGCAAACGCGGGGCTGGCTATCCACCGTCGAAGCTTGTCTTATTCAGACAGTCCGGCAGCTTGCTTATTAATGGGAACATTTTGCTACATGGAAGCCGCCATTTTGTGATATTTCCCATGGTCCTTTGTTATCCTAACGTTAAAGCCTTATGCAATGTTACATATTTTAAATTTTAAATACGTCTGGGATAAATGTCTTTGCTAGGGGAAATTTTAAACTCATGAAAATACCCTTATTACTCATCCTCAGACAATCCAGGGCTTGTATGATAATGTGCTGGATCTAAACCATACTATTGCAAGCACGTCTTTCGAAATATCTCGAAGACATCAGCTAGTCCGCAGGAATAGATCGTGATAACCCCCATTTTATCACATTTCAATGGTTCCCAAACTTCCTGTGAATATCGGTAATCCTCATTGAAAATATGTTTATCCGTGAGCTTGCTATAGAAGGTGTTTTGCGGTGGTAACCACTCCCGAAACCGCTGCCACGAATCCATATACTCATAGGGCAGTAGGGGTAAACCCCTTTGCGCAATAACAATTGTCTCTTTTTCTCATCCGGTTCCTATTCAATTGTGATACGGATGTCATCAAAATCGTTAGCCACAAGCAGCTTATCCAATGACGTAAGCAGAAATTGTGCGCCAGGCGCCAGGTGTGTGCGCCGATCCTGCTTGGTGATTATTGTAAGTCGAGGGTTTGCCAGAACTGCTTTGATCGTAGTTTCTTCGTTCATGCTGGAAGAACTCAAGGAACTTCTCAGCTGCGTTTGATCCTCAATATACTACAGGAGGCTCTGTATGACCACCACACCTTACCGCTGCATACCCATAGCCACACGCTTTATGCTGCTGAGTCTTTTGGGTATTGGATTGCGTGGGATTGGGTTCTGGGTCATCTATTTTGCGAATGAGCGCATCAAAATCTGGTAGATTATGTAGGGCGCTGGTAGCTGCTTGTAGCAGTTCTGGAAGGACAGCTTGTTTTCGCCTTCTTTCGGCATCGCGATGCGTACAGCTGTTTGACCAATTCCCATGCAATCAGGTTTGTTATTTTCGAGCAAGTCTTTTCTGGAATAACCATGTAGGCACCTATCACAGAATGGTACAGTGGATTGATCATCATATAGAGCAGGCGATTAATGCTTTTGATCCACGTGTAGTGGAACTTACCCATCTTCCCAATCAATAGAAGGTTGATTCTGGGGATGTTCTTGTCTTGTTTGCTGAGTATGTAAACGATCACCCCTTTATCCCAACCAAATACGTTAATAACCAGATTGTTTTGTTTTTCAAGCTTCTCGATCTGGGAGAGTGGAGCTGGAGCCTCTATTCTTTCAAAGTTTAAGACGTCTTTTGAAGGATACTTGCTACATCTTTGTGAATTTTTCTCGGCTGGAAACAGAGCAGATCGGAGAGCCCAGCGAAGGCAGTTATCATCACGGTTTGTCACACTAATGATAGTCTTTTTGGCTTCAAGTTCTTGCAGTAAACAGATGTAGGATCCGCCTCGTAGTGGTTGGTAGCAAACAATATAGACCTAGAGGTCCTCCACTATATCTACCATCCATCCTGACCCTCTCTGAGTCCATTTCTGAAGTGATTCTATCACGTGTGGGAGAGCGTTGTTGAGCGCCGCGTTATCAATCTCGTTCACTTGCAGAGCATCCATCTGATGGCTGCAAAATACTGGACTTGTGAATTCTGTTTCTTCATTGGCATTATCCTTCTTTAAACCAACTCTGAGTGCTAACTGGAATTTTAAACCGCGAAGGTCTCCAACCTCTTCTGCTACCTTCCGGTAAATCGCGGGGCGAACATTGTTTAATAAAGCTAGTGGGTCAGCGCTCGATCGGTGTCCATCTGCGATATTCCTCTGTTAACTGCGGAGGTAATTGCCAATCGTCCCAGGTGCCCGTGGTGCAGGAACAGGTCTAGGAGCAGGCACAGGAGCAGGTCTTTGCGCTCTAAGAGCAGGAACAGGCCTTCTGGTTATCTTTCCGGTCTGCGGGCTGGCACATACCTATGACTGTATGAGCGATGATGGCATTGATGTAGTTGTCTCTAATGCGATTTTCTCTTTTGTCTGATGGGTCATCAAGGAGGATGTTATTTTGAGCCGCATAGTTTTTCAACACCTTGACTCTCTCTCTCTCTCTCTTCTCAGTGCAGTTCTATTTAAATGATCTATCATACGCTGCTATACTATAGTATGTTATGTCTCTAATAGGTTGTCGTATCAGAGCGGTGTGCTATGGTCGCACCTGGTTTGTATATTATAGTATGTTATGTCTCTAATAGGTTGCCGTATCAGAGCAGTATGCTATGGTATGTTACGCACCGGGTTTGTATGCTATGGTATGTTGTGCCTTTATCAGATTGTCACACCAGATTTGTATACTATGGTATGTGTACCCCTAGAACGTTGTCGCACCAGATTTGTATACTATGATATGTTATGCCTACAATAAAGTGTCGCAACAGAATGGTAATACATCATTTTCTTAAATTTGGGCAAGGAATTTTGAAAGTTTCTACAAGCTTGTTTTTGAAGGTGCATTACTTTTTCAGCAACCCTTTTACCACCGCAACCACGACAAAATTGTATATGAGAATAAACACCAACACCACACTTGCGGCATGGTACTATTAGCTGTTTATCATTTCAAATCATTCCTCGATGCTGCCAGCATTGATCATACATCTTACAGATCTTCCACATGTTTCTTTCTTACCTGGCGGTAGCCGATTACACTTGTTGTGAGACGTACTGACATTATGTATCGTTATAAATATACATCATATCTCTAATTTTATGTTGTATTATTTTAGATTTTTCACATTTTGTGGGAGCTCGGTGTTGTGGGAAACGATCACCAACTCTTCACGGACAAATCCACGACCCGGACCATCTTGAAGATAGTATAGGACAGGCTCTTCAGATTT
>JAIGNY010003263.1:257500-365000 GCA_020152595.1 Chiridota heheva | reverse complement strand
AAGGCAGAGAGAGAGAAAGACAGACAAAGAGAAATACAGACAGAGAGACAGACGGACAGACAGACAGACTGGCAGGCAGACAATCAGACAGGCAGGCATACAGACAGAGAGACATATAGACAAACAGATATACAGACACACAGAGAGACAGACAGACAGACAGACAAAGAGACAGGCAGAGAAACAGAGAGAGAGAGAGACAGACAGACAGACAGACAACGCAGACAGACAGTCATACAGACAAGCAGACATACATACAAACAGAGAGACAGACAGATAGACAGAGACACAGGCAAACAGAGAGAAATACAGACAGAGAGACCGACAGACAGAGAGACCAAAAAAACAGAGAGACAGACAGACAGAGAAAGAGACAGACAGAGACAGGGATAGACAGACAGACCGACAGAGAAAAATACAGACAGAGAGACAGACAGACAAACAGAGAGAGAGAGAGAGAGAGAGAGAGACAGGCAGACAAACAGACGGATAGAGAGACAGACAGTCAGAGAAATTGATTGGCAGGCAAACAGGCAGGGAGGCAGAAAGACAGACAGATAGCCAGACAGAGCGATAGACAGACAAACAGAGATACAGACAGACAGACAGAAAAGGAGAAAGAGAAAGACATACAGAGAGAAATACAGACAGAGAGACCGACAGACAGAGAGACAGACATACTGGCAGCCACCTAAATTCAGACAAAAAGAGACAGGCAGAGAGACAGACAGAGAAACAAACAGTGAGACAGGCAGACAGACAGCGAGAGAAACAGACAGACAGACAAAGACACAGAGACAGTCAGAGCGACAGACAGAGAGACAGACAGACAAACAGACAAGGAGGCAGAAAGACAGACAGAGGGACAGATAGACAAACAGACAGAGAGACAGCAAAAGAGACAGACAGAGAGACAGACATAGAGACAGACAGAGACACAAACATGTATATATATATATTCATTTTGGGATATTTAACGCGTTATTGATGTCAAGGGGGCAGAATCATCACCGTAGGACTTCCTTGTTGAAGGCGCAGAATGAATGCTTTGAAAAACATTGCCTTCCTAATTGTTGAGGGAGCCTTGTATAATGATATCTGATGATATATATGATTTATGATGATATAATGATATATGTTCAAGTGACATTAATAATTTTAATTGCTATATCCATTATTTGCAGCAGAAATTTTTACACATTTTTAAAGGGCATGGTATCTCTATCTCATCCCACAGCACACTTGTGTTTTGTGGTTCTTTTTTTTTTATATAAAATAATGTATATAGAATAACATTTGCAATTTACTGGTTTGTTAATCTTTCGAATCTTTTCTCCACTCAAATTTTGTGGGTTAAGTTCCGATCATGGCTTTGTTGTAAAAGAAGGTGTGACAAATTTAATAGGCTAGCTACACCACTTATTCATTTTAGTTCTGTCAAAAATGTTTCTGCTTATATATTTTCAGAAAGCAAACACCAACAAAGGACATCTTTTTCATCAAAGAGGCGTTTGCAATGTTCGACGGGTGCATCTACACCCACTCCTACGTAGATTTCCACCTCTTCCCTGCTTTGTTTGAGGTAAAACGTTAAGACCTTATTGTTAGTTGTTATTAGAGTTTTAATATCCTTTTTTTCTACTTTAAAGTAAAATGTGATGAAATTAGGCTGCATTACGGGAAAGAGGCATTTCCCCATTACTTGTACCTTAGTTGTATTTTGTGACCCCCTCCTTCCCCCTCTCCCTCCCTTTCTTTTGGTAGATAATAACTGCCTCAGGTAATGAATTACCAAACCATAATTTGTGTTGGATTTTCCTATAAGCCGAAACATGGCAATGCAAATAATCTTCACAGAGTACCATTTGCAGTTATATAGCTTACTATTAAAACAATGACTCTTGGTTCATATAGTTACTCAGAATTTCCACCTTGGGTCACATTTTCCCTCAAGATGGTACCATTTTGGTTATTATATTAAGAAAAAGCTTCACTGAAATAGGAGAAAATTCCCTTTCTGATTTTGCTTGGATGCTGGGATGACCCAAGGACTTTTTTAAAGTCCAAAGGACACTTGCTTTTAAATTCAAATTGATGTTAGCTTTACCACAACCCGACAACAGACTGAAAGATTCAACGGTTTACATTCAACGGTTTACATTCTTCTTTACTTTGGTAGAAAGTGGAGATCAAAGTAGAAACGGAGTTCAAGAAGGCTTTAGCACAGACCTTCACTCTTGACAGCAACGTAAGTTATATATTATGTGCGAGAATAAAAAAGGAAGAGCATGTTTTTAGAGTAGATAAGACTATCAATGATAACCAGAGAAACACAGTGCAGGGCATTGGCGGGATTTGAGGGAAGACAAAGGGGGCACTAGTCCCCCCCCCCCTCTCCCAATTCCCACACACTTTCTTTTTAAATTTGTATATTTTGTATGGTGATTTTGTGCATCTTAGCATTATTTTGTGATTCCCCCCCCCACCCCGATTTTTGACTTTCCCCCACTTTCAATAGGCAAATCCTGCCAATGTGCAGGGTCTGGATTCTCGATTCATATACTAATAAATTATCCACTAATAAATTATCAAAAAGTGCAGGATTTAATGCTCCTTTTCTCCCGTCTGTATACATTGTCATGAAAACCCAATTTTTTTTTGAAACCCATGAGGGGCCGACTGATCCGTGCTCCATCTCCTGCACGGTGCCTGTCATATATTCAGCTGTATGTTATCTTTGTAAAAAAAAAAAGTGAATCTTGTCTCAAGAAAATGGCTTGACACGCCGCTGGGATTTCTGATAAAAACAAGTGACATCACTTCCACGATGGTCATTGATTGGCTTGCAAATATTTAGACCAATCAAAAACATTAAATTGTTTTACATATATATATATATATATATATTTCTGTGCACGTTAACTGGCCTATGAAAGTATACTATATAAATTTAACTTTGTTAAATTCGAAATTATTCTCCCTATTATGATTAGATGGTAGCTCACTAGATATAGCTATCTGGTTGGATGATACTAGCAGTCAAGCATTGTCGCCGCCACAAAACCTATGCCAGGGGTGGGGTCATGAAATGGGCAGCTCTGCATATAACTAAATAAGGTACAAACTTTATATCAATAACTTGATAACATAAAGTGAACTGTTAGAAGGAAATAACAATAGCTCGATCGTCAAATTTATGACACCTGTAACTAAAACCATTATCATCAGAAAGTTATTCCTCTTTTCAGAGCCAAAAATTAGTGGTGCAAAATGTTGCTAAAGATGTCTTTCGACCAAAGACAAGGAAATCTTATCTTCAACTTGATGGACCAATAGCAGAACTCCCAAACAATGGTACCAGGCAGGAAATATGTCTTGATATTTAGCCACAGCCAATCGAAACTTCGCTTATGAACGCAAACGTCATGAACGTTAAGAATGTCACCGCTCTTCCCGAAACCCTACCTCATGACCATCTCGGCGTGAGAAGCTTTAGAGCCGAGAGCAGCGTGACGCCGTTGAAACCTAGCGGTTTATGTGACGAGGTAACTTAACTTTCCTTATCTATTTTTTCGTATCTATAATCAAACCAATGTTGTTCAATGCGAAAGCCTACCGAGTGAGGGGCAGGGGAGGCAGGAAGGAAATTACACAATTGACCGGATGCCGAAGGTGCACACTGAATTTTTCCAACCCGTATCGACGTGCATAGGGTCTTTCCCTGTTTCCGCGGTCCCGATTATCATGTTATGTTTCCTGTAAATGATTCCTAAATAATAAACGTGTTGTTCCTACAACTCTAAGACGTAGTTACTAGGATGCAAAAATATATTGGCTATTTCAACCGCTTGTTTTCTACAGGACATCGTTGAGTTGAAAATGACAAATGCTCATGTGATGATGCGGAAGGAGAGTCAGAGCTTGCACGCACCAAGCAGAAATCCAGCGTACCAAATCATCTGCAATTCAACTATGTCTACGTGCAAGAAGCCGTCCGGTAAAAAGCTTTTTTTTTCTGAGTGCGAAATATCGACTGAATTTGCCTTTCACAAGAGTCAGCTGTCCCCATCATCAGCTGTGGGTATCCTGAAGAAAATTGTTCGAGTATTGGCTGATGCCAACCTCGCAGGATGGATTCATACTGAGCACACAGCAAACAAAGTCCTCATGCACAATGAGGAAAAATGAGAATTCATCGACTATGGATCAATCCCGCCAAATATCACTAAGCACATGGAGACACAGCGTTCCATAACGCTCATTTGGAATTTCCTGCCAAAATGCTCGACTGGACAACATGATGACTTTCTAGCTGTGCAGCAATCAAACAAAATTCTTCTTAATTGCATGGTATTCCATGACGTATCAGATGGTATCCCCACTATTGCCTCCAAACAGTCGCTTTGCTATCCATCTCATGTAGTCAACAACTGTCACACAGTGGAGAGAAGGACTTCGCATCACGCAACAAAGGTGTCCCTTTGTCATCTGGATAATCCGTTTGATCAGCGAGCCCGTCTTCATTTCCAACAGGTAAAATCTTTTTTCTTCATAAGTATTCCTATTTATACTTACACAAAAATCAGCGTCAATTTATCTTCCGAACCTCAAAATGACATGATTCAATTATTAGCAGGCCTATTAAGTCATTTGTAATGTACTAATTCATTTTATCAACAATGCATATTTACCACGTGCAAATAATTTTGGATTAGCGTAAATGCGTTGTTCGAACTTCAGAAAAGTGGTGAACCGATTTAGGATGATGTATCACTATAGATGCAAAACGAATTTAGAAAGTTACAAAATGGAAGGGATAGTTTGATATCATATACGTTAGAATGCGTTTGTGCTCTCTTCGATAGAATGCATGCATGATCACTATTAACAGTTTATCATATCAGAAACTTGACTTCTAAAAATATTGCTAGAATCTAATAACAGAACTTAGTTGGTGCAATCTATTTGATTTGACAAAAGATGTAAACAAATACCACAAAGCACGTAGCCTATAGTGATACTTATCGCTCAGATTTGTAGACTGTCATGGGGGGAATATTTCTATGATGAAGAACGCAGAATCACCTGTAAAGAAAAAGTACGTTTCGTTTTTTTTATACATTTCTGGAGGTTGCCGATCTTAAATCTACCTTACCATACTTGATTGCCTCTCCAAATACTACTGAAACTTCGAGTATACGCCTCCATCTTCCATCAAATCATCATGAACTCATCGACGTACACTTATCTGCTGCAAGAGATGTGGTCTTTGAGGAGGAGTTTCACATCTTATACAAGCTCAACGCTTCTGACTGTGGTCTTGAATTTACTGGATTTCCACTTCTGAAGGAAAGAATAGATCAGGTAAGATTAATCAATTAAGAATAAATAACATAAATTAACAACCAATTGGAATAGATGAGTCATTATTTAATCAGATTTTTCTTCATGTATGTACAAAAATGTACAAAAATTCTGCTTGAAATAAAAGAAATTCTTCACAATAATAGACCGCAATTCAAGGTAATTCCCTCCCGACGGCCGAGACTTGAAGATCAAAGGGCGGTGTTTAACCCTGGTTTATGTGGTGCGATCAGACTGTCTGATGAGGTTCACTAATTCTTTATGGTGGGGACACCAGTACATCGCAGTTTAAGTAATGTAAGTCAGCAACAATCACGCTGTTACTTAAACCGGGCAGCTATCTTTTGAAGCATATATCCTAACCAATTTAGAAAGAAAGTATTGACGGAATGTTATTTCTGTTTTTCAGGTGACAATCAAATTTACGAAGCCTGACAGAAGTTGTCTTCCAGCGGATATAACGGCGTTGAAGGTTCTGAACCATTTACCATGCGTGCTAAAACTGTACCATCAAAGCGAGTGTACTATCGGGTTTGAAAAGTATAAACTTATGATCACTGGAAGACCAAAGAAATCTTAAACTCTGATGGACTTTATCCGCTTTCGACCTGTAACGACTGAGTCCACTTTGTTTTGTTACTTTAATCAACTTGTCAAAGCAGACGCAAGCTTTCACCGGGAGGGATGGGTGCACTGCGACTTGACGCCCACGAATGTGCTCATCTGTCGAAGGAATCACGTGAAAGTTGCTCGTTTTGAAGGTGCTCGAAAGCAAGAAGGGAAAGCGTTGATTTTGACGGAAGCTGTGGGTGCCAAAGAGGCTTGTCCTCATGAATATTCATCTGGGCAATATGATGGCGCTGTCAGGAGGTTTTACATGTCGCTTTGATCCATGTTTTGTTGTGGCTGGTTGTCCTTAAGACAGGGACGTGTACATGCTGTGATTCTGGATAGTGGAGAGGGTCGTGGTTTCTGGGAGGAGGGGGTGTTTGCAGGTGAATGTTCAATCGGTGAAGGTTGTAATCATGACTAGGTTTTGTGGGTGGAGGAGTTTGTGGAGGGGGTGTTTGCAAGCAGTCGTTTTCAAGAGTTGACCTTGCTGTGTCTGGAGGTTTTCTCGGTGATCTTGAGGGAAGTTGTATCAAGGTTGTTGGTAATCATGCAGAAAGTGGTCAGGACATGAAGGTGTATTTGTTTCAATGTAGAGAAAACATAAGAGTGGATTATTATAAATACCTCAAACAGAGGATGGTAAATTCAGTCTGAAACTAGTCACCAACGTATATCGAAATCTTGTCAACAACTTTGCGAAGTTTAGAGGGATTTGTTTGTATTCTATTGAGTGGAGTTATACTCTGTGGTTCTCAATCGTATATTGAGATATAATATTTGGGACAGTTTGACTCCAGGAGCTAGAAGATTTACTCCTGTAATATTGTAGTTATTAGACAGTGTAATCATTCATATTGAAGAATAGTGAAGTATTTTACTTGCATCTTGTTGTAGGAAATATCGTCTATATACATGAATTTCCTATCTGTTTATTATCGTGAGGAGTATCCAGAATAGTATAGTCATAGAACATACAAAGTTGAGTTGGTGTTTTATTGTTGACAGGACTATTCATATTTCTGTGCATGCATCACAATTTCTGAAAGTCGAGTGTTCTTGGATTTAATTGGTCAGGACATTCGCTGGTGGCAGCAAATTAAAGCGTATTCAACTAGGACCTCTGGAGAAGAAGCGACAGGCGCCCTGAAGTAAAATCTGCCTAAGAGGTTGGACCAAGGACCCTGAGCATCTCATTGGACCTGCTTGGATCGTAACAGGCGCCAAAGGGACGGTATGATCGCTTGGGGTAACGTTCTACTTCATGTTGTTTTCAAAATTTCCGTTCGAGTCTAATGAGAAGACAGCTCCGTTGGAGTATCCGTCTTTCATATCACTCCGCGCGAGAAGATACCGTAAGAAGATGCTAGATTCTGATCCATCAAGTCGAGTTTTGACTGAGGAGTTGGAAGCTCTCTGCTCTCAACATACCCGTGTTTAAGGTCCAATTAGACGGCAACGGCCCTTACGTCATCACTTGTGTGATATGCTTCAACTTCAAACGCAGCTTCGTTAGTTAAAGTTTATGGCAGAGAAATTTCAATCGCAACAGATCACAGAGAATCAAGTCCTATGGAATTAAGGAAGATTTCGTCTCCAAAAGAAGATGGCGATGACCAGAGGTTGTCCACACAGAATACAAAGAAACCGGAGAGCATTTCTCACAATTGAACAGAAAATTTGCTTGAAACTGGTGCCTGACCATCTGCCCCTGCTCTTGATGAATCAGCTAAAAGTGTGAGCACGACGTCAAGTTCATTGCCAGATTTTACTTTATCAAGAGAGGACAATTAAGACATAAGTACATGAATAATACAATAGATATTGCGGATGATTTCCAGACCACTAAGAAAGATTTGTTTGAAACATGAAATACATGATTATAGATTTGGGAAAGAAATTAGTTTTTCACAGGATATAATTTCTTTAAAAATACATCTCAAAATCAATAATCACCTTGAGAAGAAAAAGATGAGAAACATCTATTTCACTTGAATTATCAAGTTTAAATTGTACTTTGATTGTAAAGATATATGGATATTTTTGCACTCCAAGAAAGGATTTTACAATTATGACATTTGCGAAATTATGATTGAACAGTCTGACGATATAGATTATGTTTAAAAAACACATATATGGATGATTGATTGACTGATTAAAAATTTCCCTGAAAGGAAGACTAGAAAATGTCTTTTTCACTACATTAATTTGAAACAAGGGTTTTTATTTCCACATTGTAGTTTGAGAAAATTCCTTTCGAGCTTTTATTATTTACTTATTGATTGATTAATTGATTTGTTTATTTATTGATTGTTTGGTTCATTGATTGCTTAGTTTATTGATTGTTTGCTTCATTGATTGATTGATTTATTGTTTGATTTATTATTGATTTGATTATCTTATTGCAGAAACAAAACACCTTTAGAAAATGAAAAAATAAAAAGCTATAGTGTTTGACTGATTAATTGTTCATTTGCTTTGTTTTTGGAAAAAATGAGAAACGAAGGAAAAAAACATTTACTCTAATTTTGTTTGGAACAAATATATCTATCAATTGCTCCTTTATAACCTCAAAACAGACTTTAATGTAACAGACTTTTCAATTGCCCTTGGCAAAATAAATGTTTAGAAATCATAAATATCGAATTTCATGAGCTGAATTTTGATCCCAAGGATTGATTGCTTAATGCATTGATTAATTTTTTATTTGTTGATTAGTTGAAATTAAATCTCATCTGCATAAGATTAGTTTGAAATATATGGCTGACTTTCACTCATTTCATATTTTAAACAAGGCGGTATCACCTGTTCCCAACTATATGCATGCTTCTAAAAAGCTGAATCTTTAGAGAATGCTGAGTACTTTTCAAATTTTCCAAATTGATTATTGATTGTTTGTTTGATATATCTCTCTCTTTATTTTGTGAAAAATTGATTTTCTACCTTTACATTTACCAAATGAAATTGTTTAAATAGATATTTGTTTTGAATGTCTTGTCATCTCTAGGAAGTAAATTACAAAGCATTTTGTTCATAGGCTGAATGTAGGGGTGGGGGTGGGTGGGGGTGGGTGGGGGAATAGAAAGTCACAAAATCTAATTTGCCCTCCGAAAGTGGTGGTGCAACGTCACAACATCACACTAAGATACAAACAAAAATCCTAATATTAACCTGTAAAGACGTAAAAACGGGGGAAAAGTGTTCCCGTAATCCCACCTATATGATGTTGATAGCTTGAGTACATTTTTTTCATAAGCTGAAAGGTTTTAAAATGAACAAAAATGTCATATATTGTTTTCATATACAGGGGCGGCTGAGCGTTTAAAATATTGGAGGGAGGGTGCTGATAAGGTCAGGTGACATGTGATAACAATATTTGGGGAATAATTAGGTTGGGTAACGTGATAACATATGATCAAACAAAATTATTGAGGGTCGAAGCCCCACAGCCAGACAGCCCCAGCTCCGCCGCCCATGGTATCACTCAATATTTCACTAGCGGCGCCGGTGGCTTATCCAGAGGCTTGTTTTAGGATGTTTTTGTGAGATAAGACACAACAGTTTGACGGAAAGCTGTACAGATATAATGATTTTAAATCCCTAAAATGGCTTCATGTGGTGCAAAATTTTTCCAAATGAACATTGACTTCTATCCGATCACAAAATGTTGTAAAGTTCTGAAATGAAATTATTGCAGATTACAAAATAACAAGAGCGTTTCCCAATGTATTTTTAAGATTTTTACTGTTATCAAATTTTTCGTTGAAGAAGGCAATCAACGTCAGGCGCGTTAGTAGACCATTTGAATGGGATGGGGGTAAAATATAAGATTTACCGACGGCCTCCAATTAGCATCCCATTTGAAGAAAACAAAACCCCTACCTCTCTAGTAAAAGAAAAAAAATCAAAATCAAAATTGGTTTATCTCTTGGCGATTGAACTTCAAACTGTCTGCGTCGTCTTGTTTTGTATTCTTAACTATAAGTTGTACTTACCATCCCTCCTGATACCAGATTCACCGACTAATCTTAAATTTTAGGGACGAGCTTAAGCGTCCCACCCCCACCCCCTCTCCCCCAGATTGTACGCCCCTGATCTACGTATCTGATGGCCTTCTCTTCTTTGACTGACAGTTCTCGTAGATATATTGAATCGAGATTTAGATTATTTTTGATTACCAAATTGAACTAATATCACTTTGACTGTTACAAAATGTACAATCAATAAAATTTACAATTAGCCTACAATTAAACATAAGATAATGAAAGATAGACCTATAAATTAATCAAACAAAATGCGAGATTGAGAAAAATTGAAAGCAAATAAACATTTAAGAAACAGTTCAAAAACAAAGATAGTTCGTCAAGAAATTAAGATAAAAGCAATATCTTCAGGCAAGTCCGTATGGGACCATCTTACTCAGGGGAGAAAGGGGGTGACTTTTTCCATACTCTAAAACCTATTACATAGGTAAAATAGCAATGAATCTGAGAATAAACGATTAATTTTGAGCAATGGTTTCACCAAAACTGTTTGGCTTTTTTGTTGGATTGGAAGGAAACGGGAATGGCGGAGAAAGGAAGGGGAAAGGGGGAGGTCTTGGAAAATTAGCTTTATTTAAGGAAAATTTATTTCATTCTCGGGAAAGATTTTTAATTTTCGGGAAATTTTAGCGAATTTTGGGGCAAATTTTCGAAGAATTTTCAGGAGCTTTCCTTACTTAGTTTCCGGGAAATTTTCTTTAATTTAAGGAAAATTTTCTTAAATTCTGAGCAATTTAATTCAATATTCGGGAAATGTTTTAAAGTTTCGGGCAGGTTTTTTATTTTCGCCAATTTTTTGGATAATTGTTGAGAAATTTTTCTCAATATTAGGGAGCTTTCCTTAATTTTCCGGCAATGTTTGGAACCTTTACCTTGATTCATTCCGGCAGCATACCTATTATTAGGAACATTTATAACACGCGAGAATATTGAAGTCATGCAGCCATGTTGTTTAGTTTTTAAAGTTGAAATATTGAAAATCATTCTGTTGAAAAACATTTGAATTTTTAGAATTGCTGCTTCGCGCCAAAAAGCCTTTGTCTGTTATTTCGAAAACGGCATATTGATGATGACAACGACGACAACGACGGCGGCGGCGACGATGATGAGCTAATACCAAACATGACGAAACAGTAAATAGAATTGCCCTACGAAAACAAATCATAGGGGTCCAACACTTTCCCCCATAACCCCTCAAATTACGCCCTTAAGCGGGCTGCTCGCTCCGTGATCAGACTCAAGGCTCACTCATAGGCTCCAACCCACCCCAGTGCTGACCCCCACCACCAAATCTATACCAATGCATTTGACTTAATACATAAAACTATCATTATCTATTAATGAGTAACCCCTACGCAATGAATTTTCAGGCAGCAGGTGGCGGGATTACGAAAGAAGAGGGAAAGGAGGGGGGGGGGGGAGGGGGTGACCCTTTTTTTCGATTTGGTATCTGCTCTTTTTTAAAGGGCCATTTTGTAATTTGTCTGATTAAACAAGAAATCTTCCTCCAAAACGGGGCCTTAGTCGCGCCCCTGTTGTTAAAGATAAACATAAATGGAATAATTGTTTCCGACTGCCTGAAGAGAGAGAGAGAGAGAGTTGAACACACAATTACAATGACGGGGTCGTCGCCTGCGTATTCGGTTATGATAGTACAAATGCTATCACGAAACGCTTAATACGACCCGGACGAGAACACATGTACGACGTACGGACAGACATAACATCGACAACCAAGTCAATGTCCACGGCCTTTGATAACCAGTTGTGGTGCACTGGCGTGACTGCCTGGAAGTAATACTGCTCGTATTAGTTAGTATTCGAATTAAAGATATGCTACCTCCTGCTTTTACACACGACAAATGAGGTTGAAATCAACGAAGAACTTTTATCTTTTCAAGTTTATACCGTCAGGATTTCTAACCGACTCTTCATAAATAAAGATTTCCGTGAAAAGAATAAAATAATCATCCAGTTTTAATTACAAGAATCGAGGACAACGTGAGATTGCCTTGTTGTAAGTGATTGTTAAACGTAAGTAGTTTCGCGAAAATTTTAAACTTTAATCTATTTGTAGTTATGGAACCATTTACCATCGTTTGGCCTTAATTTCTTTCATTTAAACCCGTTTCTGTATGCTGCTATTGTGTGATTGCTGTTGTTTACTGATATGCGACCTCTCGAAGGCTATGTTTTTTTCTATGCACGCCATTTAGAGATCAGCACCAAATATGTTTGGTGGTGCTTTCCACAACTTTATACAGCTTCCTAAGATTATTCTTCACTAAAATAATAAAAATAATTTCATCACTAGGCCTAGTATCACAGCAGATGTATTTTTTATCCAAAAAATCATGCTGTTTAAAACTTACTTGGAAATGGTAGAATTCAGGGGCGTTGTCGTATTTATTTTTTTCAAAATGCTGGGCAAAATGAATTTGGGGACAGACTATATTGAGGAGGTCGGACACTCGGGAATGTTGTGGTGCATGGCGACGTAACAATGCTTTTTTGACGATTTCGAACTTCAGTCAAAGGGGAAAACAGACAGTCACTTATCATTGCAGTCAGCGGGAGAAAAACATTTTACTCAACAGAATTTATTTTTCTTACCAATTGTTGTGTATTAGACAGTAGTTTCCAATATATATGAGTACCATTAATTTTCGCTGACTGGCTGAGGTGACAAAAGTATTCATAAAAAAATTCCTATTGACTGTAATGATAAAGTTTCCCCTTCTACTTGGCAAAACCGTACTAAGCCCGTACACGTTACGTTGAACCGACCACCTCAATATCCCACAATACATTTTTTGACATACTGTTGGCGTGTACAGTGGGTTATCACAGTTTCCATGCATAAAGAAGAAGGTGTGTTGAGCGTTAGCCTACCAAACTTAGGTCCATGGTCAATTGGGCAAAATTTGTTCCAAACTTGCTATCTTACCATATTATGTTCCTTTCTTGCTTCAATTCTTATATGTAATTCTTTGGAGTTGTTTTAGTGCTCAAAAAGACAAAATAAGAAGACCCTTTATGCTTGTTTTGGCAAAAAAGTTTTCCCCAGTCGGACCTTGAAAGTTTCTGTCACTTGTAATTGTTTATGTTGACATCATATTATTTCTATGGTTGTCGTACAGCTGATTGGCCTACAACTCATGCACATTTTTGTCTTTTTGAGCACTAAAACAACTTCAAAGAGCTAGGTATAAGAAATAAAGCAAGAAATACATAATATGGTAAGATAGCAAGTTTGGAGTGAATTTTGCCCCATCAACCATGGGCCAACTGTAAGCTTGGTAGCCTAACGTTCAACACATCTTCACCTTTTCATGTATGTATGAAATGTGTAATAACCTACTGTACATGCCACCAAAAAGTATGTCAAAAAGTGTATTGTGGGTTATGAATAATAGCAGGCCTAGCTAACAATATTGCACATTGACAACTTAGTCTTAAGGAACTCATTTAAAGCATTTTTTTCCCCTTTTTTTTTTTTTAAATAGCTTTAAAACCATTACAGTTTCTACTTCTACTAGTACTAGCCTACCTTAGACAAGTTAACATTAGATCTGTCACTAGCTATATCATGGGGATTAACAAATTTCACCTATTTTGTCATTTAACTTAAGTGCTGCATAAAGTTATTTCTATTTATACATGTTTGAGACCAATGCCTACCGCACCGGCTTATTGAAAAATGATTATCAAACATTTTTATCCTCACATAAATTAGGAATTTTTGGCTAAAAATCAGGCAAAATGGCTGCTATTTTGAAGGCCTGAAAGTTCACTAGGCCTATACTATATTATTTTACCTAATTATGGTAAAATGGAGAGCTAAAACAATTTCATAAAATACCAGTCAGGCAAATGTTTTTTTTTTTTTTTTACATCAGAGCCAAAACATTGGAAAAATATTGGAATTTCCCACTGAATCCAATAATAAACATTCTATCATTTTTCCAAAAATCAGCCATTCTTTAAAACAGATGTATTCAATATTGTTCTTGTGTTTTATAAACTGAATTCAATATATGACTCTATGTACGTTTCAATACAAGAGCTTATATTCATTAATGAAGTATGAAAAAGTTGTTCTCAGAGATAATAAATTTGTCTCCTCCCAAGTGAAACAGCACTTTATGCCTAGAAGTGTGTATGCAATTGTAATCAATGTTAGACTTTTGACACATTCATTGTTTGCTTTCCGTCAACAATTTTTTCTTGACCATTTCACCAGTGCTTTAAAAAGTGGGTATTAAAAATTAGTGTGTCTTCAGATACACTGACTTATTCAAGTTTCTTCAAGGAAGGAAAATGGAGGAATTATTCCTGAAATATTTGCCTCCATACCCATTTAAGAAAAAAAAAAAAAATCATTTTTTAGAAATTAGCAATCTTTAGTTTATCTTTTCAAAATACAGTTAAAAATCAGTTGCTCAAAATATTATCATTATCAACATGTATTTAAACATTTTTCAACTGTTCAGATAAACTGGAACTGACCATGCTAATAATTGATGGTAAAAACATTCACGAATATTGACACCTTAGAGAGAATTTGGATTTAATTCTTTTCAAAAATGGATATTAAAGCCCTGAGTATAACAATATGACAGCGATCTCTTTGGGGGACATGTTCCCCCCCCCTTATAATTTTGTTGGGGGAGACAAATATGTTTATGTCCTCTAAAAAATGATGCCCTTTTAAAGCCTATAAAGGCTACATCACTGTCTGGGTTCACCCCCCCCCCCTCCCTCCCCTCCTCAATGTTGTAAAGAAAAAAGAAATGACCACCACTTATGGAGACTGTAGTTTTTAATTTTTTTAGATACATAAAAGTCATACTAATTTCATGATTTATATCTATTCTTACTTCTAGATCCCTCGGTATCAAGTAAATGTACAAGTGGAGTGAGGATATTTTGCCACAATGGTAGGAGCCAATGAAGAAGAGTATCAAAATGCTCGATGCACAGTTTCTGCAGAGGAATTAGCTTCCTCCATCAGAAAACAAAAAGCGGATCAATACAGAGAGCACACGAGTGGTATATTTTACTTCTTTCCTTCCAAAAAACAATTTTCTATCTTAATTGTGTATCTCATTCCACAATTAATTAACTTGGGGTTTTTCTCAGACTGGCATTTTTTTTTTTAAAGGAAATGGTTGATCACAGAAGTCTAACCATTCTAGGAAGAATACAAGTATTACCTTAACCAACTTGTCTACAAAACACCCCCATGAATTCCTTTGCAAAATCTTATCATATCATTTAAATTAGATGCAATCAAGAAGTAGTACATTAACACATTAAAAGGTTGGTGTCTGTAATGTTGGTCTTATGTAATCTAAATTTACTATATTACACACCTGACAGGAGTGAAGTTCAGTTGCTTAGTTGAAGAGAGTTGAACTCTTATCCAAAAGGCCCTAGGTTCAATTCCGGCATGTTGTTCTACCTTGTGTCCTTGAGCAAGACACTTTCTTCCACTTGGTACAGTCCACTCAGCTGTGAGATGGGAACCATCAATGCTGGGGAGTTAACCTGCAGTGGGCTGGTGTCCCATCTAGGGAGAGTCATGTACTCTCATCAGCTTGCACCACAGAAACCAGGAATAAGCACCAGCCGTATGGACATTTGTAGCTTGGGAAACAATTTAACTCCAAAGTAACACCCCAGGCAGGATCAATGTATGTTGTCCCCTAAGATGCCTCATTCTAAGTCAATTTATTAGACCAATTTCTGATGGGTATTACCTGGGATATATCTTCCATCTTTCTGCATACTGACAAAATGTCTTATTTAGGTGAAACGAAAATTGGCGCGAAATACTGAATTATTATTTCCGCATACTGACGAATGTCTTTAAAGATTCATGAAATAAGAGTTTGCTTAAAATATCTTTATTGTAAGTACAAATTATCCTTTTTTCTTTCCAATGATATATAAAGTTTTATAATACGTTTATCAACTTTTATTTCAACAAGCTTTAAAATTTTCCGAACATTCGTCAGTATGCGGAATTAATAATTTCAATTTTGACTTTCGTCACGACACAAATGACATTTGTCACTACGCGAAAAGAGGGACGATATGATACTCTACTTAGTTTCCATTGGTGAAACGGTGAGGGCTACAGGGATATTAAGTTGTCAACATGATGATGATTCGATGCTGATATATTTTCTAAAATAAGTTTCTATTCTGCTTTGTCAAAGTGAAACCTTAACAGTTTGTTATTGCACCTAAAGTAAAGTGGAAAAGGTATGTCAGAATCAAAAGTCAAATAAAAAGTAAAAAATAATTTGAAGCATTTGCAAAAGTGATGAAAGCGAATATAGCTCTTATAAGTTCTTTAATGTATTTCTTCATATTTCGTTCCCAAATTTCAAATATTAAAGGTTCTCAAAGTATGTTCTATTCTTAAATCTGGGACCCACTTATAATAATAATATTCAATTTTCTGTATGCTTTAGCCAACTTCTCCCATTCAAAAACATTAAGTTAACAACTTGACGTTTTTACTACAATTATGTAGTTGTCCCATTCTGAGGTCACATAATATTGAACAGTTTATGGTAATTGACCTCTCTGAGGTAGTTGATTTACAGCTTTTTCGACCAATCACCACACAAATTTATAGCAACAAAATATGTGTAACTAAGTGTGGCAAAAATCCTATGCGGTACTGGTACAGCACAGATAGCTAGCGGAGTGCGTTCATGCAGTCAATGCATATACTGCACAAAACACATTTCTGCACACACAGACTGAGTGACAGACAATTTGGTGAACAAAACTTTCACCTACATGCCCGCTATGGGCTTTGTAAATCTGATTCCTATTACCCAGAATGGTTAGCAAACGGATCTTATTTTATTCCTTTTGCTAAAAACTTGAAAGAGCCGTAGAAGTGCCATAGATGGAGCAAAGCTTATGGCAAGCCACATGAACATCTAAATGTCAGTACATCGATCATGCATGATTGCGGATTTGAGGTTTGTTTGCCCCAGCTAGTTACTGTGTTGCTATGGTGGTGTGGCCTATTTCCTTTCTCAGAGAGGTCAATTAGGTTTAAAAGTTTTGAACTAATGTAAAATGGACAATATTTAATGGATTGTGATGGGACTTTTTGCTGTTTACATGGTTTTAAGGTTTTAAGTATATTTTAAGTCATGTTGTTGCTATATCTCCATATAACTTTAGAGGATTTAAGTTCAGGGGTCAAGAAAGTTCATCTTATATGGAACAGAACTTAAAAAAAAAAACAGTGAAGAAACTTTTTTTTTTCATTTCCCAGGGCAGGTTCATAATCCCATATCAAAATGGTTTATGAATGGAAGAATTTGCACAAGCTTTCAACAATGGAGCCCTCAAAGTTGCTACAGTACTCAAAAATAGCATCATATATGATGATGGTGAGTGAAATCATTATGTTTTCATTTATTCTGAGATTCTTGGGACACATACTTAGGATGCCAGAAGATGAGCCAGTACGAAAATATGCCCTACATGTTCCATCTCATGGCAAAAAGAAACCTGGCACTCAAGGGACATAGTACTTGACACATAGCCAATGTTTGCTAGGAGACAAGAATGATTTTATCAGACCAAACAATATTGCTGAGCTTGCACATGATCTTGGTAATTGGAAGAAATTTGTTGTCGCCTGTGCAGCATCCGATTGATGCAATTTTCATTTTCAGCTTTGATAATTTTAACTGATTCATATTTTTCTCTTTCAGGTGATGTCATTGCAATCGACAAACCCTATTGGTTGCCTGTTCATGGTAAGATTTATTAGTGACTATGTAGAAGACTAAATAATGAGTATTGACTTAATACAATTATTGAAAACAAAACCAAGATAGACAAGAGCTTTGAATTTTGACTTTTTTGACCACTCCCAACTAACTTTCTGAAATAATGAAAGCATTTTGGGGATGTTTACAAAATACATACTCAAAACATAGTAACATGCACTGAAGCTCACATTACACCAGTTCTGAAAGACTTACAATGGTTACCTGCTGAGCAGCACATTCGGTTTAAAGTAGTGCTTTTTGTGTCCAAAATTTTGAAACAATATCTCTCCAGTTTATGTCTGACATTGTAAACCCCTATTCACAGATATGCAATAATCTCTTCTTCACAAAGACTTAACCAAGAGCGAGGCGCCAGAAACCAGTGGGGCCACAGATCTTTCTCTGTTGCTGCTACAAAAGTTTGTAAGTCTTCAACCAGTGAGACTTGCCAGCAAAATTGAAAAAGAATTTTAAAAACTCATCTTTTCTTGGACAAATTATCTTGAATTTTTTTCTTTTTTTGATTTTCTTTAATTATCAATTTCTGTACTTTGTTGGATGTGTATTTGTAAAGTGCCAAGAGCGTCTTTTGTGGCAAGTACTGGTGCTATATTGAACCTTCCATTATTATTATATCATAGTAAAAGAATTACCCTATTCTCTTCATGTATGCTTATGGCCAAACCAACCTGTCTCTAGTAAGCACATAAACTGTTATCTTTGGTTGCAAACAATGTTGTAAGTATGCATCTGCCTATATCACAAATTATTGCACAATAACATAAACAAATTGAAAATGCTGTAAATGGTGAGTTGTTAACTGATTTTGATAGGAGTGTTTGCTGTATTAATGGGCCAAACTATAATTTGAATTATTCAAGTGTCTAAATGTCATCAGACCTTTAAACACAAAAACAATACAATAAACAATTATTTGTATCATATTTTAAATAGGTGGACCCCGTGTTGTTAATAACATTAATTTCTTGCTGCCATTCCTGGCTAAAAAATTACCAGGTGGAACAGAGACGGATGGAAAGCTTCACTTGATTCACAGGTTGGACAAAGAAACCACAGGAGTGATGCTTCTTGCCCGAGCTGAGACGACGGCAAGGCATCTTAATCAACTGTTTTTACACCGGAGAATCACAAAGAGATACTGGGTAGTCACTGTGGGTATGTCAACTATTTTGAACCAATAAGATTTAATTGTTTTGGTCAAAATTTAGCATTTCATTATCAAGCTGTGCAATTTTGCACCACTAGATATTGATGTATATAAAGCTTAACAAAATATATATTTGATAACTGCAGTACTATTGGTTCGTATGTGGTAGCTAAAATGGAAATCATTTCTTGTAATCATGTATTTAGATTTCTTGAAATGGGGTGGGGATGATCCTCGGAAAGCCTAAAGAAAACTTTTATTTTCTAATATATGACTGCTTAAGAAATACAAATAATTTTAAATATCCTCTCTTTTATGTATAGTGGACGGTTGACAGTGGGGAAAAGAGAGGGGCAGGGATATTCAATTTTACAAATTATGATCCATCCTTTCAAATTGTTTTGAATCATGGTGTTCCATTTTCAAAGTCTTGTGTCGTTTTGCTACTGGTGACTATATAGCCTAGAATCTTTCTTTTATTTTCAAATGTTAAGCTCTGATACTTATCATGCAGAAGGCAACTTGTAGAGCACAGGCACCCACAGGATTCCAGTGTGATAAGGGTTCAAATTTATAATGGATTATTTTTGTCTCTTTCCTGATTCTAGAACTCTCATTAAAGCTAGTCTGTGAAGTATAAAAAGTCATAAAGAGAGAACAAATGTAACAAAGATATGTTTTGGTGTTTGGATCAATTTATCAACCAGATTAAATCTCAGCTATTTTATTTTTCATTTAAAAAAACTTCCAGGCATTCCAGATTTAACAGAGGGCATAATTGATATCCCACTGGTCGACAAAGAAGTGGCAGGGAAGAATCGCATGGTGTTAAAACCAAACATTAAATCTATGTATGGTGATGTTCTTGGACGGGCGTCTCCATCATCTAAGGGATTTATGGCTGTTACCCACTTCAAGGTGATGTCAACTTCCAAATGTGATGTTGCTCTCATTCAACTCCAGCCTGAAACAGGTACTGTATGTGTTTTTCTTGTCAGATATTTATAGATTACACACTGGTCTGCTCCTATTGGGCAGGAATTTTGCAAAAGTTTCTGTATTCCACCTGATGTCACACTCGTTTTTGTGTATGCTAAATTGAAATCTTAAGGGGCAAATTTTTTTTAAAATTGCTGTTGTTTGCTAAAAAACATATATAAATGTCAATGTTATCTTTACAGTAAAGTTATTGTACTTTGATTATTGTTAACACTTACAAATCTTTTTGTGAATGAAGTATTTTTTTTTGTTTGTTTTGTTTTGTTTTTTTGGCATGAAATTTTGAGTATTTTCCTATGTATCTGCAGGATAATTTGGCAAAATTTGCCCTTCAAAAGAAACAAGTCACATGATCGTGAAATATCTCTATATATTAGAAATGTGATCTAATTTGTGCAACAGTTCTTGAATTTTGATTCAATTTTTAAAAGGACAAGTATGATCAGCCAGATCTTGTAAACAGAAAAGGCAAAACAGTAGCCACTTTTCTTTTGGTCGTGAAAAGCTAGACATTAGACATTATGTATCCTAATTATGTCAACAAATTTTACAATTTTCACGGATAGGAGCCAAGGGGATTTACCCACCAAATTATAAAAAATTTTTTTTGGAAGGGAAGAGGGAAGGGGGGGGGTGGGAGGGCACAATATGATAAAAAGAAAATTAAGATTTCTAACTACAAAAGCCCCAAATTCCTGTGCTTGTAAAGAAACTACCAAAGTACTTTGTCCATTCAGGAGATTTTTAAGATGTCAAAATTTTGTTTTTTGCCCACTAATTTTGCGGCTTGCCAAATGGAAAGTCACATAAAGGAACTCTTGCCTCCAAAGAAGTTCCAACAAATGCATTCCTTATATGAGTAGCAATTGAAATATTTATTTTGGCATGAAAGAAAAGTCAAACAATAAAGCTTGACCGCTCAAAAGATATTGTATTAAGTGCCTTGGGGATGAATATAAATATAAACAATAAATCTAGAATTAATCAGCAATGAATTTTTATTCTGGTTTGGTAGATAACCTTATCTGGTTTAAAAGGGAAAGCATCAACTTAAGTGTGTTTTTTATAGGGATTTTCACCTTTAAGTGAAGGGTTAATGTTTTTCTGTTTATGTAAATTATCAGGATGGAGCTGTGGTGTAATTGCATGTAAAACAAGGTGGTGCCATGACATGTAGGACATGGTGGAATGGCATATGGAAGAGGGTGGGATGGCATGGGGTACAGGACAGGATAGAATGGGGACATGACAGGATGACATTGGGGATAGGGTGGATTAAATTGGAACAGGGAGGGATGGCGATTGGAACAGGGAGGGATGGTGATTGGAATAGGGAGGGATGGTGATTGGAACAGGAGGGATGGTGATTGGAACAGGGAGGGATGGCGATTGGAACAGGGAGGGATGGCGATTGGAACAGGGAGGGATGGTGATTGGAACAGGGAGGGATGGTGATTGGAACAGGGAGGGATGGTGATTGGAACAGGGAGGGATGGTGATTGGAACAGGGGGATGGTGATTGGAACAGGAGGGATGGCGATTGGAACAGGGAGGGATGGTGATTGGAACAGGAGGGATGGTGATTGGAACAGGGAGGGATGGCGATTGGAACAGGGAGGGATGGCGATTGGAACAGGGAGGGATGGCGATTGGAACAGGGGGAGGGATGGCGATTGGAACAGGGAGGATGGTGATTGGAAGAGGGAGGGATGGCGATTAGAACAGGGAGGGATGGCGATTGGAACAGGGAGGGATGGTGATTGGAACAGGGAGGGATGGTGATTGGAACAGGGAGGGATGGTGATTGGAACAGGGAGGGATGGTGATTGGAACAGGGAGGGATGGTGATTGGAAACAGGGAGGGCTGGTGATTGGAACAGGGAGGGATGGCGATTGGAACAGGGAGGGATGGCGATTGGAACAGGGAGGGATGGCGATTGGAACAGGGAGGGATGGCGATTGGAACAGGGAGGGATGGCGATTGGAACAGGGAGGGATGGTTATTGGAACAGGGAGGGATGGTGATTGGAACAGGGAGGGATGGTGATTGGAACAGGAAGGGATGGTGATTGGAACAGAGAGGGCTGGTGATTGGAACAGGGAGGGCTGGTGATTGGAACAGGGAGGGCTGGTGATTGGAACAGGGAGGGATGGTGTGAGGAACAGGGAGGGATGGTGTGAGGAACAGGGAGGGATGGTGTGAGGAACAGGGAGGGATGGTGTGAGGAACAGGGAGGATGGTGTGAGGAACAGGAGGGATGGGGTGAGGAAACAGGGAGGGATGGTGATTGGAACAGGGAGGGATGGTGATTGGAACAGGGAGGGATGGTGATTGGAACAGGGAGGGATGGTGATTGGAACAGGGAGGGATGGGGTGAGGAACAGGGAGGGATGGGGTGAGGAACAGTGAGGGATGGTGATTGGAACAGGGAGGGATGGTGATCGGAACAGGAGGGCTGGTGATTGGAACAGGGAGAGGATGGTGATTGGAACAGGGAGGGATGGTGATTGGAACAGGAGGGATGGTGATTGGAAAGGAGGGATGGTGATTGGAAAGGGGAGGGATAGTGATTGGAACAGGGAGGGATGGTGATTGGAACAGGGAGGGATGGTGAATTGGAACAGGGAGGATGGTGATTGGAACAGGGAGGGATGGGGTGAGGATCAGGGAGGGATGGGGTGAGGAACAGTGAGGGATGGTGATCGGAACAGTGAGGGATGGTGATCGGAACAGGGAGGGATGGTGATCGGAACAGGGAGGGATGGTGATCGGAACAGGGAGGGATGGTGATTGGAACAGGGAGGGATGGTGATTGGAAAGGGGAGGGATGGTGATTGGAAAGGGGAGGGATAGTGATTGGAACAGGGAGGGATGGTGTGAGGAACAGGGAGGGATGGTTATTGGAACAGGGAGGGATGGTGATTGGAACAGGGAGGGATGGTGATTGGAACAGGGAGGGATGGTGATTGGAACAGGGAGGGATGGTGATTGGAACAGGGAGGGATGGTGATTGGAACAGGAAGGGCTGGTGATTGGAACAGGGAGGGATGGGGTGAGGAACAGTGAGGGATGGTGATTGGAACAGGGAGGGATGGTGATTGGAACAGGGAGGGCTGGTGATTGGAACAGGGAGGGCTGGTGATTGGAACAGGGAGGGATGGTGATTGGAACAGGGAGGGATGGTGATTGGAACAGGGAGGGATGGTGATTGGAAAGGGGAGGGATAGTGATTGGAACAGGGAGATATGGTGATTGGAACAGGGAGGGATGGTGATTGGAACAGGGAGGGATGGCGATTGGAACAGGGAGGGATGGCGATTGGAACAGGGAGGGATGGCGATTGGAACAGGAGGGATGGCGATTGGAACAGGAGGGATGGCGATTGGAACAGGGAGGGATGGCGATTGGAACAGGGAGGATGGCGATGGAACAGGGAGGGAAGCCATTGGAACAGGGAGGGATGGCGATTGGAACAGGGAGGATGGCGATTGGAACAGGAGGGATGGCGATTGGAACAGGGAGGGATGGCGATTGGAACAGGAGGGATGGCGGTTAAACAGGAGGGATGGCGATTGGAACAGGGAGGGATGGTGATTGGAACAGGGAGGGATGGTGATTGGAACAGGAGGATGGTGATTGGAACAGGAAGGGATGGTGATTGGAACAGAGAGGGCTGGTGATTGGAACAGGGAGGGCTGGTGATTGGAACAGGAGGGCTGGTGATTGGAACAGGGAGGGATGGTGTGAGGAACAGGAGGGATGGTGTGAGGAACAGGAGGAGGATGGTGAGGAACAGGGAGGGATGGTGAGGAACAGGGAGGGATGGGGTGAGAACAGGGAGGGATGGGGTGAGGAACAGGGAGGGATGGTGATTGGAACAGGGAGGATGGTGATTGGAACAGGAGGGATGGTGATTGGAACAGGGAGGGATGGGGTGAGGAACAGGGAGGGATGGGGTGAGAACAGTGAGGGATGGTGATTGGAACAGGGAGGGATGGTGATTGGAACAGGGAGGGCTGGTGATTGGAACAGGGAGGGATGGTGATTGGAACAGGGAGGGATGGTGATTGGAACAGGGAGGGATGGTGATTGGAAAAGGGATGGTGATTGGAAAGGAGGGATAGTGATTGGAACAGGAGGGATGGTGTGAGGAACAGGGGTTAGGGATGGTTATTGAAACAGGGAGGGATGGATGATTGGAACAGGAGGGATGGTGATTGGAACAGGGAGGGATAGTAATTGGAACAGGGAGGGATGGTGATTGGAACAGGGAGGGATGGATGGTGGAACAGGGAGGGATGGTGATTGGAACAGGAAGGGCTGGTGATTGGAACAGGAGGGGATGGTGAATTGGAACAGTGAGGATGGTGATTGGAACAGGGAGGGATGGTGATTGGAACAGGGAGGGCTGGTGGATTGGAACAGGAGGATGGTGATTGGAACAGGAGGGATGGTGATTGGAACAGGAGGGATGGTGATTGGAACAGGGAGGATGGTGATTGGAAAGGGGAGGATGGTGATTGGAAAAGGAGGATAATAGTGATGGATTGGAACAGGAGGGATGGTGATTGGAACAGGAGGATTGATTGGAACAGGAGGGATGGTGATTGGAACAGGGAGGGATGGTGATTGGAACAGGAGGGATGGTGATTGGAACAGGGAGGGATGGTGATTGGAACAGGAAGGGCTGGTGATTGGAACAGGAGGCTGGTGATTGGAACAGAGAGGGCTGGTGATTGGAACAGGAGGGCTGGTGATTGGAACAGGAGGGCTGGTGATTGGAACAGGGAGGATGGTGATTGGAAAGGGGAGGGATGGTGATTGGAAAGGAGGGATAGTGATTGGAACAGGGAGGGATGGTGTGAGGAACAGGGAGGGATGGTTATTGGAACAGGGAGGGATGGTGAATTGGAACAGGGAGGGATGGTGATTGGAACAGGGAGGGATAGGATAGTGGGGGATTGGAACAGGGAGGGATGGTGATTGGAACAGGAAGGGATGGTGATTGGAACAAGGAGGGATGGTGATTGGAAAAAGGAGGATAGTAATTGGAACAAGGAGGAGATGGTGTGAGAACAGGGAGGATGGTTATTGGAACAGGGAGGGATGGTGATTGGAACAGGAGGATGGTGATTGGAACAGGAGGGATAGTAATTGGAACAGGGAATGGGATGGTAATTGGAACAGGAAGAATGGTAATTGGAACAGGGAGGGATGGTGATTGGAAAGGGGGAGGGATAGTGATTGGAACAGGGAAGGATGGTGATTGGAACAGGGAGGGATGGTGATTGGAACAGGGAGGGATGGTGATTGGAACAGGGAGGGATGGTGATTGGAAACAGGGAGGGATGGTGATTGGAACAGGAGGGATGGGGTGAGGAACAGGGAGGGATGGGGTGAGGAACAGTGAGGATGGTGATTGGAACAGGGAGGGATGGTAATTGGAACAGGAGGGCTGGTGATTGGAACAGGAGGGATGGTGGATTGGAACAGGAGGGATGGTGATTGGAACAGGGAGGGATGGTGATTGGAAAGGAGGGATGGATGGTGGGATTGGAAAGGGAGGGATAGTGACAGGGAACAGGGAGGGATGGTGTGAGGAACAGGAGGATTGGAACAGGGATGGTTATTGAAACAGGAGGGACGGTGGTATTGAACAGGGAGGGATGGTGATTGAACAAGGAGGATAGTGATTAGAACAAAGGAGGGATGGTAATTGGAACAAGAGGGATGGTGATTGGAACAGGAGGGATGGTGATTGGAACAGGAGGGATGGTGATTTGGCAGTGGAACAGGGAGGGATGGCGATGGAACAGGAGGATGGTGATTGAACAGGAGGGATGGCGATTGAAACAGGGAACAGGATGGCGGAGGGATGGGTGATTGGAACAGGGAGGGATGGCAGATTGGAACAGGGAGGGATGGTGATTGGAACAGGGAGGGATGGTGATTGGAACAGGAAGGATGGTGATTGGAACAGAGGGCTGGTGATTGAACAGGCTGGTGATTGGAACAGGGAGGGCTGGTGATTGGAACAGGGAGGGCTGGTGATTGGAACAGGAGGGATGGTGTGAGGAACAGGGAGGGATGGTGATGGAACAGGAGGGGGATGGTGAACAGGAACAGGGAGGGAACAAGGGAGGGATGGTGGAGGAAACAGGGAGGGATGGGGTGAGGGAACAGGGAGGGATGGGGTGAGGAACAGGAGGGATGGTGATTGGAACAGGGAGGGATGGTGATTGGAACAGGAGGGATGGTGATTGGAACAGGGAGGGATAGTGGATTGAGAACAGGGAGGGATGGGGTGAGGAACAGGGAGGATGGGATGGTAATTGGAACAGGAGGATGGTGATTGGAACAGGGAGGGCTGGTGATTGGAACAGGGAGGATGGTGATTGGAACAGGGAGGGATGGTGATTGGAACAGGAAACAGGATGGTGATTGGAAAGGGAGGGATGGTGATTGGAAAGGGAGGGATAGTGATTGGAACAGGGAGGATGGTGAGTGGAACAGGAGGATGGTTATTGGAACAGGGAGGGATGGTGATTGGAACAGGGAGGGATGGTGATTGGAACAGGGAGGGATAGTGATTGGAACAGGGAGGGATGGTGATTGGAACAGGAGGATGGTGATTGGAACAGGAGGGATGGTGATTGGAACAGGAAGGGCTGGTGATTGGAACAGGGAGGGATGGGGTGAGAACAGTGAGGGATGATGTGATTGGAACAGGAGGGATGGATGGAAACAGGAGGAACAGGGACAGTGAACAGAACAGGGAGGGATGGTGATTGGAACAGGGAGGGATGGGAAAGGATGGTGATTGGAAACAGGAGGGATGGTGATTGGAACAGGGAGGGATGGTGATTGGAACAGGGAGGGATGGTGATTGGAACAGGGAGGGATGGTGATTGGAACAGGGAGGGATGGTAAAGGGGAGGGATGATTGGAACAGGAAACAGGGATGGTGATTGGAACATTGGAACAGGAGGGAAGAACAGGATGGTGATTGGAACAACAGGAGGATAGTGATTGGAACAGGGAGGATGGTGATTGGAACAGGGAGGGATGGTGATTGGAACAGGGAGGGATGGTGATTGGAACAGGAAGGGGAGGGATGGTGATTGGAACAGGAGGGCTGGTGATTGGAACAGGAGGATGGTGATTGGAACAGGAGGCTGGTGATTGGAACAGGGAGGGATGGTGATTGGAACAGGGAGGGAAAGGGAGGGATGGCGATGGTGGAGGATGGTGGGGATTGGAACAGGAGGATGGTGATTGGAAACAACAGGGAGGGATAGTGATTGGAACAGGGAGGGATGGTGATTGGAACAGGAGGGATGGTTATTGGAACAGGGAGATGGTGATTGGAACAGGATGGGATGGTGATTGGAACAGGGAGGATGGTGATTGGAACAGGGAGAGGGATTGGTGATTGAAACAGGGAAGGATGGTGAATTGGAACAGGGAGGATGGTGATTGGAAACAGGGAGGATGGTGATTGGAACAGGGAGGATGGTGATTGGAACAGGAGGGGATGGTGATTGGAACAGGGAGGGATGGTGGATTGGAAACAGGAGGGATGGTGATTGGAACAGGGAGGGATGGTGATTGGAACAGGGAGGGATGGTGATTGGAACAGGGGGAGGTGATTAGGTGATTGGAAACAGGAAGGATGGTGATTGGAACAGGAGGGATGGTGATTGGAAACAGGGAGGATGGTGATTGGAACAGGGAGGGATGGTGATTGGAACAGGAGGGATGGTGATTGGAACAGGGAGGGATGGTGATTGGAACAGGAAGGGATGGTGATTGGAACAGGAGGGATGGTAATTGGAACAGGAGGATGGTGGGATTGGAACAGGGAGGGATGGGGTGATGGAACAGGGAGGATGGCGATTGGAACAGGAGGGATGGTGATTGAACAAAGGAGGGATGGATTGGAACAGGGAGGGATGGTGATGGAACAGGAGGGATGGTGATTGGAACAGGGGGAGGGATGGAAACAAGGAGGGATAGTGATTGGAACAGGAGGAGGGATAAACAGGGAACAGGGATGGTGATTGGAACAGGGAGGGATGGTGATTGAAAAGGAGGAGGGATGGTGATTGGTGAGTAATGGTGAACAGGGGAGGAGGGATGGTGATTGGAACAGGGAGGGGATGGTGATTGGAAACAGGGAGGATAGTGATTGAAACAGGGAGGGATGGTGATTGGAACAGGGAGGAGGGATAACAGTGATTGAAACAGGAGGGATGGTGATTGGAAACAGGAGGATGGTGATTGGAACAGTGAGGGATGGTGGAACAGGGAGGGATGGAGTGATTGGAACAGGGAGGATGGTGATTGGAACAGGGAGGGATGGTGATTGGAACAGGAGGGATGGTGATTGGAACAGGGAGGATGGTGATTGGAACAGGGAGGATAGGGGAACAGGAGGGATGGTGATTGGAACAGGGAGGGATGCAGTGATTGGAACAGGAGGATGGTGATTGGAACAGGAAAGAGATGGTGATTGGAACAGGGAGGGATGGTGATTGGAACAGGGAGGGATGGTGATTGGAACAGGAGGGGATGGTGATTGGAACAGGAGATGGGATTAGAAGGAGGATAACAGTGGTGATTGGAACAGGAGGGATGGTGATTGGAACAGGGAGGGATGGTGATTGGAACAGGGAGGGATGGTGATTGGAACAGGAGGGATGGTGATTGGAACAGGGAGGGATGGTGATGGAACAGGGAGGGATGGTGATTGGAACAGGAGGGATGGTGATTGGAACAGGAGGGATGGTGATTGGAACAGGGGAGGGATGGTGATTGGAACAGGAGAGGGATGGTGATTGGAACAGGGAGGGATGGTGATTGGAACAGGAGGGATGGTGATTGGAACAGGGGGATGGTGATTGGAACAGGGAGGGATGGTGATTGGAACAGGAGGGATGGTGATTGGAACAGGAGGGATGGTGATTGGAACAGGAGGGATGGTGATTGGAACAGGGAGGGATGGTGAGAACAGGAGGGATGGTGGAACAGGGAGGGATGGTGATTGGAACAGGGAGGGATGGTGATTGGAACAGGGAGGGATGGTGATTGGAACAGGGAGGGATGGTGATTGGAACAGGAGGGATGGTGATTGGAACAGGGGAGGGATGGTGATTGGAACAGGGAGGGATGGTGTGGTGATTGGAACAGGGAGGGATGGTTATTGGAACAGGGGAGGGATGGGGTGAGGATCAGGGAACAGGGATGGATGGTGAACAGGGAGGAACAGGAGGGATGGTGATTGGAACAGGAGGGATGGTGATCGAACAGGGAGGGATGGTGATTGGAACAGGGAGGGCTGGTGATTGGAACAGGGGAGGGATGGTGATTGGAACAGGGAGGGATGGTGATTGGAACAGGGAGGATGGTGATTGGAACAGGGGAGGGATTGGAACAGGAGGGATGATTGGAACAGGGGGATGGTGATTGGAACAGGAGGGATGGTGATTGGAACAGGAGGGATGGTGTGATTGGAACAGGGAGGGATGGTGATTGGAACAGGGAGGGATGGTGATTGGAACAGGGAGGGATGGTGATTGGAACAGGGAGGGATGGTGATTGGAACAGGGAGGATAGGATCGAACAGGGAGGGATGGTGATTGAAACAGGAGGGATGGTGATTGGAACAGGAGGGCTGGTGATTGGAACAGGGAGGGATGGTGATTGGAACAGGGAGGATGGTGATTGGAACAGGAGGGATGGTGATTGGAACAGGGAGGGATGGTGATTGGAACAGGAGGGGGATGGGATGGTTGGAACAGGGAGGGATGGTGATTGGAACAGGGAGGGATGGTGATTGGAACAGGGAGGGATGGTGATTGGAACAGGGAGGGATGGTGATTGGAACAGGGAGGGATGGTGGGATTGGAACAGGGAGGGATGGTGATTGGAACAGGGAGATGGATTGGAACAGGAGGGATGGTGATTGGAACAGGGGGATGGTGATTGGAACAGGGAGGGATGGTGATTGGAACAGGAGGGATGGTGATTGGAACAGGGAGGGATGGTGATTGGAACAGGGGGATGGTGATTGGAACAGGAGGGATGGTGATTGGAACAGGGAGGGATGGTGATTGGAACAGGGAGGGATAAGGGAGGGATGGCGATTGGAACAGGAGATATGGTGATTGGAACAGGGAGGATGGCGATTGGAACAGGGAGGATTGAACATGAGATGGTGATTGGAACAGGGAGGGAGGGATGATTGGAACAGGAGGGATGGCGATTGGAACAGGGAGGGATGGAGGGATGCGATTGGAACAGGGGAGGGATGGTGATTGGAACAGGGAGGGATGGCGATTGGAACAGGGAGGGATGGCGATTGGAACAGGGAGGGATGGCGATTGGAACAGGGGAGGGATGGTGATTGGAACAGGGAGGGATGGTAATTGGAACAGGGAGGGATGGTGATTGGAACAGGGAGGGATGGTGATTGGAACAGGAAGGATGGGGGATGGTGATTGGAACAGGGAGGGATGGTGATTGAAACAGGGAGGGATGGTGATTGGAACAGGAAGGGCTGGTGATTGGAACAGGGAGGGATGGTGATTGGAACAGGAGGGATGGTGATTGGAACAGGGAGGGATGGTGATTGGAACAGGGAGGGATGGTGATTGGAACAGGAAGGGATGGTGATTGGAACAGGGAGGGATGGGGATTGGAACAGGAGGGATGGTGATTGGAACAGTGAGGGATGGGGGGCTGATTGGAACAGGAGGGGGATGGTGATTGGAACAGGGAGGGATGGTGATTGGAACAGGAGGGATGGTGATTGGAACAGGGAGGGATGGTGATTGGAACAGGGAGGGATGGTGATTGGAACAGGGAGGGATGGTGATTGGAAAGGGGAGGGATGGTGATTGGAAAGGGGAGGGATAGTGATTGGAACAGGGAGGGATGGTGATTGGAACAGGGAGGGATGGTGATTGGAACAGGGAGGGATGGTGATTGGAACAGGGAGGGATGGTGATTGGAACAGGGAGGGATGGTGATTGGAACAGGGAGGGATGGTGATTGGAACAGGGAGAGGGCTGGTGATTGGAACAGGAGGGCTGGTGATTGGAACAGGAGGGCTGGTGATTGGAACAGGGAGGGCTGGTGATTGGAACAGGGAGGGCTGGTGATTGGAACAGGGAGGGATGGTGATTGGAAAGGAGGGATGGTGATTGGAACAGGGAGGGATAGTGATTGGAACAGGAGGGATGGTGTGATTGGAACAGGGAGGGATGGTTATTGGAACAGGGAGGGATGGTGATTGGAACAGGGAGGGATGGTGATTGGAACAGGGAGGGATGGTGATTGGAACAGGGAGGGATGGTGATTGGAACAGGGAGGGATGGTGATTGGAAAGGGGAGGGATGGTGATTGGAACAGGGAGGGATGGTGATTGGAACAGGGGAGAGGATGGTGATTGGAACAGGGAGGGATGGTGATTGGAACAGGGAGGGATGGTGATTGGAACAGGGAGGGATGGTGATTGGAACAGGGAGGGATGGGGGTGAGGAACAGGAGGGATGGGGTGATTGGAACAGGAGGGATGGTGATTGGAACAGGGAGGGGGATGGTGGATTGGAACAGGGAGGGCTGGTGATTGGAACAGGGGGAGGGATGGTGATTGGAACAGGGAGGGATGGTGATTGGAACAGGAGGGATGGTGATTGGAAACAGGGGAGGGATGGTGATTGGAACAGGGAGGGATGGTGATTGGAACAGGGAGGGATGGTGATTGGAACAGGGAGGATGGTGATTGGAACAGGGAGGGATGGTGATTGGAACAGGGAGGGATGGTGATTGGAACAGGAGGGATGGTGATTGGAACAGGAGGGAGGGATGGGATTGGAACAGGAGGGATGGTGATGGAACAGGGAGGGATGGTGATTGGAACAGGAGGGATGGGGTGAGGAACAGGAGGGATGGTGATTGGAACAGGGAGGGATGGTGATTGGAACAGGAGGGATGGTGATTGGAACAGGGAGGGATGGTGATTGGAACAGGGAGGGATGGTGATTGGAACAGGGGGGATGGTGATTGGAACAGGGAGATATGGTGATTGGAAAGGGGAGGGATAGTGATTGGAACAGGGAGGGATGGCGATTGGAACAGGGAGGGATGGCGATTGGAACAGGGAGGGATGGCGATTGGAACAGGAGGGATGGCGATTGGAACAGGGAGGGATGGCGATTGGAACAGGGAGGGATGGCGATTGGAACAGGGAGGGATGGCGATTGGAACAGGGAGGGATGGCGATTGGAACAGGGAGGGATGGCGATTGGAACAGGGAGGGATGGCGATTGGAACAGGGAGGGATGGCGATTGGAACAGGGAGGGATGGCGATTGGAACAGGGAGGGATGGCGATTGGAACAGGGAGGGATGGCGATTGGAACAGGGAGGGATGGCGATTGGAACAGGGAGGATGGCATTGAAACAGGGAGGGATGGCGATTGGAACAGGGAGGGATGGCGATTGGAACAGGGAGGGATGGCGATTGGAACAGGGAGGGATGGCGATTGGAACAGGAAGGGCTGGCGATTGGAACAGAGAGGGCTGGTGATTGGAACAGGGAGGGCTGGTGATTGGAACAGGGAGGGCTGGTGATTGGAACAGGGAGGGATGGTGTGAGGAACAGGGAGGGATGGTGTGAGGAACAGGGAGGAATGGTGTGAGGAACAGGGAGGGATGGTGTGAGGAACAGGGAGGGATGGGGTGAGGAACAGGGAGGGATGGTGTGAGGAACAGGAGGATGGGGTGAGGAACAGGGAGGGATGGGGTGAGGAACAGGGAGGGATGGTGATTGGAACAGGGAGGGATGGTGATTGGAACAGGGAGGGATGGTGATTGGAACAGGGAGGGATGGGGTGAGGAACAGGGAGGGATGGGGTGAGGAACAGTGAGGGATGGTGATTGGAACAGGGAGGGATGGTGATTGGAACAGGGAGGGCTGGTGATTGGAACAGGGAGGGATGGTGATTGGAACAGGGAGGGATGGTGATTGGAACAGGGAGGGATGGTGATTGGAAAGGGGAGGGATGGTGATTGGAAAGGGGAGGGATAGTGATTGGAACAGGGAGGGATGGTGTGAGGAACAGGGAGGGATGGTTATTGAAACAGGGAGGGATGGTGATTGGAACAGGGAGGGATGGTGATTGGAACAGGGAGGGATAGTGATTGGAACAGGAGGGATGGTGATTGGAACAGGAGGGATGGTGATTGGAACAGGAGAGGATGGTGATTGGAACAGGAAGGGCTGGTGATTGGAACAGGGAGGGATGGGGTGAGGAACAGTGAGGGATGGTGATTGGAACAGGGAGGGATGGTGATTGGAACAGGAAGGGCTGGTGATTGGAACAGGGAGGGCTGGTGATTGGAACAGAGAGGGCTGGTGATTGGAACAGGGAGGGCTGGTGATTGGAACAGGGAGGGATGGTGATTGGAACAGGGAGGGATGGTGATTGGAAAGGGGAGGGATGGTGATTGGAAAGGGGAGGGATAGTGATTGGAACAGGGAGGGATGGTGTGAGGAACAGGGAGGGATGGTTATTGGAACAGGGAGGGATGGTGATTGGAACAGGGAGGGATGGTGATTGGAACAGGGAGGGATGGTGATTGGAACAGGGAGGGATAGTGATTGGAACAGGGAGGGATGGTGATTGGAACAGGAAGGGATGGTGATTGGAACAGGGAGGGATGGTGATTGGAACAGGAAGGGCTGGTGATTGGAACAGGGAGGGCTGGTGATTGGAACAGAGAGGGCTGGTGATTGGAACAGGGAGGGCTGGTGATTGGAACAGGGAGGGATGGTGTGAGGAACAGGGAGGGATGGGGTGAGGAACAGGGAGGGATGGGGTGAGGAACAGGGAGGGATGGTATGAGGAACAGGGAGAGATGGTGTGAGGAACTGGGTGGGATGGTGCGAGGGACAGGGTGACTTGGTGTGAGGGATTGCATGTGGTGGGATGTCATCTGGATTTCAGATGTGATGACATGTGGGATAGGATGGAATAGCATGTGTTAAGGGAAGGATGGCATGTTATCTTGAATGATGGTGTGATGGCATATATAGGCCATGTGGTGGTGTGTTATTAACAGCGAGGGGATTTGTACCATTCGCAATGTCTCATAAATATTGCTTTGCAATTAACAATATTTCTTGTTATCTTTAACAGGAGTAAAACACCAGTTGAGAGTTCACATGTCACAAGGTTTGAATTGCCCTATTCTTGGTGACCACAAGTATTCACATGCGGATAAATTAGCACCACAGGTGAGAATCTACGTTTTTTCCTTCTTGCAATTATGTATGTGACTATTTCTACTTCAAATGGAACATTTTTTATTTTTGTATGGGGGTACATTTTTGTCAAAAAGATTGGATGGGTCCAAATGTCAAGTGTGCAAACACTACCCCGGATTTGGAAGACATTTGCAATAAGATAAATTTCTCAGCATTGGTCCAAATTTGAATACGATTGTAAGTAGATATTCACACAAGTACACAATACAAAGCCCTGCATGGTGTTGGCATATGTACGAGGTATGAGTTCGGTAAACAGTGACTATTGTCATGGTTGTATATTGTGTGCATACTCTCGGTGCATTCATATCTAATCATTCTTGTCTTGATGGTATTCACAGCATACCATAATTTTAAAAACTCTGTATTTGATTGGTCTTGTTGCTAGAGCCTAAGCTTGCTGAAAACCTTTGGGTTTGACTGTCAACTCATCTTTGTCTGGATACACTTCTTCTATGTATTAGGTCTTTATGTAAATGCACTACGTTTGCAATGAAAAACAGGAAAGATATTAAAAATGAAATGATGCGATGAACGGAATATGAATTTAAAAATAGAAGAATTTCATAAGATTACAAAATGAAGGTCTCACATGTCCTTTTCTCGAGTAATTCCTCTTACCTTTTTCCTACCTCTGATATAATCTAACCTCTCGGGCACAATTTGACCTTTAATGTTGTGGTGTCATTAAGCCTCTCCAAACAAACAAACAAATATACAGGTCTTCATTATGGACAGCTGTTCAAGGATTCATGTAATCGTAGCAGAATAAACACAAGGAGCAATATCAAGTTGTAGAAAAACTACACTAAACAGGATTAAGAAATAATTTATACGATGGTAGTTATGTCATTTCTCAGAGGAAGCATCAGCATTACGCCCAATCCTCGCTACAATTTTTCAGTCTTTTCACCTGCAAGAACCTCAATTTCGGTGGGTATGACTTTTAGACTGCCAGAAGCAATTAAGAAACCCATCACTGATAGTTCAGTGATTTTATGCGTCAGTAATTACACTCCCAATCTATATGCACACAATGGAACTTATTGTTAAGGGCCAGGTATTGTGGATTTGGTTACTGCAGGGTTAGGTCATGCATGTAATGTGAGGCTGAGGCTTCATTTAGATTTTTAAAAGGATGTTTTCATCAGTGAGTTATAAACACTGGTGAGTTTGGATGCATTGAACTGAAAATTTATAGCCAGAGTTATTCATCATGGAATCTTCTGCTTTTGTATTTGATAGAATAATAAATTTAAGAAAAGCTTATCATGAATTCATAAAAAGAGAAAGTTGTTTCATATAGATGGATGATTGGTGCAGTAGAGGTGTAATTTCTTTCTTTTGAATTCAACAGCATTTACCACCAGCCATCTTGAAAAAGTTTGAACTGGAGAAACCAAAGGCTCGATATATACCCATGCACCTCCATGCCAAACAGATCATCATACCAGATTACAAGAGAGGGCAAGATTTACAGATTTCAGCAAGGTTGCCTCCTTTCTTTGTGCAAAGTTTAAGGAAACTTATGCTGAAAATACCAAAATAGCAAAACTTATATTCCGAGGAAGAAAGGCTATCTGAAGATTTCAGTGAAGGGACGTCGTGAGTCTCTTTATTGTCAATGAAAAATGTGTCCTTATCCCGGCAGTCTTATCAAAAATTGTGGTGATGGCGACGAGGTGAACACAGACGAGTGGACTTGACTTGACTTGCATGCCATGCCAGGGACTAGGGAATATTTTTCAGGTTTGGAGACGGTTGCACATAAGAACAGTAACCTGCAATAGCTGCCTAGTAATTTCTTATAAACTATTTTATGTATCTGGGTAAAAGATACTTACAGAAAGAGATATGCTTTCCTTGTAAAATGTTTTGTTAATTTTGAGGAAGAGCCCAACATACATCCATACAAAACCTTATTTCCCGTCTATAAGGTAGAAATGTATCATTATCAAGGGGGGAGGGTGTCTTTTCTATATATAGATTATCAACAAAGGGAAATATTTCATTGCTCTTTTAAACAAGGAAGAAAAATGACAAACAAGAACAGTCCAAACTGCTCCCAACCTGCATCAAGTCTTAAATAGTATTTTGTGTCTTAAGCCCCGACAAAATCTAAAATCTGTTAGGGTGTACATTTCTCACAACAAAACTACAATCCAGCACAAGCAATTACACCAGCCACACACTTCACCTCACTTTCCATGGTAATAATCTGACATTGATAAATAACAGATTTCGCTGCAGCTGCACTGACTTTCACACTCAACACAAAGACAAAAGTAATCCCCTGTGGTCAATGTGTCTGGCTTGAAGTAATAATTTACGAATAGGATGGTGTTTAACAGTGAAGATTTTTGTTTGTTTATTGATGAGTGATTTTAAGTGATGCTTTTGTTTAAACTTTGAAGCTTTGAGGATTTCGGACTGAAAATCCATTGCAACAGATTTTCATCATGTGGTTGAAATCAGTTAAGTGGAGACATTTACTTCAAAAAACTTTCATTGATGAATTGTACCTTTTGTAAAATACTTCATATCCCTACCATGCCACAATAGCCTTCCTAAACCCATGCCTATTCTTTGAAAACAAATGAATTAAATTGAATTGGATCTGTCTATGCACATTAACGAGTCTGCACTTTTGAACAATTTTCAATGCAGACAAATGTAATGGTAACAAGTCATGAAGAAATTTGTAAATGACTAACAGAGCCAAAATGAATGGTTGTAATATGGCTCGTGGGTACAAGGAAAATTTGACTCAGAAAATGGCACTTGGTTTTTTTATTGTTAATTCGAAATGTATCCTCTTATTGTCAATCTAACTGCAGTTCACAAGAAAAGCTCATAATTGGGTGCTGCATGTTTGTAGAAAGCATATATGGCAAAACTCACTATCAATGTACAATAAAAGATAAGTTATGCCAATTTTTAAATGTTTTGCATAGGCCCTGCAGACCTGCACAAGAATACAATTGGTGCTTGGGTAATTTCCTGACCCCTCGGGAAACAATTTGGGGAGATAAATGTTTTTGGGGTTAAGGGATATTTTTCAGGCTTGAAGAAAGATTTTGTGTCTGGGCTTGTCTGTTTGCATCAATACTAACACTTCTGAAAATAAGAGAAGAGCAGGGTCAATGGAAGGGTGCCACCCCATCCATGCCTACTTAGGGTCTACCCCTATGGGGCCCAACAAAAGCTTTAAAAAATATAAATAGGAGAAAATATTTCATCAAATTTACATACAGCTGTGGTCCAACAATTTGATTCAAGGCGATATTGATATGTGAATTGATAATAAAAACAGCTGGAAGCTACTTTATAGCAAACAGAGCTTATTATGTCCATCCTCGTCTACAAAGAGGTAAAGGATTACTTCAGTGGTCAAGCATGTCAAGAAAACAAAAATTAAAATTCTTATTCCGTAAAGGAGATATTCAAGTTAAAATCTCTGTCTTATCTGTGTAGAAATAGCTGGTGTAGTAAGTCTACTGTGTAAAGTTGGCGTCTTCATCCTCACATTCTTAACAATTGTTAATGCATTTTATTGATGTTTTTTTTTTGCACCCCTGCACTTTCTCTCTCGATCCCAGCTTCCTGGCTATTAGTCCCTGTACGTTGTGGTGCCGTTAAACCCTAATCAAACAAACAAACAATGTATTTTAAAGAAAGTTTATTTGATTTTAAATTTAAATTATTTTCCCTCAAACTTTCTTTAGGTGGTATATTATAAATACCCTACCTAGATTCAGTTTTACTACTTTTTTGACACATCCCATGATTTTTAAACCACAAAATCGCAGGACAAAATATAATAGAATACATACAAACTTTAAATCTGAGGCTATGACATCACAACTAGTCTGATTTCAGTCCTTTCTACACCAATGATACCAGATTTTAAAATTAGATATCTCCTTAACGGAATAAGATTTTTGAATGCTTTCTTTACTATTTTGTTTCTATTAAAATCCTCTTTTATATAAGATAGACTTGCTTGACCCCTGAACTAATCCTTGAATGGTTCTCTCTCTATATGGACTTAATAATGAATAGCACCACTGAAGAGAAGAGCTAATACTGTGAAAGAAAGTTGTGCATCTCTTTTATTGTAACAGTAAAATAGTTCTTACATTTGGCAATAAACTGTTTAACAGTGACCTTAGAATTATTGGTAAGTGAAATTTGTAATTGTTGCTATATCTTTGAATACATACATGAATATCATGTGATATGAAAATAAATATATTTAGTGGCAAAAATATCTTTGACTTTTCTTTATATTTCGCTATATCATGGCAAAGAAAGATTAAAAAGTGTATGTAAGTGAAGAAACAATGGCAAGAAATATTCTTTAGAATAAATAAATTAGTGCCACCTGGCCCAAATCTGAAAAGGTAAATACTTAAAGGATCACTAGTCCGGAAAATGAGGGGGTATTTTTAGGGGGTGTCTCCCCAAAATCGAATGCTTATCTAACATGCGCAACTGTACACTAATTTTATGGTAAATATGAAAATTCAAGTGACCTTTGCCCTCACGTCATCTGTGGGTTGTTGAGGCATGATGTTTTTTGATCTATTGTGGATAATATATATGTAAAATTCACAAAATCGAGCGCCCTCACTTTTCGGTCTAGTGCTCCTTTAATCTGTACATAATACTTAATCTGTACAAAATGGGTTGAGATTGCACTGAAAGAAAGGCAGGTTTTCACAAAATGGAGAAAAGTAAAAAGAATAAAAACTTACTGATTTAAAAAGAAACATTTTCAAGAAGTATAACCCAAATAACTATAATACAAGAATAATTAAAGGAGAATTTAGAAATTATTTGCTAATGTTTTCATATAGAATTCTTTTTTGAAAATAAGATGGCAATATTCTTTAAGAAGAAGCTGTTCTTAGTGTTAACTAGCTGGCATATGAAATTCATTTAACAGAGGTAATAAACTTTAATTTAACATTTTAATGTTACAACTCCAAACTCATAACCCAACCATTAAGTTTTTAACTGTACTTACTGGTAAAATGCGTAATGTTTTGTTTAAATTGATATTATTTGTGTAACGCAAACTCATAACCCAACCATTAAGTTTTTAACTGTACAAGTTTGTTTTGTTTGATTGAAAGTGAAATTCTTCTAATTTTTTCGTTCTTTTGAAATTCAATAAATACAGAAAAGAAAGAAACTTTTGCAATTTATGAAACTAACACAATTCATACCAAAATGGGAAAATATGCTTTACAGAAGCCGGTGCCATAAAGTAAAACTTCTAGTATCTTTAAAATCTAAATACTTTGGGCAGCTTTTCAGTTAACTCATAGTATACATAGGGGCTAATTGTTCTATGCAATATCCAAGAATGGAAAATCATCCATTATGATTTTACATATGTGCATGCTCTTTATTTTTACTTTTCAAGGCAATAGATGAGTGATACATTACAATGCCTATCAAACACAAACATAGGCAGAATTTGAAGGGGGTAAAAGGGCACTTGCCACCACCCCTGGGTAAAGGGGACACTTTCCTCTACCACCACTTTTTATTCTTCTTCCGAATTTGTATCTTTTGTATGGCGAATTTTTGCATCTTAGCACTATTTTTTTTATTTTACCTCCCTCCTCACCTTTTTCTTTGCTTCCCGCTTTCAGTAGGCAACTCCTGCCCATGAACACAAGCATAAAAGACACCAATAAAATCAAGTTATTAAAAGTTTCATTAAACCAAATTTGTTGTCATGCTCACACTTGTGTGTCACAAACTTTTGTTTTCAGATTCTTAAACAACAGTGTTTGAAAGATATATAAAAGGTCTTTATCCAGCAATGCACTTTTCAGAAGATGTCTTGGAAAATACTTTCAAAGCAATTTGTGCTTTCTCTTGCATCAGAGCCCCTGAAATTAGAAATTAATATTCACAGATAAGATAACAACAAAGGAATTTGATGAATCATATTTAAATAAAACTACTTTACCTATATTACTTTCTGTTAATAAGCTGGATTCTCTGTTAATATACTGGAGATTCTTGTGATTAACAAGACTTTATGTTAATAAACTGGACTTTCTTTGATAGACTGGACTTCTTGTTAATAGATTGGACTTTCCTTAATAAACTGGACTATCAGTTAATATCTTTCAAAACCAAATTAAAAAAAAAAGTTGTTTCATTGACAGTAAGAATGACATAAAATATGACTCATTGGTTTAAGAGCTTCATGGGAGTTACATTAAGTTGCATTAATCAATGGATCGGGGACAATTAAATTTAAAAACTTTGGTGGCTAAAATCTCCTTTTCAGACACTGGCTGACTGTGTCAAAAAATGATAAATAATTGACTGTCATGATAACTTTTGATCATGCAGTTTTACTTTCTCGAAAATTAGGCCTAAAATTACAAATGCTTCTAATTAAAACATTTTCTAAGGAAGATTTTGTCATTCACCTTTGTTTAAAGAAGCCTTCTAATTATTTTCTCTTACAAGATTTTTCTTTAAGTACTGAGAACCACATTCTACATTGGAAAAAAAAACTCTCCAAAATGATATGTGACGACTACTTTTATTTTATGCTAATGAACTGAACTTTCAAAACAAATTTCAAAGGAAGTGGAATATTCAAACTTATGCACCAGTTATAAACAAAAATTGGCAAAAAATTGAATGAAAAATACTATTAACAATATTAATGGCAATTCGTTTGGATTGTTTATACAAAATAGGTTAATAGTATATATAATTCTCTACATTTACCCATTTCATTCCTTTAATTACTTGCCTGGCAAAATCTTTCCATAAAGATAATTTATCCATGAAGAAATCATACAATTTTTATCAAAAATTTCATCAATATGAGATGGTTTCACAGCTATGACATTTTTTGTTGAAAAGATGAAAGGCAATGTGTACTAGATTCATTAAAAATCAAGAAAAAAAGAAGGCTACAAATTTAAAATCTTTTAAAAAATTGAGGGAATTATTTTACAAAATTGTGATATCAAGATTTGAATCGCTAACCTGTTTTTAATGTAAATTCATTGCTACATATATTGTTAATGCTGACTTGTTAATTCTTTATGTAACTTTTAAGACAAAATTGAACACTCTTCTGTTTAAAGGTCTATGGACAGGTACAAAGCTTTTCTGTTTAACCACGTACCAAAAGAGAATTAACCCTTACTCTACCAGCACTTTTTTTAAATGTGCTCAGGAGGCGAAGTGAAAGATGGGGCACCCAAAACAACAATAATATCGCCTGTGGTGGAGTAAGGATTAAGCACAGGCTGATTACTGAAGAGTCCTTTGTCTTTTGAACAGCATAGTTTAGCTCATTCCGCTTTGGTGACCTGGCGGGCCACCCACCGGGATCATGTTGCATGTATTTTTGAGTTGGCACACAATGTCACGGGTTGATTTAACCTTACTCCATTAGTTGTTCTGCTCCTTAAAGTTTCAAACAGTCAGACCCGACCTGATACATAACCAGGTCGGGTCAGATTTGTACTCTTTATTTTCTTTATTCTGAAAACCTTAGTTGTTGTGGAAGTTGGTGCTGAGTATCATATTAGCAATGGATGAAGTCCTTATTGTGTGGTTATTTTAATTAAGATAAAGTGGTCTCACTATTTGCTAGTGTAAGTTTGTGGTTATGATTTGCTGGAACTAAGCACAGGTTAATTACTGAAGGGTCCTCGGTCTTCCGAGTAGCATAGTCAGGCTTGTTCCGCTTCGGTGATCCGGCGAGCCGTCTACCGGGAACATGCTGCATATATTTTTTGATTTGGCACACATGTCATGGGTTAATTAACACTTACTCTACCAGCACTTTTTTTTTTAAACGCGCTCGGAAGGTGGAGTAAAAAATGGGGCACCCAAAACAGCAATAATATCGCCTGTGGTGGAGTAAGGGTTAAGCACAGGCTGATTACTAAAGAGTCCTCTGTCTTCTGAGCAGCATAGTTTAGCTCATTTCGCTTCAGTGACCCGGCGGGCCACCCACCGGGATCATGTTGCATATATTTTTGAGTTGGCACACAATGTCACGGGTTGATTAACCCTTACTCTAACACTTTTTTTAAACCTACTCGGGAGGCGCATGAAAGATGGGGCACCCAAAACGGCGATAATATCGCAGCGTGGTAGAGTAAGGGTTAAGTTCCGAGTTTAAGTCTTTCAATTTTGAAACCAGACACTGCAAACGATACAAATCCCCTCGCCGTTAATAACATGCTTTTCACCCTATGTCACAACTGCCATATCACCCTTTGTTCTGCATATTCCATCCTACATCCTTCCCTACAGAAAATCATACATGAAATCCAGATACCATTCCATAACATGGCCCATATGCCATCACACCTGCAATCAAGATGACATCTCAATATATGCCTTGCCACCCTGCCCCATCCCATACACCATCCCTCCCTGTCCCATATACCATCCCTCCCTGTCCCATATACCATGCCACATCCTATCCCCCTGTACCATGTGCAATCCTACCCTGTCCCACATGCCATCCTTCCATGTATAAACATGCCATCCCATCCTGTCCTAGAGGCCATTCCATCCTATCCCGCCATGTCCCATCCCACCTGAAATCCAGACAAGATGCCATCCTGTCTTACATGTCACTAGACTGTCCCCCATGCCATTCCACCTTGTTCCCATGCAATTCCACCTGCCATCCCAGCCTGTCATAAATACCATGACACTACCTTGTTTCACATGCCATGCGATCCTGCCCAACATGCTATCCCACTATCCTTTATACCATGACATCTTGTCCCACATTCTATGGTACCCTGTCCCACATGTCACCCTGTCCTACATGCCACCCTGTCCCACATGCCACCCTGTGCCACATGCCTTTCTGTCCAACATGCCATCCCACCCTCCCTCATTTCATCCCATCCAGTGCCCCATGCCATCCCACTTTTATCCTAATTCCTACATTTAACAATCATTCTACCATCTTCCACCCAACATTCTTTCCTCTAATTCCCATCCCCTCACTTCTATCAACTCAACATGCCCCATTCACCTACCATTCCCCATTCACCTATCATCCTCCGTTCATCTAACATCCTCCATTCACCTACCATCCTCTATTCCTGAACATGCCCCATTCACCTATCATATCCCCCATTCACCTAACATTCCCCATCCACCTACCATCCACGTACCATCCCCCATTCACCTAACATCTCCCATCCACCTACCATCATCCATTCACCTACTACACCAACCCACCTTTTGCCATCCACTCATCTACCAAATATACTTTTAACCAACTCATCATTGCAACCTTCACTATAAACTTTAATCAGCCTTAACTTAAATCTGACACTTCCAATAGAAATATGCTCAACTTTTTTCCCATTATAAACCAAACAGAGCTGTTCTATCTACCAAATCAGCCTTGAAAATTCATTGCAGATTAGCTTGGAGTTTATCATAAGTCTATTATGTTTCCACTCTATTCAAGCAAAACCTTATTGTTTTTTCCCTATTAATTTCATAGACACTTTATAAATTCCATTCAGTTGTCTGTTCTATTATTCAACTATTTTTTAATCGCAGAACAAATCCTTTAATTTCTGCTATTCAAGTCTGGAATGCATTTGTTCTCCTTTATATAAATTTATTTTCATAAAAATAGTTGGAATTCCTTTCTTAGGGCAGCAATCTTTTGTTCCCTTAGTAGCTGAACAATGCATGAGGCTGGACGGACAATAGATGTGGATGAACAGACACACGGTAAAGATGCAATATCCCCTCTTTACCCACTTCATAGGAGAGGGAATAAAAAGCATATGTAGTTTTCAATTTATGAGTAATCAAAGTTTAAAATTTTTCAATATTAAAAAAATGTGATGTATGAACAGGAAAACACCTCAAAATGCTTTGTTTTTTTGATATTTCTTCCCTTAATTTCAGACCTTGAAAATGTTCAAAATGCCATCACCAGCTTGAGGTTCATTGGGGGTATGGTAAAGATCAAATCCTCTTCATTAAAATTATCTTCCTTTTTTTAAAGAGAAATGGCAGAGGGATAAAAAAAAAATAGATTTACACAGAGACTGACCCATTCACAGATTACAAGAGTAACACAAAATTTGCCCATATTTGCACAAAAATCTTCATAAAGCTGTAAAATGGCCAATTCTTTACCAATTTTGATGACATATTTTGCTTTCTTCATGTTTTTTACTGGATTTTAAATGAATTCATCTTTACCTTATTATATACCTTTAAGCAATCAATAGTTGTTCGAGGTGTCAATATCACTTAAAGTTTATGAACATTAATGTTCAGAATATAGCCATGATGGCAGTGGATAATAAAGACTATGTCATACTGTATGAAGAAACAAGTATACTTACTCTCTTTTGCCAAAATATCCAAAATGCTGTGATCTGCTGTTAGTGTGTTGGATTTGCGGGCTCATACGCTCTTCTGGAGCCACTTGCTTCAGTGAGTAGATGTTCAACCCTTTGGGTTTATTCTGAAGAAGAAAAAAAATCGAGAGACAAAAATGGATTTTACAAAGACTAATTTCAGTGCATGATCAAATACTGAGAGACCACATCAATTAAATTTGTGTTATTATTCTTCCGATATACACTTCAAACATCAACAGGCTGAAGACTCTAAAAAAGGAACTTGACTGTTCAAACCGGGGCAGGAAGTGAATAAACACCCCGCTTGCACCCTTCTCTTCTTCTGTCGTCGGGACCGCCACTTTAACAACTTCATCCGAAGGCCGGTGGGCACCATCCAACCATTTTTCGCTTCTCCCAAAGGCTGTATGAGGAGTAGGAGGAACTAGGATCCTATAACAGTAATGAGAATTAGACCTACTTTAGAGTAATACGCTGCCTCAATGGCATCCACACAGCTCATCATTAATTCTTCATCTGATTCTGTATCTATAGCAGGGGAATATTTCTGTCCATGGACATTTGTTGCATTATGCACATGGATATTTGTAGCAGTGCTGTTGTGGTATCCATGTTTCCTGGGGCTCTGCTCGTAAACCTTGCTGGGATTAAATCTCATAGATGAGGCAGATGATAGATTCTGTACATCTTGCAGAATTTGACTTGCTCTTGTAAAGTCACTGTGGGTTAAAGGTTGACTATGTATCACATATAAGTATCTTGCCATATGATTGTTTGTTTGATAAGAGTTTAACAGCACCACAACAGCAAGGGTCAAATTGTGCCTGAGAGGAAACACACGACTATAAACAATACAGTAGATGGCTTAAGATTTCCAGTAATCAAGGATAACATGTACAATCAGTACACAGAAAGATTCGAAGTAAAGAAACATGGTGTAAATTAGATTTGAAGTTGAACAGGATGAAAATTATATATTAAGCAAGGATTTTTTGTCCATATCCATGAAAAATCCTGAATAAGTAAGCTTTCTAATATATCTGAAGTAACAACTATCTGAACTATATACTCAAAAGTTTTCAATACCTCACATAAAGCAAACTGGTTACACACAGTAACTAGCTTATTTATAATGATCATGCTGAAAAGTTTGTCGTTAAGCCTACCCGCACCCGACACCCGAGTTAATCCTGAAAACTCAGGTATGACAATTACCAACCCGACTTCCTGTTCAGTGTATTGTATTTCCACTTTAAACAATGATTGTTTATCTGTTATTCCCATGCACGCCACAGCTAAGTAGCCCAAGGTTATTTGTGTATGTAAGATTACACAAAGCCAAAGCTGAATAATCAAGACACTTTTGTGATTGAAATCACTCATCCGTGATAGGTGTCCTCGTGGGAGAAGTTTTGTTTTCAAATTGGTGATAAGAATATCTGTGTATTATAATGTGTGAGGTAATAATGTACATTAACTGTAAATGATTGATGAACCATTTCTCCTAAGGAAAGATATTGCTTCATGTCAACAGAAATTTCTTATCAAAATACTGGGTTATTGCAATCTTATTATTGCAATCTTGTTGGAGTGAAAGTTTTCATGGGACTGATTTATCACTATGAATACATTCTGACACCTAAGGATCATTCTAGTGGTAACACTTAAAACTTTTTTACCAGTAGAAGAAAGACATGAATCTCCCAGTTGGAAGATTTCAGCCATTCATGTACTTTTCTGCAAAATGTATTCAATTATTTCTAGCTTTGAATTGTTCACAATAGATTTCTCCATGTGGTAGAATACTTACTTATTTGTGTGTTGAAAAAATGCCAGAGGTTCTGCAGGTGTATTATATGACAACGTTCTCTGTGTGTGAATCCTCGGTACAGCAGACAAACTTTGATGAAATGAATGTTTTCCTGCACTCCATGTGAATGCCCTTTCTGCACTTGTAACAGGTGGTTTAATAGGATACTGGTGCTGGAACCTAGCTCTTTGACTCTCAAAATTAGATTCCTCATTTGGAAATTTGCATTGTGGGAATGATGTGTTTTGTCGTGGCTTGGTGTCAACATATTCACTTTCTCCAATTTCAAAATTTGGCAGAGATTCGTCTGATGAACTCTCTACAATAATTGGCTCTGGAGGAAGGTAAAACAAAATTGGAAATGAAGTATCACTCCCCTGCAAGGGGGACATTGTTATCACCTACACCCGCCTCAGCCACACCTTTCTCACCCACTCTAACCTACTTTCCAGCTCCCCTGTTCCTCTCTGCCCTACATGCAATGCTGATCTCTCGATCAAGCATATAATTTTAAGCTGTTTCATAAACCTGAACTACAGATCACACCTCTCCCCCTCCATCTCAACCTCTCTTTTCAAGAACAATCCTATCTCCAAATTCATCACCTTTCTCTGCAACAGCAATTTATTCCACCTGATCTAAACCTCCCTTTCCTTCCCTTCTCTGCCTTACCTTCCTTTTATTACCTTACTTCTTTCCCTTATACACCTTCTCTCCCTCCTTCCCTCTATCCCACCTCTCTTTCCTCTTTGTCCTAACTCAATCACCTTAGTTTTTAACACCCTCTTGGCACATTTGACTCTGACTGTCGCAGTGCTGTTACACATCAACAAACCAAACCAAACCAAACCGTTAATCTTTACATTATATAACTTCTTTAAGCCAATCTTATTTTTGAATTTGTTGCTATCACACAACTTGCTCAAAACTGAGTAAGTAGGTAGTCAAAAGATATTCTGTATATCATTTCCACACTAATATGTTGGCACTTCATGAGACCGAAAAAGGAAAAAAAAACACTACATTTGATAGGTTGTTTAAAAACCATTCCAAACCATTGTTTAAAAGTGACCTTATTTATCCACATAATTTTAAACCAATTGTAATAAGTAAAAAACGCTAGCAGATTTTCAACTATACCTTCATTCTCATGTTGATGAAATTCCTCTTGTCTCTGGATATTTCTTCTGAAATGAAATTTGTCCAGGTTCTCCCATCCTTTCCCTGATAATGCTAGAGATGGCGTAACTGATTTGACAGCAACTGTGTTATAAATCTGGTTAGTCTCTATTAAAGGAGTCCTGGCAAATTGTGCTAGATCCACTGCAGGACCCACAGATGGTGTTTGACTTGTCTGAAAACCAAAATTAGAAACATAAAGGTTGTGTCTCTCTGACAAGTTAAGAATATATAGACATTCATCTGTGCAAAATGACACTTATAAATTACATCAGTAAATATTACCTTAATTTTGTCAAAGATCTGTTAGCATAGCATAGCATCGTCTTGTTGAAACTTGAATCAATACTTCAAACTTGTTGGGAGGAAATACAAGAGGGATTCCTTAATGATTGCCAGTCAACATTGGACTCATTGTACATAAGGTTCCTTTGGGCAAAACTAGATAAGATCATGAGGGACGATGGCCACCCACTTCGCCATTATTTAAAGAGAATGGAGATATCATGGAGTGGCAGGATAAGATTACCAGTGGCCATAACAAATAGATTCTTTATCATTTATTCCTCAATGTATAAAATTAAACAATTCAAATTTCAATCTTGGTTTTCATTTTAGGTCTTGCATATTCTTATACATATTTTTAGATGCATTTTTTTCTTTTTAATTTCAACTCTCATATTTCATGGTTTTACTTATGTATTTATACCGGTTATATTTGTTTTTATAAGAATTTTATGTACTTTATGTGAGCAGAGAATTACCCATCATTGGTTTAATAAAGTTTATACTATTCTTTGCCTCTTTCTAAATTAATGGAAACATTTCTTTTTAATTATTAAGAAAGGATATAACACGCACTTTACAAGATCATGCTTTGTCCATCTGCTCAGGTACCTTACACTCTAAATAAAAGAATTGTTATTTTTATTAAAGAAACACATAACAAATTACATTATAATCTTATCATGCTATAGCTTTTACCCCACAAGTCCCTAATGTTTTCTACATTTTGATCAGGAGATTAGATTTTCATATACATTAAGAATTTTTATCTCTTGGGCCCCTCCATCCCGACACCCTCGGTTTTCTAAAAATCAGGGGTAATTAATCCACACCTCATCCGAGAGCCTCTTTACAGCTCAATTGCTAGCAATCAGTTATTGTTACAACATACATAACACAGGGGTAATCCACACCTTTCAACCTGATAGCCTCTTCACGCTTGACTTGCTAGCAACCAGTTACTGTAATACTGTACACAGTAGGTCATTCATCTGGGACTAAAACCACATGCCTGCTTTGCAGTGAATTGTGGAACAGATCAGTCATTGGCCAAAAATAAATTATGCATTATATGCATGGAGGAATTTGTGCAATGCCTATGATTAATTGATTCCTCCCAAAGAGGGTTATTTCATTATGAGGAAATCCTTAACATTTTTTTAAATTGTTAACGCACAAAACCACAACTGCTCCAGTGCCAGGCCATACACAAAGCCCCATTGTTATGTGACTTGGCCACTTATTTGCTTATCAGTTACTGCTACATGGAGCTTTTGTGTAAAAGTGCACTCAAGCAAAGTGAGGAAGATAAACAACAGATTGTGCTGAATGTGGATTATTCATATGCTAATAATTTGCAACTAAATTAAAGTAAGTGATTTGAGGCTAAATTGTGGTTTCATGAAAAGGGGTTGGGAAGACCAGTTTTTAATAGCTTTGGAAGTTCATCATGTATCTTGGATCTGCAATTATGACAATCACATTTTACACATTGAGGTAACTTTGCAACACACTGGTAAAATCTTTGAAAGGTAATACTCCAAAAACTGAATAAGATATCAATATGGTTTTGCCACCAATTAGTTTCTTTAATAGTCCTCAGACTATCATATATACCGGGGCGCTTACGAAAATAAAATTGCACCACATTTTAGGCCCACAGTTTCCTCCTAATAAGCACCCATGGTCGGGGTCACGTACAGTGTGTTATTTGAACTGCCCTGTACATACATATATGTAAACTTGTAATATACTAGCCTCAAAATAACCAACACAAAAACATCGTTTAGCGTCACATGCAGAATTAGCAAAGAATGTAACAAAACCTTAGCATTTTAAGTCTTCTAATTAATCAAATGATTTACGTCAGTCAAAAAATGTTGGATGGGCGCATATTAGAGCAGGGGTGCTTAATATGTCAAATACGGTACATGGAAATGAAAAATTACAAGAATATTTCTTTTAAGTTTAACATTAATTTTAATTTTTGAAAATCTGACAAAGGAACTTATTTCAGTAAAGGTTTATTCCTTACTTTGATTCTCTTTGCTGTTGGAGTTTGGGTAATGCCTCTCATTCTACCATGAAGTTCACTGATGTAGCCCTCCATGGCCATCTTCCTCTTTGGGGGCTGGTTTTCTGGAGTAGTTGCTTTAGGTTTTTGTGGTCCTTCCTGATGGCTTTGTGTCTTACAGCACCCATGTCCACAGGCTGCTTTGTTCATACACTTATGGTTGCATTCTCCACTCTTAGAGCCTGATCTACTTGAAGCAGGTTTAATTGTTGTGCCTGTTTAAAGAAGGATTTAAGTTTCTACCATTTCAGGTCTTTTTTGAGAGAAGGAATGTGGAAACTGCTGAAGTAGAAAGGGGTGAAGAACAGGCATATAGCCAGGACTTTCCTCACAGGAGGCACATAGCCAGGACTTTCCTCACAGGAGGCACATAGCCAGGACTTTCCTCAAAGGAGGCACATAGCCAGGACTTTCCTCACAGGAGGCACATAGCCAGGACTTTCCTCACAGGAGGCACATAGCCAGGACTTTCCTCACAGGAGGCACATAGCCAGGACTTTCCTCACAGGAGGCACATAGCCAGGACTTTCCTCACAGGAGGTACAAGTACTTCCTGAGAGGCAGTCGGGGAGATTATCTATATACCCTTAGTGTATCTTTTTTGGTTTATTTTAGGCAATGGGGGGGGGGGGGGACAGACTTTTGCAAAGGGAGCAAGCCTCCAGTGGCTAATACCATCACACTGGCTAATACCGTCAGGCCTGATGAAAGATATAAAACAATTTAAGCAGAATGAAAAAGCTTGGTACTAAATTTATATCCAACTTTTTACTAAACAAACAATTTTTGGCATGGTTATTTTTGAGCAGGATACTATCACATACCTCTACTTTAAAGAGTACATTAAGTTAAACAATATCACACTTGTTGTTTTATATAAAGACAACGCTGGAACATCAATGGGATATTTCATTTCATGGATTAAAGATATGATTTTGCAAGAATATTATCACTTCACAAAACAGATAGTGCTGATGATTGTATATCATGACAGCACTTTGGATGGGCTTAACAATTTACTTTTATAAATGGTTTGAATTGTGACAAATCTTTTTAAATGTCACAGAAATCAATAAACTGAAAGGAGAATGTTTTGTTTATTGTTATTTTATACACTACTTAGCCCTCTCAGTACCAGCATTTTAAATGCTGCCTTCATTTCCAAACCAGTTTTTTTTAAAGATATATGTATTAAGTCATATAATTTAAACTTTATCTTCAAAATGAAAACAACTCATAGAAGAAAGTGTTGTACATAAAAGTTGTTTAGTACAATATAAGCTTTGATATGATACCTAAACCATATTTGTTGAACATTATTGTCGCACATGGCCATGAATTCGTGCTCCCACTTTGGCAAGAGACCTACCCAAACGTACACTATCATTAGGCCTAGGCCTTATGCTAGCCCTAATTTCGTCCTTCGTCACCTACAATAGTTTCCAGATCACTATTGTCTGAAAAGCTTTTATTATTGTCCAAAATTGTCTGAATCACTATTATCTGTAAATAATTCTGAACTATCAGAAGCACTTTCCACAAAATCCGAAGAATCACTGTTGCTTGCGGCCATTTTTAACACTGAATTTTCGACTTCAAATATCTCCATAATTTCATATGACAACATATATCACGTGATATGTCACATGATAAATAACTTTCTTATCTTTTTCATAAAAGTACTCCCAAAATGAGGGAGCACACCTACAATACATAAAAATCGAAATAAACAGGCATGTCTTTGTCCTTGCAATAATGCGACATTGTACTCTACGGCAGTGTGCCGTCAGTCGCAATAATGCAATGATGGCACTGCAAGGGTTAAAGGTATACTCCCATGTATTTTTCTTTTCTATTATATGATTGAGGTAGAAACTAAATTGGTAAAATACCATGTTGATATCTGATTCCACATATGAGTTCTAACATTCAAATATTTCAGTAGTGTGTTAAAAAGTGACCTGCGTATTATAGAGTTGGAAGCTGTACTTGTAAATCTGAGACAATTTTCATATATTCCTTTAAAATATAATATATATTGACCAGTGAGGTCACTTTTCAACATACTGGTGAAATAAAAGAAAAAGGAAGAACTCCAAAACGGAATGGACCCTTTTAAACCGAGTTTAGCTGAATGTAATTTCTTCAGTACTTCAACCAATCAAATGCTGGGGAACTTTTCGTGTTTTCCAACCAATCAGGTGCAGGTTTGAGGAAAAAATGTAAGCAGCAATATGCGCGTATTATCTTCATGTATAACGCACGTATGATACGTGCATTTGAGAGCATTTTTTTATACGCTCGGTCCCATACCGTGCGTGAATTGTGCAGACAGCCAAGATTCCTACAGTATACGATTGGTCCATTATGGATATGTGAATCTCGGCCATGTGACACTATCTAAATTAGTTATCCAGAAATTTCCGATTCAGATTTGAAAAGGTCTATAAGATATGAATATGTTTTTCAACCATTTATTTCTAATCCTCTATCACATGTGTGACTATCAAAATTCACAGGAATATTCCTTTTAAATGTTAAGAAGACCACTACGACACAATGCTGAAATGTAAAAGCTGTTGTCTACTTACCTTGTGGGATTGTGGATTTGGAAGAAGCTTCCATGGATTGCCTCTGAGGTGTCACCTTCACTGGATACGGTGATGACACAGCTTTGATGAGCCCTGGACCAGAATAGAATGGTGCATAGCTGCTCTGAATGTCAAATCCAACTATTACAGGAGAATAACGACAATTATCAGACAATATACCTACACATGAAAATATAGAACTAAGTGGTAAGACCCTATAGCTTTTGGTAATGGTGAGAGGGGAGAACAGTTACCATTAAGAAGTGGGGGCAAAAAGATCTGAACCCTTACTCTACCACGTGGTGACATTGGCGATAATATCACTGTTTTTAAACCAATCTTAGTACCATTTAAAAGTACTAAAATATTTCTTTCACACAATATAACCTTTTTTATAGTAGTTATATAAAAGATTTTTGAGAAAAAGTAGCTTGAAAATGGGTAAATTTCAAAAATTGCTACAAAATTGACAAAAATATGTACATTTTTTTTTGTAACTTACCGAGCTTCAAGATCACATTTTTACTTCAAAATCAAAGATGCAAAACCTAAGACATAATACTGTTGATTTCTGTCCGAATTTTTTATCATACCTATCTGCAAACATTTTTTCTAGGGAAATTTCTTTATTTTGTGCCATTTTTGCCACATTAAAAAAAAAAAATTGTGTACCAAAATCATACATTGTACATGCTTTGTTGAACCGCCATTCGAAACTGCTTGAAATTTCCTTTAAATTGATATTTAAATAAAGGCATACCCCTTCTATATTCACCAAAAGCTATAAGAATTAATTTTCACCTTTGAGTAAATGTTGACTACATTGTGTAACAGTTATCACTGCATACTAGTATACGAGCGCACCAGCTTCGAGCCTCCAGTGAGACTACCGCGCTGTAATGTTTTCTGTTGCAGTTTTCAGGGGTCATTTAGCTGAAATTATGTTTTGTGTTTTTTCATCTTTCCTTTCTAGCTAAAAATCATAGATTAGCATCATTGAATAGGAAATTTGATAAAGAATCTAAAAGAGTAACACAAAACTCTTGTTTTCAATATCCACAAGGAATTATACTCATGTAAAAAAGATTGGCACATTTGTTGACCAAATTTAACCAAAAATTGCTTAATTTGCATATATTTGTCTAATTGTTCCTACTTTTGCTTTCATTACTTAAAAGATCAATATCTTAGCTTTTACTAAAACTAAACTTGTAATGACAGAAAATGAAAGGAAAGTTGTCAAAAATTCATATGTTACAAAAATTTGGCTGACATTTCTCAAACCCCAGGTAGAGTAAGGGTTAATATACTGAGGTAATGAATAAGTTAATATATCATTCTGGGAACCAGAGGGGCATCATGGAATCATTCAAAGGAACCATGTCACCACATGTCCCTTCCTCCCTTGGTGATTGAGTTTGAGGAGGATGTAAATAATATGCATCATATCCCTTTCTGGCCTTGACTTATTTTCACTACTTCGCATTTATGTACTTAACACCACAACCTCTATCAATCTCAATTCAACAACAGTTCACCTCACATTTGCACATTTGTTGATAGTTAGTTATATATGCAAACCATTTTCTGACTTACAAAAACGTTACAAAATCTGATCTCTGAATTGATAACAAATTTTTAATAGGAGAGGAGAAAAAGTCTGAAAAGTCAAAAACTATTCCATATCAATCAGTTTATGACTTACTCAAAACTAGAAAAAATAATCTGGCTAATAAACAAACTGTTCCTCAATTCCAAATGAAAAAAAGTCTTTAGGAATTAAAAAACCTTTGCTTTTTTAAATATATCAGGTTGTATTTTCCTACTGCATCTACTGTTTTGTGACAGTGGTGCAGAATAATGTTTGTGAGGCTACAATAAAGATTATACTAAGCTGTTACAACATTGATAGAAAAAAAAAGTATCTCATACCGTACTCCTGGCTTATGAGGTTAATGCTCAGTTCATCTCCTTTCCTTGTGCGAGTCACTTCAATTCTTCTGGTCCACGGTCCTGCTTTCAAGAGCTGAGAGTCCCTGAAACAAGACAGAAAACTAATTGCAACTTTGTTGAATATCAGTTTACTCCGTTTTACAAGCTTAGAAATTCACCTTTCGTGCTACTTTTTCATCAATTAATTTGTAATTTTTGTAAAGACAGTTGAGTAAAAGTCAAATACGATACCATATACAATAGGAAATCAGGTCATATCAGTTTTATTCTCATCCAAGTAATATTTCACGTAAGAATAGAAGTACAGTCCAGATCTCAAAATTCATTTCTGCTGGACAGTATACTTATAATCATTGAAACTACAATTAAAATAAAAAACTTAATTGAAGTTTAGAACAATCAAAATTAATCCTTTAGAACAATCAAAATAGGTACATACCATACCACCTATTTCACACATTCCAGTCTTTCTATTCTGTGTTGTATAGATCTAACATAAAAATATTCCCCCTATTGTTTACACACTTTCATCTTCTTATGGTTTCATATCAAACCAGCTGAAGATACATCAAACTGAATTCAGTTCTTTTCAGGTACAATTTTTTATTTACTTTAGAAACCTGAAATTTTCTGCAGTTTCAACCCAACTTTCTGAATTCAGCACTCATCATGTACTGTTTTCTGAGAGATTTTTATCTTTTTATGGTCCCCAAAATTGAAATAAGCTTAAGCTATGATAGAAATACTGTAGCCCTTTCTACTTTTAAGAAACAACTGAAAGGTTCTCTATTTCCACAGGCATACCACAAGTGACTGTTTGTTTTCTAAGCGCTTGAAGCAACTTATTTTTGAGTTATTGCTCATAAATGCCTTCAAATGATTGATTAATATTTGAACATCCTTTACACAAATCCAGGCCTAAAGCTAGGATTTTTCTTAAAGGGACACGAACAATTCAAGAAACAGCACTTATGGAGAGCCTCCATATATTCTTGTGTTTTGTGTCACACAAAGAGGGGGAAACATACCTTCACAAGGAGGAGCACTCTCCCATACCCCATACTGGTCATGGTCCTGCATAAATCCTAGAGCTTCATTACTTACATGACTCTCACTTTGAAGATAAGCTTGTTATCAGCATCACCAATTGCCATGATACAGGAGTGATTTGCCTTGGTGGTCTGAGTCTCTTGAAGAGCATCCCCATTGATTAGGGTGACTGTAATCTTTATTTCAGCCTTGCAATTGCTGTATTTAGCAACCTGGTAAAACAATGCAATTTGTATACAACAAGTTTGTTTTACAATTGATTTTGTAACTGACCATACATACAAAAAATGCCATGTATTTCCACTGAATTCCATTAATCTCCCCCCCCCCCCATCTTTCTCAAATACCCTTGTATTTTTCTTTATTGGATAAATCTTCTCCTCCATCTTCATCCTTATATCTTATTCATACCCTTCAAATTTCTCCTGTTCTAACAATTTACTGTGAAACTAGGTTACCCTCCATTTTCATAGCCTTCCTCCTGGCATGTTATCAACACACCACCTAAATGTAATTCTTCCCTCTCTGTCAACCACTGTCCTTTCTATTCTGCCCCTTTACATAACACAATTGCTTTTAAATGCTGCGATTTCTCATTTCAATCTAATCTGTTTCCTGCCTTAGCTCCCTTTCTTCACCTCTAATGAGATATCCAATTTTTCAAAATGTCCAATAATCAAAGAAATGAAAGTGAAGGTACATATGTAATGATAGAAAGAAGCACAAGTCACCAACCTTTACTATTCAATTTTCTATTACGAAGCAGAAATAATCTTTTAAATGTGTAATTCTAACCAATCGAACATCTTATAACTTCTAGAATTAATGAGCTGCTAATATACATACCTCATTAAGTAATAAGCATACCTCATTAAGCTTAGAAAACTCGTTAAGTTTAAAAAACTTTTTTTAATACATTTCAGTTTTCTCTTCGAGTTGAAAAAGAATTATGTTCCAATAGCAATACCTGCGACAAGTTTAATGATCTTATTGACAGTATGCCAGCCTATATCAACATGTTGTAAAAATATTTCATATGTCCTAAGGTTGTGCAATTTTAAGTTTCTCTCTTTTTCAATACTATAAAACTAAAATGGCATGGAATAATTCTTCTTCTTACTTTGTAAATTGTTATAAAAATGAGTTTGTTGTATTTGTGTATATATAAGTTGTTTTGTTAAGTAGAAAAAGCAGAAAATAATATTTGAAGAAAAAAAAAGTTTAGAAAACTGTTGGATATCAATACATACTGCAATAGCACTTTCAGAAACCAATTCTGTCAGTGTCTTACAAGTTACAACCTACATAAGCAAATATACTATCAATTTAAATTGGATGTGTGGTACAACACAAGAAGCAACATACATCAAGTATACCGGACTTATACATTTCACTCAAGACATGTACCCCTTCAAGATTAGTTTTCAGTGAAAATGATTCATTCCAAAAAGAAACTACAGACAATTATTAAAAACTAAAACTGGATAAAATTATTTTTTTCATTTTTCAGGAAATTACCATTTCCTGTGGTAAGAATAAATAATGAATTCAAAGAAACAACTATTCATTTAGTTTCCATCCTTTGATCAATAAATAAAACCCAGTTATTTTTTATTCATCTACAGAAGATGGGTATTTTTTGCAATGGAATATAAAGAAAAATGTAAAAATTTCAGAAAATAACTACCTGCTCAAGAGACACATCATACTTAGGCAAATGGCTTGCAGCTTCTTGAATGATATTACCAAAAGGTGGATGACGGTTCATTATCTAAAAAGACATGTTTGGGAAGACAACTAAATAGTTATCATTTGTTAATATAGAGGGATTTTATCATGTGACTCTTAACTCAACTGGAAGCCATTTTACAGGGCAGCGGCATCGTTGCATTTCACGTCTTCACACAGCTCAGTCACATCACACGTACAACAAACATATTACATGCTATCCTACCAGTACCAGTTCAGCGAATTTTACTGATTGCATTTTTTTGCTTGCTTCCAATTTTTCTTCATAAAGTAACTTATATTTTCACCGGGCATATGAAGAGTAACTTTAACGTTAATGCTATCTGATTGTCCGTTACTCAAACAAAGCCTACATGATGAAATAACCATCCTTACGAGGAATGGTCCATCAATCATTCAAGCGTTTTGCACAAAGTTCTCCCAAGCATATAATGTATATTTTTATTTAGGCTCAGCCAAGGACTAATCTGATTCTAATTACTGAACAGCATTTATGTGTTTTGAGCCCAAGATGAATGACCTATTGTGTACAGTGTAACAGTAGCTGCTTGCTAACAAGTGAACTGTGAATAGACTATGAAGATGTTGTCAGTTAAAAAGGTATACATTACCCCTGTGTTGTGTATGGTGTAACAATACCTGGATGCTGGTCAATGTATTGTGAAAAGTCTCTCGGGTTGAATGGTGTGAATTACCCCTGATTTTGAGAAAATCAGGGTTGTCGGGTTGGAGGGGTCTAAGGGCCAAAAATTCTTAATGTACATACTAGATATAAAGTGCTCGCTGCAAATCCTAGTGTGTAAGGTAGTACCATAGGTTGAAAGCCATTGCCTCATACAGCAGAAACCCACTTCGAATGTTGATCAGGATCAGATGGAAATCGAGAAAATGTCTTTTTATTCCCCTTCACACATCTTTTAATGCAACCATATTCACAGCAAGATTCCAGCATAATTATCTTACAAAAATAATCTGATATAACAACATGCAAATGTATGTATGTTAAGTGTACAGCAGACAACTGGTTTTGACTGACAAAATGGTGATGTAAACATAGTCACATGACCTCGTGATGTCAGCTAAAACACCCTTAGTGGAACAAAATATAAAAAACAATGACTCGTTAACTGATTAAGTTGATAATTCCACTGTTGATAGATTTGCACAAACCAAAACCTTTAAAATGTGTTGATACTCTCCTCCTTCCCACTGTATGAAGGTATTATGTCAGTTTGTTTGCAAGTATTGATTAACATAATACACTAGTAGTGGATTAAGAGGTAGAGGGGGGAGAGATGGCAAATGTAAGAGGTCAAATGGTGCCTCCCCTTAAAAAAAATATCCTGGACCCATGATTGTGTAATACAGGTTTTGATCTCAAGTATCAAAGGTCAAATTACCAGCTCAAGCTCTCTTGGATTTGTCCCCTCTATCTTGCTGAAACTCACAACCCCTGCATTCACCAGTGTAGTTGCTAGAGTGAGTCCAATCTTGTCCAACTGCTTAGCTACATACTTTGAGTTTTCCCACAACTTAGCATGGACACATTTTGTCATGAGTAAAGTGTTCAAAAAGGCTCTGAAGTGGTTCTTGTGGAAAAGATATTCTTGAAAACCTGTGATACAAAAATGAAGAACAGAGAAAATGTTTACTTTATTTATCTATTATTTTCATTTATTTCCATTATAAATTATGTAAAATAATAAATAGGAAAATACAATATTACAATAATATACAATACAGAACAATAAAGGAAAGGAAAGAATGAAGAAAATGAGAGAATAAACCGATTAAAGATATGAAAATGAATACAAAATGATAAGTTAAAAGGATTATAAAAGTGTTTCCACAAGAACCACTAAATATAAGGGTTATAATAGGGCTCTTAAATACTAATATGTATGATAACTTTTACATCTTAATAAAAGAGATTAATTTTACACATTAAAGAATGACATCAGAAGACTACTATCATTCAAAATGATGGGATATGATCTGAGAGGAATGCACAAGTATAAACATTTGTGTACAAAAATGAAACTTACATCTAGAAAGTCTCTGTGCTACTCTAAATATCTTGTTGCAATCTTGACTGAGACCAAAGTCAGTAACAGGCATGCTGCCCAAGGTGGCTTGAATCAAGCTATGGAGAAAGGAGAAAAAATGATGAAAAAAATAAAAATATAATAAGGTTATTTTCAAGTTTCTTGTGGGTTAGCTACTTTTTAAAAGTTGAATACATACTGTAAATTACTTTTCATCACTTTTTGCTAATTTGAACAAAATGAAAAGAAGCCCCTATTTAAGTCTTGTAAAAACGTTTTGTTTTCGTTTGGTGACACATTAACACAACTCATTCTCTTTAACCAGGCTCAACAAGGAGGTGGGGCAAACGCACAAAGCTATATAGGAACCCATAATTCCACAAAGAGCTTAAAACAAAGTTCCTCATGAACAGCTAGCCCAAGTTTGGTGATTTTGTTTGAAAATTCATTGTAAATGACAAACATGTGGTGGCTCATATGCCTTACCTGTGTAGATACCTGCCTGAGCTAATGTAAGGCCTGCCTTTCACTACACAGTCGAAACTAACTTACCAGTTGACTTTCATTGCTGCTGTTTTCACTTTACCCTTCATAGGATACCTAATTGTGATTCTGTTCTTGTCTTTGTTCATGGTGTTAAGGAGTTTCCTTTCGCTCACTCTCAGCTTCACATCTGAGAACTCCCTGAACTCTGACAGCAGGGTTATCTTCACCAAGTAAAGAACAAATTTACGACATTAGGTCAACCATTTATAGGCAGTTGTAAACGATTTTAGTTGGAAAGGCAAAACATGGTAACTTGCGGGAAGAAAAAAAGATGAACACCCTTTTCATTATACATACCATTCAATCATGTTTGTATTGTTCATTACAAAAAAATAACAATGATTAGCAAAACATTTTTTGTTTTGGGAGGGGGGGGGGGACAATTGCCATCCCTTGCCCCTATGGCGAGCCACCCTTCCAAAAATTGATAACAAAGACAACAGTCTTTTTCTAAGACTGCAATTTCTTGCATGTTTGAATTTAAATAAGAAACATGTAGTCATCATGTGTAACATTACAAAAAAGCAAAAACCCGAGACTGATTGAAAAATAGTTTAATACTGGTTCTCTGACATGATGTATATATATCCCTGTAAGTTTTAAGGTTCATTTTGTATTTTTTAATATGAGCTTCATTCAAGAAAGAATACTCATGATGAATACTCATAGGTTGATTTGGGATGCAAGGGGGCAAGGGAGAAGGGGGTGGGTGGGAGGCATTCTCCCACTTTTTTCCATATTTGGTGAATTTTTGTTTTGTGAATTAATGTGATTTTATGATTCCCCCTCCCCACACTTTTGGTGGAGAAATCCTACCGATGTGAATATACATCCACAACAAAATGACATCTTCTATTCACTTATTCAACTTCCTTTCTCAATAGTATCTGCTGTTCTGCCTTCAAGAAACCAAGTGTTTTGCACACTAACAGAACAAGAGTGACTAGACATGCTCATCTAGTATTAGAATTGACTGATATAATATCTAATACTACAGAGTACTCCAATTGTATTGTATAGGCAGCCATTCACAATACAAGTTGAAACTTAGTGCCCAGTGATGTTCAAGAAAAGTTACCATGCAATTCAAGATTAAAATGTTTCCGCTTAAAGCAGATTGCACCTATAACATAAAAAAGAACATACCAGTTCTTCCAGAGTCTCAGTGCCACTGATTTCTGTGAACCTCTTCATGGTATCGTATACAATACAATACCTTGCCATCAACCGTCCAGTTTCTGTTGGCAAGGGAGAATTCATCATTATGAAGAACTGCTAAAAATGAATTCAAGCATTGAACACTTGACCAATTTCTTACTGATAAGAGTAAATTAACAACAATTACAACTATAATTTGCAGCATAAAAAATATAAATCATACATTTTTCTGCTGTTACTAGAGAGGAAAGGGGAGGGGGTGGGGTTGAGGAAACATTTATATAACATCAAATACCGCAAAACACACTATGATATTCATTTTTGGCAATCACCTATATGAATAGAATGATCTTTGAAAGGGTTAAATGAAAGTGTGAATGAATTGACCCAAATAAACAAAAATTATTAAGTTAATCTGATGTATATTTTACTGGTAATATATATTGTTAGCAGCATGGACAGATCCAGATGTTTAAAAAAAGAAAGAGGTGAGGGGGGGTGGGGGAAGGGGGGGGGAACCAAGCCTTGGAATCCAAGGTTAAGTCATGATAATGTATCAGTGGCTTTTTAGTGTTAGAAATCTATTAATTTTGGTGAAAATCCAAAAGGAAAGGGGGAGGTCCGGATCCGCCCTTGAGTAGTATTCTTACACTTTCAAATCAAGATAGTAGCGTCACTCACCTGTAGCTTTCAGGTCCTGTTTATCTCCTTCCATTTTAATCAAGTCAATGCTAGCCAACAGATTCAAATTTCTAATGCATAAAGCTAAGTCAGCAAAGAGAAAAGAAAACACTTTTATGAGATAGTGAAACAAACACTGTCAAAATAGAGAGACAAAATGCCTTAGAAACTTGCCAAAAAGATCTTCTTGACGTACTGAAAAGTTAGAGCGCAATTTTCTGGAGACTCACAAATATCCAGCAGAGCTTTTTGACCCATTGTGGAGAGCTACAAAACTTCTCTAACACCACTATTATACCCAGTAGTTACCTAAGATTCATAAACTATAACATTTTATCACTTTAGGAGGCAAAACACGTCAATAAATATTTGAAAACTTCACCTAGAACTTTCATTATAGGTCTAATCCACCTTTGGGCATGTTACCCTTGAGCATGTCTAAAGAACATATGCATTGAAGAACATGCATAACCATTGTTCAATGTGATATTGGTGCTTTAATCAAAGATTTGCAATTTTAGAGAGAACAAAAACTACCTGCTTCCAAAAACTCAATCTATTAATAAAATACAAGGCAAGAGGGACATGTACGACAAGCTGAAATATAATATCCCCTATAAGAACAATATTAAATGTTACACAGATTGAACCTTTTTTTTTAATACTCGTATAGATTGGAAGGAAAAAGAAGGAGGCTGGTGGCAAAACCATCTTAAACAAAATTGTTGAAACACTTCACTGGTTTCCCTTGATATTCAAATATGTTTGCATACTTAGCTACCTAACTCTCCTGTTTAGTATGTCAAGAGTGTCACGAGTGTGAAGATAATTTCTCGTTAACTCCTGTGGGGCGGGGAGGCACTTCATACTAAAAGTGGTAGGGGTGTGTAGCCCACCAACCGAAAAACATACTGCAGTATGACAGATTTTATGGTGACTGCAGTATGATATTATACAATTTTGATACCAGCAGTATAAAAGAAATCAATTTTCACACCTGCAGTACGAGTATTCAATAAATAAATGGTACAAATGGACCAGCAGTATAACTTTAACAAAATAAATCTTAATTTGTTGTGACCTTCACTACAAATATGATGCAAAAAATGCACCTGCTTGGGCAGCACATAATATATTTACCTCACATATGGAGGTGCCCCATCCTCCAGGTAATCAACATGCTGCCAATCTTCCCAAATATTGTGTTTTTTGCTGAGGTGATCTATGTCATGAATTGAAGCAATAGCAATAAGCAAACTTTCTGTGAACTGGGTTCAATTCAATGTTGTTTCCTTAAGCAAAACGCTTCACTCTACTTGCTCAAGTCCACCCAGCTGTAAATAAGTACCAGTACTACTGAGAAGTTAACCTGCGACGGACATAGCCTTTCCTGGGGAAATATGTGCTCTCATCCACTTACGCCAAAGAAAGTATGAGTATGACTTTAACTAAACTTGTACTAAATGTTACAAACCTTTCAACTGCTTTTCAAGCTCAGCTGTTGTCAAACCAACAGGAATACCATAGTATGTTGGATTCTTCTTCATACGGATATAAAGAAAGGTTGATTTGAGCCATTCCAGTGCAACTGACATGTCACTGATGGTGTTGAGGACAATTTCAGCATTTAGGTGTTCTATCAGGTGGTTATGGAGACTAGATAGATAAGAGATACCATTCTTGCTAAGTGATGAATATTTACAAAATGCAGCCAAAATAAACTTCACGCCCAATCCTCGTTACAAATTTTCAAGTCTTTTCACTCACAAGAACCGCCATTTCGGCAGGTATGACTTTAGACTGCTGGAAGCAAGTAAGGAACCCACCACAGATAGCTCAGTGATTTTATGCATCAGTTATTACACTCCTTATTATCTATATGCACACAATGGAACTTATTGTGAACAACCAAGTATTGTGAACAGGGCTACTGCAAGGCCAGGTCATGCGTGTAATGTGGGGCTAAGAATTCATTTGGACTTATAAAAGGAAAATTTTATCAGTGAGTTATAAACACTTTGGTGAGCTTGGGTACAATAGACTGAAAATTTATAGCCAGAGTTATTCATTATGTAAATATATAAATAGAAAATGAATAAAAGGAAATAAATGAAGTTTTTGGTCTTTTGTGCCATATGTTCCATATTAATATTGTCATGTCATCATAATCCATACTATAGCTTGACATTGTTCAGAACAGCCTGAGGAAGAAGGATATTTACAATGTATACTTAGAAAGAGATCTAATGTGTGATAGAGCAGTACCTGCTTTCAATATCCTCTTTTCCACCCAATAGTTTCTCGTATTTCTCCTGAAAGCAAAGATAGAATATCAATTTTATGGTAGGAATACTAACTGTAAAGCTAACAAAATGATATCTTATATTCTTTAAATAACTATTAGTAATTAAAGCACTGCTTAAAATTTGGCCTGCAATTATAAATCAACAAATTAACCACATAATTCCACAAGATTAACTTTGCATCGTAACATTGAGGTAAAAATAGTTTTATGTTTATAGTTCACTTCACCTTTTCCCAGCAGCAAAGACAAACAATGCTAGCATTGATTACGGTTACTACTTATATTATAAAGGATTGCCATTATATTCAGATGTGTGTCACTGAAAATACCATGTAACACTGTGGGAGTAGTTGTTATTTTGAAGGAGCCTCAGAGAGGTGAAACTATACAGTTTTGTGGTTTGGGAAACAAAGAAATATATCAATTTTTCTTCAACTGGCCCTGCTCTATTCGAGGGCAGGTTGAGATGTTCCTGGTTTTAAGCAGAGCCATTTCTAATGCTTAATACTACAACATAAAGAGAATGATACAATGTGATTACATCATAATTCCTATACCATATTCTCCGTAATAAGCGGCCAGGGTGCTTACGAAAATAAAATTGTACCACTTTTTAGGCACAAAGTTTCTTTCTGATAAGCGCCCATGCTCGAGACTCTCGTACAGTGCGAATTTGGCAAAACAAAGAGGAAAATAACCCTATTCATAAGTAATTACTATAAATTTCTTATCCCTGTATTAATTTGTTGATATGGGTTCAGGCCAGGGTACAAAAAAGTTTGGAACATAAATACATGTAAACAGCATTTATTATTAATGATGTTGGGATACGTTATCAGGAAAAAAATGTTGGGTGGGTGCTTATTAGAGCAGGGGTATTTTATACGTCAAATACGGTGTTTAACTACAACTTAATGCTACCATTACCTTGGTATTCACCTCCTCTTCTATGAACATTTTATTTCAAACATTTTTAAAGCAGAAAAGCTTAGATTCCATAAAAACAACCCATTAAAACAAAGACACAATGATAGGTTGTGAGTGGCTACTATATTTCCATGATGATATGTATATGAAATAGCCTGCACTATGAGGTGATAACCTAATTTCATTTTACTTTTTGGAAACCCAAACTCTTGAGCCAGACCCATCCTTCTAAAAATCTGACTTTCTACCTCTGATATTTACTACTACTACTATCTTCTGACATCTACAGTGCACATTGCATCATACAAATGAAGCAAATGTTAAACATAACTACCATATATTTGGCCACAGAAAGTGTGTGTGTTTGTGTGTGTGTGGGGGGAGAAGGGGGGGGGGGTAGTCACAAAATAACATTCACCAACTAATAGAAGGGGACAAAATCATAAAATCACACTAAGATAAAAAACAAATCACCATAAAAAAGGTATGAATATGGAAAAAAGTGGGGAAAACTTCCCCCTTGCACCCCCAAATTCTGCATATAACTACCTTCCTCTGAGATGTTGTCAATATCACAGCTGTGGCACTGGTATCAAACTGAGGTCTGCCTGCCCTTCCTATCATCTGCAAGACTTGTGTTTCACTGTACTCTGAGTATATACCACCCACATAATGCTGTGTGGACTTGACGATCACAAGGTGGGCGGGAAGGTTCACACCCATAGCCAATGTGCTTGTTGAAACTGAAGACAAAGAGACTATGTGCTTAATTCATTAACATTGTGACTTACAATTACAATTGTAAAAGACATTGTACCCAGGTATATCAGACTTGTGAATTAAGTTTGTTTAATTGTACCAGACAGATGCATTTATTGCATTCTTACTTCAGTGGTCCTTTATTAAGCAACTTTATGATCTCTCTACACCTGCGCATATCTTATGGAATGAAATTCTTTTAAATGAATAAAAGGAAATAAATTAAATATTTGGTCTTTTGTGTTATGCTCAATCTGTCTACATCATCACAATCCATCTAATAGCTAACGTCATCATGATTACCACAAGTGGAGTGTAAATCACTAAGTTGTCCCAAATTTTCTCAGATTGATATCATTACAAGTACTTAAAAGTGTATGGTTTTTGTATAGTTACACACTTCAGATATATACATATATATGGATGTCTGTGTGAAAATAAGACAACTTTCCAGATTCTCTCCTAAACACTTCCATCTAGGAGTTTGAACAATATGCTTACATAAAACAGGTAGCTCTCCAGTTCTGAACATTTCTTCAACACTTTTCCTATCACTGATGTCCATACCAGCATGATGAAATCCAACGCCACTCAAAATCAGATCTGCCAAAAAAGTAAATTAGTATTCTTATCACTCATATTTCATAATACAGGAACAACCAAATGTTTCCTCTTTCTTGGTATAGCTGTCAAAAAGTAGAACACATGTCAGCCGAAAGTCATAACGTTACTAAGTTTAACATTTAAAGGAATAGTCCCACTGACCATTACATAAACAAATTGGTGAAAAACCAAGCTGATATCTTATTCCGTTCGTTTGAAAGATTTCACCAGTGTGTTGAAATTACCTTGCAATGTAAATATTTGCATAACCAAGATAATTCTTGATGTATATCTATAAAATGATTTTTTTTTCTTTTTTTCAATTAGACTGTAAGGTGCATGAGCATGTTTTATGTAAATTGCATGTTATACCCCATCTCAATAATTAAAGAAAAAACGTTTCCAATTATTTAAAAAGAGACAATTAATTTTCAAAGCAATACATAAAGAATGATCTTGGATCTGCAAGTATGATATCACACTGTACACTGCAATGTCACTTTTCAACGCCCTGGTAAGATTGTTTATTACAGAAATATTACCTTGCAGTTTTAGCTTGAACAAGCGTGCAGTCAGCATGCGGCAAGCTAGCATTTGGAACAAATAGCTTGCGCAAGCTAGCAAAAACTTTCTGCAAGCTAGCCAAAACTTTCAGCAAGCTTCCACAAGCTAACAAATATTTTATATTAGCTTGCTCAGGCTTACACATATTTTATGTTGGCTTACTCACGCTAACAAATATTTTATGTTAGCTTGCTCAAGCTAACAAATATTTCATTTTAGCTTCCTCAAGCTAACAAATATTTTGTTATTTTAGCCTGCTCAAGCTTACAAATATTTTATGTTAGCTTGCTCAAGCTAACAAATATTTTGTTATTTTAGCTTGCTCAAATTAAGAAAGTTTGCTAGCTTGCTCAAGCTAACAAATATTTTATGTTAGCTTCCTCAAGTTAACAAATATCTTATGTTAGCTTGCTTAAGCTTACAAATATTTTACATTAGCTTGCTCAAGCTAACAAATATTTTATGTTAGCTTGCTCAAGCTAACAAATATTTTATTTTAGCTTGCTCAAATTAAGAAAGTTTGCTAGCTTGCTCAAGCTAACAAATATTTTATGTTAGCTTCCTCAAGTTAACAAATATCTTATGTTAGCTTGCTTAAGCTTACAAATATTTTACATTAGCTTGCTCAAGCTAACAAATATTTTATGTTAGCTTGCTCAAGCTAACAAATATTTTATTTAAGCTTGCTCAAGCTAACAAATATTGTGTTATTTTAGCTTGCTCAAGCTAACAAATATTTTATGTTAGCTTGTTCAAATAGCTTGTTAGCTTACTCAAGCTAACAAATATTTTATGTTAGCTTCCTCAAGTTAACAAACATTTTGTTAGCTTGCTCAAGCTAACAAATATTTTAGATTAGCTTGCTCAAGCTAACAAATATTTCATATTAGCATGTTCAAGCTAATTTTAGTTTGCAGCACGCTTGTGCATACTAAAAGTGCTAGCTTCTTGCAAGTGTGCTGCAAGCTAAAATTTCTGTAAGGGTTTGTTTCCTTAATAGTCCTTTATCAAAAAGATGAAAATGAAAATTCACAGGATTATTCCTTTAATAGAGGAATTTCATCACTAACTCTTCACTCATCTGGAAGCCATTTTGCAGGGCAGTGGCGTTGTTGAGTTTCACGCATTTTCACACACACATCACACGCACATCAAACATACTACATGCTAACGGGCCACTTCAGTGAATTTTACTACTTACAACTTTTGTTCGCTTCCAATTTTATTTCATATTTTCCTTAAGTTTTATATATTTCACTAAGTATACAAACAGTAACTTAAACGTTAATGCCATCTGATTGTTCGTTATCAAACAAAGCCTACATATCTGATATAAAGTGCTCACTGCAAATCATATTGTGTACCATAGGTTGAAAGTTGTCCATGTCTAATGGTGTATACAGCAGAAACCTACTTCGAACGTCAATCAGGATCAGATGGAAATCAAGAAAATGTCTTTTTATTCTGCCAAATACATCTATTAGTGCAACCAATGGCACAGCAAGATTCTGGCATATTAATCTTACAAAAGCAATCTTATATAACATGTAAACGTTAGTCTAATTAAGTGTACAACAGACGACAGTGTTTTCCGGACAAAATGGCAATGTAAACAAAGTCATGTGACCTCATGACGTCAGCTGAAACATCTTATAAGGATGTTTCAGCTGACGTCATGAGGTCCCATGGCTTTGTTTACATCGCCATTTTGTAGGACAGACTGCCGTCTGCTGTACACTTACATACGTTTGCATGTTGTTATATAAGATTATTTGTAGTATGCCGGAATATTGCTGTGCCGTTAGTTGCACTAACTAATAGACACGTTTAGAATCCACTGATTAAGATTACTTGAAGTACTTGGAGGGTAATTTTTTCTTCAAGATATCATTTTATATTAAAAAAATAATTAATCTGGCCAGTTCATTTTAACCAGCGTGTGTTTATATGCCCAGCACGTGTTTTACATGCCCAGCGCATATTTTTATCATCAGCGCATGTTTTAGATCGAGTCTGTTTGTTTTACATGTGATGTGACTGAGCTGGGTGAAGATCAGATGCGTGAAATACTCAACGCGCAAAGCTTTTCCCTGCAAAATGGCTCCCAGTTGAGTTAGGAGTCATGTGATGAAATCCATCTATACAAATTAAAAATCACAAATATTGCAAACATACCCACAAACGTCTTTTAAGATCTCTGACTTATTTTGAGCTCCATGTGGAAGATTTTATGTATACCATTCAAATGATCAAATAACAAGAACAATTTTTTTTCTCTGAACTTTAATGAACAATCTGGTTCGTACTCCCAATCGGGAGAACAGTTTTGTTCTCCCGATCAGGAATGCATCTATCCAAATTCAAAGTTTGTATAGAAATAACATAAGAATCAGACACATTCAAATGCGGGGAACTCTACCACTGTAAAGGGCCCAATTTTTTTTTCACAATTTGAAATAATGGCATATTATTATCTTTTCACTGTGCGTTTTTAAAATTCAGTGCGGTTTTCAAGAAAACTGAAAAAAAAGTGATGAATTCTTATTATGTGTTACCATTAGGCAGTCACGCTTGAACAAGGCTTTCCGAAATTACAAGAAATAATTTGAGGATTTGTGAAAATTATTTAGCAATAACTGCATGATAGTAAAAAAGTTGTTTTACTTTCATGAAATTAAACATGAACAAAGCAAACTTTGTTACAAACCTTCAATGAAACGACTGATAAGTGTCTATGACTGAAAATTTACAATAAAAATGGCAGCTTCCATTTAGACTGTAAGCTCTCCCGATCGGGGACTTATTGAGTCACCCGATCGACAGTACAAATCGAACTGATGAATAAACCCAAAATTCATTACATCCCAATAATTATTAATAAAACCAATAACTTTTGGATGGACTACTTATATTTGTGTGTGTATTCCATGCAGATTACAATTACAATTAATACAGGCTTGTTTGCATGGCTGCAGCGCCTCAATTTTTTCCTTATCAAGTGCTTTAAATACGCATTGTAGAAAAGCACTATATTAGAACTATTGTGCTATCAATTAATTAGGAGATTAGAGAAGAAGTGGCTACCAAGATAAACTTGATATATTTCAAATTTACTGTACTTTTGTCTACACTGACAATGATTAATGCCAGCAACTGATTAAGAACATCCACCAGTTTGTAAATGGTCATTTTCTTTTATTGCTTTGTAACTTTATAACTATTTTCTTTCAGTCTTGCTACTTAATAGGTTACAACAGGCCTCTTTCATTACACACATGAATGCCTCAATGTACCTTTCAGTTTTGAATCTTTGAGAGAATTTGCAATCTTGATCATCCTCTGCTTGTGTTGTGAATTCATGATAAATCTTGCGTCTTTAACCAACACACCGGCAGCCTGATGAGTGCCCTTCCTTGTTGCACAAAACTTTGAAAAAGAAGAAAAATAAGACATGATCTCAAAGTCTATTAAAAAAAGATTGAATCTTTTTATTGATACACTTTACATTTTGTTTTTGTGACGTCTTTTGCATTTTTTGATTGCCACTAATAATAGAGAAGCAGTATGGTATGAATAATAACAATGCACTTTTGTTCAATTCTTCATGGAATTTGAAAATGTTTCCGGACGTGTCAATTAGGTGAAGGCGGTTCCACACTCCTAAAATATGTAAGAATCTTGAAAAAAAAGGTACAAAAAAAAAAAAACGGTCCCAAGTCAGGAGTGTAGGAAGGGGTGGTGGGGAGGAATAACCCCAAACATTTCCCAGTTACAAGCGAAATTTTGTAACTTACTAAATTAGGTTTCCATAAAACGTAGAAGCTAATTAAGAATTATCCTGCAGCAATTTTTGGGAAATTTCCTTTATTTTTAGATTTTGTTTTTACAATTTCCAGGAAATGTTGCCAAATTTTATCAATTTATTTTAATAATTTGACCAAATTTTCCAATTTAAGATAGTAATTTTCCAATTAGGGCATGCAATGGGAAAAGTGACTTCTTCTCAGGGGAACAATTTTCCCTCTACATCCTAATTTCTAAACCTCCTATCTCAAATTGTTTCAAACTCAGTCTCTGAAAATGATTGAAAAACAAACTAAATCAAGGCACACAAAAAATACAGACCTGAAGATGTTATACGAGTATATAATAATAAAGTACTTATACAGCGCCATTACTAAAAAGATATTCTATCGCGCTTTCCAATCAAGATGTAGAATAATAAAACACACTGAGAAACTGCCAAAAGAACCAAAGAAGAATAAAATAAAAAAATTAATTAAAGGCCAGCTTGAAAAGGTGAGTTTTTAGGTTACGTTTGAATGAGATAAATGATGAATTAGACTTTACTGAATCAGGCAGGTCATTCCATAGTTTGGGACCGATGGAACAAAATGCACGAACCGAACGGTACGAGTGCGGGTAGAGAAAGAGGAGGATTACATGAGCTGCGTGTATTATATGTGGATTTACGGAACTGAATTAGCTGTTTGAGGTAGGCTGGTGCCTGATTATGAATACATTTAAAAACAAGACACAGAACTTTAAATTGGATACGTTTAACAATAGGAAGCCAATGCAGTTCTTTAAGGCAGCTTGAAGCACTATCGAATTTGCGTTTTTGCAAAACAACTTTAGCTGCCTGGTTCTGAATTGATTGCATTGGTAATACACTAGAAGTGGGCAGCCCAGCAAACACAGCATTGCAATAGTCGAGGTGTGAAATGACTAAGCTTTGAACCAGTAGCCTACAACTTTCAGTGGTCAAGTGTTTCCTGATTCGACGAATCATATTTAAGTTGCGACTGGCTACAAGGCACTTTTCCTTGATATGTAGTTGCATATTCAAGTTAGTATCAAGTGAAACACCTATAATTTAATGCAGCTGGATGGTTTTATAGAATCAGTACCGACTTGAATCGAGTCTGTCGTAATTCTACGCCTGTAATAAAGTGAACTAAAGAAAATGGCCTCAGTTTTTTTGTCATTCATTTTGAGCTTATTCAGCTGCATCCAGTGTTTTAGTTTGGATAAGACTTGTTGCATACCATTAACAGAATCTAATTCTTGAGCTACATTACCAGAATCAAAGCTAGAATAAAAAGAGTGATCATCAGCATAACCAATGATATTCACGTGATCATTAGCATGTGAAATAACATCTGCAAGAGTACTTGCATAGCAAGTAAATGCAACCGGACCTACAACTGAGCCCTGGGGAACAGAAAAGGGTAGATATAATACGGCCTTTACAAACAAGTATTTGCAAAAAAAATTAATTCCAAAAATCAAAATAATTCTATTGAAGGCTAAATGCTTAGTTGAATATATTCTATACTTAAATTGCAACACAATTCATTGTTTAATCCAAATACTCTCTATAAGGCAAATTATAATCTAAGGCACGGTTTTTTAATCAATTTTTCCTTAGGGCCACCATTTGACAACAGCCTCAGGCTGCAGGACAACCACATGGCAAAACCAGCATCACATGACAAACAAAACCCGTCAAAACAATCCCTGAATACACACAAGCTGAGAGCATGCGCGATAAGGATGTCGGCACTTCTTTTATCCGCCTACCTTTGACACGCCATTTTATAGCAGACCTAAAGATAACATTTTATTTGGTAAGCCACGATGTTCTAGTGCGCTGATCTGCCTTGCAAAAACCCAAAATAAAGAAAGATTTTGCAATTTTTACCGATCTCATTCGGATTAATAGGGGCATACTTTATATTTGTTTTCCACTATGACTATTGTTTGCGGACCAAATTGGATTGTTTGGCAGACGCCTATTAAAAATTGCTGATCTAAGGTTTATAAAGATTACACAAAGATGAAATAGTTTACATAATTTCTTACCACAAGTGTCGGTTTCTGTTCAGCATATGTATGAATGATGCCACTTAGCTTGTAGTTCAAAGAAAGATCAAAACGGAAACCGGACTGGTTTGTAGAGCATGAATACCCCAACACAACTTTCCTTAATTTTACTGGTCGACAGCTTTCATCCATACTATAAGAAACATTTCATAAATGAATACACATTTCATAAATGAATACACATTTCATTAATGAATACACATTTTATATTCTAATACAATATACCTTTAGTAATCTGAAAGTGTACAAGTGACTTTTATAAGAAAATAATTTATCTGAAATAAAGGACCCTCAAATATGTGTTAAACTCTTAAAAAAAGGAACGCTGCCATACCAAAAAGTAAGATTTGGTAGAAAGCAGCAGTTTATTATAACAAAGAGATTAGGTAATAGGTACATCTTGAACAGTAATATATTTGTATTTCATATGATAAATACAATATTATGTGCTTTCTCATTCATTCAGATCTTGAGTAAAATAATTTCTACTTCCTAAAAAAGCCTTATCTTGCTCTTATCTTTCTAATCCCAGAAAATAACCAAATGACTTCCAATTAAATTTAGAGTGATGAACTTACTTTTTTCCTGTCAAACTTAGGGCACAAAGCTATGATTAAATCGATTATGACCCAATAATCTAGCATTCAAATAAGTAAACTTTTTTTAACAGTCATTTTATTTAATGATGATTTGTTCATGCATTATAATGATAATTAAAAAAATATGAAAACCAGGTTAACATACATACCTGTAAGATGCAGCGGGACATTCATCAGTCCCAAGCCATTCAGCTAGCTGCAGAAAAAGCAATCAGAAAAACATGTGTGCTGCATAACATGTAGTCAATTGACTTACAACTGTAAATTAGAACATGCAAAAATTGATCAAGTATATGTTCGGGCGCTTACATTTATTTCAGGCTAATATTCGACTAATTGAGGGGCACAAAAATACATAAGGAATGTTTGCAATCATATCCAGATTGGTAGACAAGCTAAGGACAAAGCTTGTAAATTGTTAATTTACCCATGAGATGTGTGGTTTTTACAGAAAAACATCCACTGGCCAGAACGTTTTGTAAAATGAGGTAAAAGCAGATACACCATTTACTGCAATATATTCAATTTTGGATTCATAGCCATAGATTTTGGATTCATAGCCATAGATTTTGGATTCATAGCCCTAGATTTTGGATACCTAACCATAGATTTTGGATTCCTAGCCACAGATTTTGGATACCTATCCATAGATTTTGGATACCTATCCATAGATTTTAGATACCTATCCATAGATTTTCAGTTCAGCAGTTTTACATTAGTGGTGATATATTCATATATGCATAGATGGCATTTTGGAGGGTGCAAAGGGGGCTTTTTCCCTCCACTTTTTTTCTCCATATTTATATCTTTTGTATGGTGAGTTTTTGTATCTTAGCAAGATTTGATGATTTTGCACTGCCTCCCCCCCCCCCTTCCCTGCCCTACCACTTTCTGTGGGCAAATTTCATTTTGAGACCTTGTCTCCTGCTTTCAGTGGGAAAATCCCACACATGCATATATGTGGTTTTTGTTGTGAATGTCAATGATCTTACATCTTGAATATTTGGCATTGTGGCTGAAATGCCCATGAATCTTAGTCCAGGTTTATGCTGAGCTGCACCTTCACTGGCATCTCTGATCATTGATGACTGAATAGTCTTCATTCTGCTAATGACTGCCTCCACTGTTGCACCTCTATGTGCATCATTAAGAGAGTGTATCTGTAAAATTAAAGGAACAAACTAAACTGAAGGGAATGTAATATGATTAAGTTTCGGCTTGAGCAAGAAAACATAAGCTTGCAGCTGAGCTAGAGAACCTCAGGATCATTTCATAACTGGACTTGAAGAAATTCATGTAGTTACGGAAGGCTAATTGGAAGGAAACAGGCCATGCTTTATAACAACACAGAAACTAACCTTTACTTCTCATTTCCTTAATAGCATTTCATCTGCAACTAAAATATTTCAGGCTTTGCACAAAATGTAACATTCATATCATATCATCATATCAGAAGTCAAGCCTAAGCTTCATTTTAAAGCTTTAACGTATAGTGCTTTTATATACATATTATATATGCATATATATATATATATATATATATATATATATATATATATTTTTTTTTTTTTTTTTTTTTTAATTTCATTTTATATATATGTATTTTTTTCTTATAAAATGGAAAACTTTATAGACCTTTTTAAATCAGATTCGTCTATTTCTGGAAAACTAATTTTATTTATGTTAAATAGACGTTTACGTTTTTAAATAGACAAAGTTCCTGATTCATTAACTCATGCATGGTATGGGAGCAAGCGTAAGAAAATTTGCTTTCCAACGCTCTAACTATACGCTATACGTGTTATACATGTAGATAATATGTGTGTTGTCTTTACAAATTTTCCTTCAGCAACTGCAGCCAATTGGTTGGGTAAAAAAGTGAAAATTCCCCCAGCAGTTTTTTGGTCGAAATACTGAAGCAATCATCTTTGGCTTAAATTGATTTGAAAAGATGTATAGACTTTTGTTAGAGTGATAACTATCCCAATCATACAATCTATCACTCTAAAATAAAGGCAAGATAGGAATAGATATAGTACCATATTCCAGTACAAGGAAACTAACCTCGTCAATCAGAAAGAGCCGAACCAACTGAACCAAGGATTTGTTATCCCTCCATTTCCTTGTCATGCTGTCCCACTTCTCCTGTTTAAGCAAAGAAGATAATATCTTGATCAATTCAAATAAATAATGTGCAAAGCTAACCTCAAACACAAATAAGTTTATTCCATTCCAGGAATCAACAAATCACTAGCCTGGCTGCCCCAGCATATCCAGGCAACTGTTATTTTTTTTATGGTCTGCCTGTTGGACAACCAAATTTTTGGCACAGTTTGTATTAACATATGCACATCGAATTCTCATGTCAACATAATTTTCTTTCTGGACAACAGTACGTGCAGAATTCAGTCCCTGATGGACAAGTAAACTTCTTATTGATTTTTGAACCATATCTCATCCAGGCCTATGACATGAAAACTAAAATATACTTTTGGCCTTACTGAGGTTGTTGACATACACATATATTTTAAATTGTCTGAACTGTTCTCTCTGAACACAGAATTCTGAAAGTTTGTTTGATGAGGGCTTAATGACACCACGACAACGAGTGTCAAATTGTGCTTGAGAGATTAGATCATTCTAGAGGTAGAAGGGAAAAAAAAACAGGGGGAGAATGAGAGAAATACAAGAACTAAAAGTCAGAAAGCTGGTAACGAGAGAGGGGTGCATGGGTGAAGAAAAAAACAGAGTAGAGAGAGGGGGTGGGAGAAGGGGACTAAATATGGTTGTAGAGGGAAGCATGATGAATGAAGGAAAGAGGTAATCTTATCCAGAGGGTTTTCTGGAAAAACTTAGCAATTAAGTTGTGTGGGGAGCGAGGGAAGCTCTGGGAAGCTTGTACAGGGGGCAAGCAAGGAGAACGCGATGGACTGTGAGGGTGCAATGGCAATTGTTGCATAGAGCTGTGACCGTCTAGCGTGTACACGCTCGCAAATTTTGTAAACGTTTACTAAATACTTCATTGCGAGTAATCGTTTTTCATACATCCTAATGTCTTGCCGTTGAAAATCAATATTCATGATTCAAATCACACACACATTCGGCTGACAAAATTCCAATCAATGATACTTTTTTACAAACTGTAAACCCGATAAGCATAATCCTTTTTAAATGTGCGAATCACAAATGCGCAGTAATCACCAATGAATGGGGATATTATGCACTTTGATTTCGTCGAAATCTGAGTAATCTTACTTGTAAAATGCACCGCAAATGTGCAGCAGTAAACAGTGAAACTAACAATAGGCCTAACGTTAGGCCCTAAGGCTTTAAATCCCACGCAATCAAGGCCCGTTTTATTGACCAAAAAACACTTGAATCGTGACAATCAGTACATTTACATGTAAATATTACCTGATGAGTCAAATAAATTTTGCAAGAAAGAAAAAATATTGCATAACAAATAAACAGAAAAAGGTTTTAACAGAGCTAAAATTCTGCATGCTTCGCAAAGATGGCGGCCATTTTTTCGAGAGGACTGATATTTCAGAACTTCCTGGTGTTGGGGTAGTTTTGAAATGTTTTACTGCGAGGTACCTCGGTATGCAAGATTTTCACAGAACTTTGAAAGCCGTAGCGAAAAGGACAAAAAAGTTAGGCGATGTTGAGTTTAAATGACATTGAAAGGAAGTTATCTGTTCTTTCCATTACAGATTCCGCCCCTTGAACGCTACTCCATCCTTGTTTTCTGTGCCTGTGGCATTCTAGTAACCGCAGGAAAGATAAGGTGACATTGACATCCAGGTCTTAGAAAAGTTTTGAATTTTCTATTTCATTTCCACAAAATTTGTGCTCTTAGTGTATGAAATATGTGAAATTTGTTTTACTTGTGCAAATTGTTAGAGAATTAAACCTTTCAAAAACGAAATTGATGCTATATTTCGTATTTTGTGGTAAATCATTTCTAACTTTTGAAATCATGAAGAGCATTCTATCCAAAAGCCTCCCTCCCCATCTTAACTGGGTTCACCCAATATCACACGAGGGGATATTTTACTTAAATACAATTATAATATGTATTATGTCTTTTTAGCAAACGAAACTTGGTAAGAACATTTCTTGTTATAACCATGATTAACGAAAATATAATAAGATTCATATTTAAAGAAACATTAACTTAGTTTATGGGGATGAAGATCACGTAAACATTGATAATGGTACGATCCTAGGAACACGCGCAAATTCGCAGTAGGCCTACAACATCATAACAATAACACGCATGACCGACATTGCCAGCAGCGTTGTGGTAAACCATGGAGCTATTAACTCAGTTAATAGCTCTATGGGGGAATGGAAATGGAAAAACCGCACTGTTTGAATAGTTTATCAAAAGTTCCTTCTGTTCTGTGTATTACCATGAAGCTTTAGATAGCAGGTCTCTGATTTTACTACCGATTTACTCTCATTCCCGATTTTTGTTGTGTGAAGGAATTGGTCTGAGAATGTTTTGTTGTAACGCCGTGCATTCCAATGCCGCGTTCTAACTTAATCGTTAGTGAAAATCAAACGAAAAAGAACGAACGTTAAAGAAATTCTTTTAATTTATAGATTAGAGCAATGGCGTATATACAAGAGAAACATCTTAATGAATAATGAGCATTAAATTAAGCAACACCAATATGAAAAGCATTCAGAAGTCATGTCACATCAGAAACAAATAGATCAGGGGAGGAAGTTACACTGGTGGATCGGCAAGATTTTCAAATTCGTCTTAATACCGGGCTACAAAACGCTTACGTAATACCTGAGCTGTGTCCTTGAAATGGGAAAAATCTGCCACTGGCAGATTTAACCCGTCGTGGTTTCAAGGGGCGCTTTCTTCATATGCTAAGCTGAATTTCCATGCATACTTTCCACAAAAATGATAATTTATACTATAGAAGTAAGCTTTTTACGATTTGGAAAGCAAAACTCAGCATCTATTTGGGCTATGCAGTCAGTACTTTTGCCATACTGGTTGCGCGATTTTTTTACTTCGCCTTGTAGTTTTGGAGCAATTTTGGTGTATTTCCGAAAATTATGGTACAGAACTCGTGTACACGATACACGCTCGCTTTTTTTGTGCGTGTACACGTTTACTAAAATCCCTAAACGTTCACAGCTCCATTGTTGCATAGGGGTTGGGGGAGCCAATAATCAATTCTGAAAGATATGGAAAAGATAATATACTTACAGGAGTTGTGAAAATGATGTTGGCGGATTGTAACTGGAAGAAATCATCAATTTCAGTGTCCCCAGTCAATTCCTGGCACTGCAGCCCAAATCGTTCAAATTTTCTCTTCCATTCATCACATCTTTGAGCACAGAGGGCTTTTATTGGAGCCACTAAATATTAGGAAAAAACAAACAATTTGATCACAGAATTTTATCAAATCTAAGAATGAATTTTTCAAATATAATTTTCCTCGCAGATTATTTCATCCACATTAGATGATTTTTATTACAAAAAGCATAGTTTCTATAAATAAGGCTATGTGTGTTAGACAAATCAAAATGAAAGAGAATACAATTAATTACTTCAAAAGTTCTGTAAAATAGATTTAATTTAGTCTTAGCCTAAATATTTCTAAGAAGTTAAAGAAGAATTTTTAAGGGTATTTCAGTACTTCTAAACTTGCAACAAGTAGTATTTGCATCTTGAAAAGGATTTTTCATATTGTACCAAAGCTTTTACATCATCAGTTTCAATATAAGGATGTTTCAGTAGATGTCATGAGGTCACATGACTTTATTTACATCACCATTTTGAAGGGCTGACTGACGTCTGCTGTACACTTACAAACGTTTGCATGTTGTTATATAATATCACTATTGTAAGTAGTATGCCGGAATATTGCTGTGCCGTTGGTTGCACTAACTAATAGGCGTATTTAGAATTCACTGATTAAGATTACTTGAAGTACTTGGAGGGTAATTTTTTCTTGAAAAAAACATTTTATATAACAAAATTAATTCATCTGGCCAGTTCATTTGAACCAGTGCGTGTTTATATGCCCAGCACGTGTTTTACATGCCCAGTGTGTGTTTTCATCACCAGTGTGTGCTAGCGTGTGTTTAGATAGAGTCTTGTTTGTTTTAGGTGTGATGTGACTGAGCTGTGTGAAGATCAGACACTTGAAATACTTAACGCGCAAAGTTCTTCCCTGCAAAATGGCTTCCAGTTGAGTTGGAGTCATGTGATGAAATCCCTCTATTGAGTCAGGATTTTTTTGTAATTTAGGAATGAAACTTGAACATGTTTCTTTCCTGGCAGTTAAAGCCTATCTAAATAAAATGAAGTTTAGTAAGCAAAAAGTTTAGTTCATTCTCTTCAACAAGACATTTTTTAGGAAATTACAAAAATGTTAAAAAGATAGGAAATAGTTTAAATTTCCTCTTCCATTCATCGAATCTCTGCACACAGAGAGCTTTTATTGGAGCTATTGAATATGAGAAAAGAACCAGGAATATTAACAAATTTAAGAATGTTTTTTTTTGCAGACGGAACATTTATCCACATTAGATGAATTCCATTACGTAAAGCATAATTTCTAATAAAAATTGTTGTTTTATATATTTTTTGTCATTGCATAGATTGTAATGTGAAAAGGGGCCAATGGCCTGTAACGAAATAAATGTCGAATTAAGAATAGTGTTAAACAAAAAAAAAACATGATAAGGTATACAATCAAACCGAACGTTCTGTAAAATAAATTTAATTTATTCTTCGCCTAAATATTTCTAAAAACTTACACAAGATTTCCTAATAATATTTCAGTGCTTTTAAACCTGCATCTTTCAAGCAATTTTTTATATTCTACAAAAGCTTATACATCATCAATTTTAGTGTAGCCAGTTAATTCCTGGCACTGTTAGAAAAAAAACATATTTTGATTAGGGAATTAAAGAATCAAAATTTGAAACATAAATTGCCTCACAGAATATTTCATCCACATTAGATGAACTTTCTTACATAAAGAATAGTTTCTATAAATAAAGCTAAGTGTTTGACAAATAAACATGAAAAAGTATACAATTAATTAAATCAAAGTTCAGTAAATTGTTTAATCATAAAACAAATTTAATCTAGTCTTAGTCTAAACACTCTTAAGAATTTATACATGTCCACAGCCAGCATGGGGGTATGGAGACTGCCCCTTGCGAAAGTATGTGCCCCCCTTGCATAAAATAAAACAAAAATATATAATACTAGACATGGGCGTAGGAGCCCAATTTGATTTGGGGGGGCTGTAACGACTTGCCCGAAAAATATAACCCCCCAATTTTCAACATTTTAGTGTACATATCATAATAGCAGTGGTGTAACTAGGGTTCTGCGGGTCAGGGGCGAGAGGGATACTGCTGGCCCCTTGGTATAAAGTGGGTAAAATTATTATAAAAACAACAATTACTGCTGGCCCCTTGGTATAAAGTGGGTAAAATTATTATAAAAACAACAATTACGCTACGCGCCACCTTGGTTGGCGCGTGGCGTATGAAGACTGCAGGAAATGGCTTTAAACATTGAAAAAAAGATAAATATTTTCCCTTGATTTTATGGGTGTTGCTCAAATTGTTATTAATTTACAAAAATGGAATGAAAATGTTTTTACAAGCTGATTTTGGCCCAGACAATAATTTTTCAAGTCATGGGAATAAAAGGTGCAGGAGTCGGACCCTACATATTTTTTCCGGGCCTGCTGCCTGCGAGCACCCTTGGACCCAGTCAGGGCGGTTTCCTCCTGCCACACCCCCCCCCCCCCCTTCTTTCCTTCCGTAGTTACACCACTGTTATATAGGCATGCATCGGTTATTACATCGCATACTAATTACATACAATTATTTGCCGTGTTACCCTTCCATATTGGTTATAATTTTTTTGGAAGTCGTCACAATAATAATGATGATAATAATAATATAAATTTAACCATTGAAAAACACACTGGTGAAATACCAAATATATAGGTGCTGGTGCAATTCAAATTACCAGGCATTTCATTCACGAAAAATCCCCCAAAACAGTTGTGGATATTAGGCATGACTGGTTGAATCGTTTAGCTGTAAAAAAAGTTCTCATGAAAGTAATAATTTCTGCCCTGCCTGCTTCCAAAAACATTTATAATGCCTTCCATTTGTTCTTACATTATTCTGTTCGTAAACTCTTGTTCAATGTTCAGAATTGCAAGGTTATTGAGTCTTTGTTGCCCCATAGTCTAATAGTGTTTCGTAAATATCTTTTTAATCTGCGTAGGCCCCAGAAGGCCCTTTCGGCAGAACACGACGTTGCTGGGATAGTTGCAAGAATGCATGCACACTTATAATATGTACACAAAATGTCATGTTGGTCGTACGCGTACATATATTCCACAACATTTGCTGCAAAATAACCAGAATCCAGAGGAATGATTTGCTTAGTTTGTTTTTTACAGTTAATAAAACTCTTCTTTTCAGCTTCGAAAATGTCTCAATCTAAATCATAATATCCTGCTACTTTATTATAACTACTTGCAGTTGTAGCTTCATTTAATACAATGTCACCGAGGGCACAAAGTACGCTCTGGTCATCCACATCAAACCTCCATTTCATCTCGGAAACCACTTTATCTATGCTACAAAAATAAGCATCGATACGATAATAATCTTGTGGAGTGGCGTACTGCTGTGTTTAGCCAGCTCCTGTTGTCCCCATGAGAACCTCAAGAAGAAGAGGTGGCTTATGTGCTCTTGGAAGCTTTGGTTCCTTGAATTCATAGTCTGTATCCGCTATACATTCTTTGATGTTGTTACAGAGGAGTTCAGGTTGTTTCCAAAACAAGTTCAAACATTTCATCATTTCTACTATCTTTGAGTGTTTGTCTTGTTGCATCTGCAATCCTTTTTGCCAATATTACATCCACTGTCTTTCCCTGGAGGTACTGACTAAGGCTGCTAGTATTCGATAATATTAACTTTAATACATATAAACCAAAAACAAGCTCAAAATCACATACAGCATTTAAAAGTGTCCGACTATCAGAATAAGTCTTTGGGTCTCAATCCTCAGATAGTGTGAGCAACATTAGTTGTTATGCTCCTTAAAATTTCAAACGATCAGACCCGATCTGATATATAAGCAGGTCGGGTCAGACTTTTCCTCCCTATGTTCTTTATTCTAAAAACCACAAGCAATTAGGATCAAATTTCCCTTATCAATGGCTCCATTGTACTAGTTCTCCATTTCGTCCTGGGTTGTTGCGGAAGTTGGTGTTGAGTATCAAATTAGCAATAGATGAAGTCTTTATCGTGTGCTTGAGTGGTTATTTTGATTAATGTAAGTAGTCCCATTATTTGCTACATTAAGTTTGTGGCTATGATTTTCTGGAACAATTTTTTAAGGAGAAGGACAAGTCATGAATGCTTTAATTATACGAGTCATCTGGCGTAGAACGGCTTTAAATGACTTTCGATGTTAAGGTAGCAAACTAATTGATATGACTATGAGCTTTCCAACAAGGGTGTGAAATAAGGCACTGATTTTAGGCCTTAAGTGACCGCCGGCCGGTAAAATTACCTTGTGGAAATTATTGGGATAAAGAATTCAACCCATTGGTTTAAGACCCCTTTCTTTTGAGATCGCCGACCACTTTTTTCAAGTACCTTTTTTGTTAATTCGCAGTCCGCGTTTGTTGTAAAAATTTCCGTGATTTTCATAATGGGGAAATGTACCAACGGTTTATGTTAAGTGCCACCGCCAGGGTAGGTGCCCGAAAAATTATAATATTGCCTGAATTTTTCCATAAATATTTTGTTGGGGGGGCTGCAGCCCCCCGCCTCCTACGCCTATGATACTAGAAACTCTATATAATCTGCCAAAGCGCCTTCTCTTGGAGTGCTTGTGCCCCTATTGCAAAACATGTGGCTATGGGTCTGAATTTTTAAGAACACTTTAGTATGATTAAACTTGCAACAAGGAGTGTGTGCATCTTTGAAGTGATTGTTCTGTTCTGTGAAAGCTTATAATGATGATAGCAATACCCATTTTCTTTGCATCAGATGTGACAGAATGAATATTTTTACCTGACCTTTCCCCCATTTGCTTTTAGGTACGTATGTCTCCAAGGGTCATGTAGAACTGAGATGATATCTAACACAATATTGAATTTGTGACTTACTGTAAACTACTTTGCTCCTGGTTATCGCTTCTGATCCCATCGATAGCAGCAACCTCACAATGCCAAGCTCAAAATTACCGTTTTACCAGAACCGGTAGGAGCGCATACCACCATTGGTTTATCTGAATAAAGTGCCTGCAACAGGAAATATAGGATTCAAGGAGTAAATAGCCAAAATGAGAGAGCATATCATAATGGAATCTCTAGAATATTTTAATATATTTTTCTTGCATGTTTTTGTACTGATAACCTTTGTTCATACATACCTAGTATATAGAATGTATTGCAAATGATCATGCACTATCCTGTGCTGAGTGCATGAGCGCATTAAATCATGTACACACACTATTGTTTTGGCAGCGCGTCTAAAAATTCCATTGTTCTCACGCAGTGTACAATGAGAATATAAAAAACAATATGCGATATTTGTATGCGTGTTCATATTTTCATGATGTTTAAAAAAGATACTTCAAAAGTATTATTTTGTGTATTCATTTAAATGTATTTCCTGATTTTTTTTGTGATATTTCAATAAAATTAGTTAAAATATGTATGAACAGGGTCAATAAATAACGCACTGTGTTCGGTACAGGATAATGCATAGAAGCTGCTTGCACACATATCGCTGGATGCACTCCGGCTCCACCCTCATGCATCACTCAATATGTGCCCAGCTTCTATGCATTATCCTGTACCAAACACATAGCGCGTTATTCATTAACCCTTTAAGATGAATGCTCAAATCAACCATAATCTTTTCTAATGAATAATTACAATGTTTTAACAAAATGAGCATAGAAATGAGCTGTGCTATGTCAAAATTCCATAAAATTACCACAAAAAAAGACCCCCTCACTTTTCGACTGAGAGATCCCTTTAATATCAGCAGTATCTTTGTCATAAGACATTACATGAAGATACTACTCTGACACTATCTGTCTATAAGGGTGTTGCAGCTGACGTCATGAGATCATGTGACTTTGTTTACATCACCATATTAAGGGAAAAAACAGTCGTCTGCTGTACACTTAAAGACTTACATATGTTTGCATGTTGTTATATAAAATTAGTTTTTGTAAGATAATTATGCCAGAGCCTTGCTGTGCTTTAGGTTGAAACTTTATCTCGATTTCTATCTAATCATGATTGAGGTTCGAAGAGGGTTTCTGCTGTACAACACGACAGCTTTAAACCTACCGATTCAAACTAGGATTTGTAGCGAGCACTTTATATCAGGTATGTATGATATGACAGATGCGTACAATTCGTAATTGCAAAACTGCTTTCCAAAATTCATGCACTCAACTTAAAAGTTTATTCTGTTTAATTTAGATTCAAGTGTTGAATCAATAACAACAAGAAGAAGTAGAAATTAACGACATCATAATTGTTTTGTCTGCTGTAACATGCCTTGTATTAAAATCATCCAATCAACAGATCAACAAAACATGCCCAAACCTAACTTGTATAATTAATGCTTGAAATATGCTTACGTCATTAAATACTTTTGACTGCACAATGTTGAAAAACTGGAAAGAAAATATTGTATTGAAAGGCTGAGGTAAGAGTTAGTTAAAGAAAGTTTCTCATTCAATGATAAGCTGCTTGGTGCTTTCAAAATCAATATAGCCTCTTCCTCATTAACAGCATACTTGAATACCTCCAATGTAATTTCATCACCTTTTCTCAGATGCACAAGGAAACAGACACTGACATATACACAAAGGTGCAATTTTAACATATTTTCTATTCAAGTATTGCAACTAAGCAATTTACACCATGTTTCATTAATAGCTCCAGCAAAGAAAGATTCCAACATGTATGGATTACCACGTTTCCACTCTACATGAATTACATAAACTAATTTTTATGTACATGGAAGTGTTTCACAGGGGTGTGAGAAAGATAAGCATCCCAATTAAAGAAAATTCCATATTCAATTTGAGCTTGGAAAAGTTCACGAGCACTGAGTGAATTTTGCTCAAAGATGAAATGCAACATTTCTTTTAGAAGTGGACAAGATATCTGGCATTATCATTTCAAAACTGCTACATGTTTATATCGCAACACCATCCTTTCTTCAAACTCTCAGCATTCTTTAACAACAAAGATCTACCTCGTAACATTTAGGAAATAAGGTCAATATTTGCAGCAAATCTAGCAGATCTTGGTCAGATTAACACACGTGCAATAGATTCCAGAGGCTTTCAAATCACTTCAATTTTTAAATTCATGATCTTGCATGTATTATACATCTTTAACTCTTAGCTAATTTTTTAATTTTAGTTCAAATTTGCCCAAAAAGTTATTTATGCAAAATGATATGCTGTAAAATTGTCTGATCTTTATGATACCCATTCCAGTATTTTACAAAATGTCAAAAACTGTGTAACCCCCCAAAAATTAAGTAATATTGTCCCAAATTATTGAAAACATAACTGAAAAGGTGAAAAGGATATGAACTTCATTCACAGAATGTAACTTGCTTGCAGGTCTAACTGTTCCTCCCGGTGTCTGGGTTTCTTAAAAAAACAAAAAACAATTGTGAACAAATGTGAATGATTTAATTCAATTCAATATCATTTACTTGAAAGGCCACTGGCCATTTCATATTTACAACATGGCAATGCCTACTACAGCAACAAAATAGAACATATAATACATACATTTTCAACAAACTTAAGGTAAATTAGATTATGCAACTAATTGTATGAATCAATTTCTCTCCAAATACCCAAGCTTTCTCTAAAAAATGACATATATTAAATAAAAGGGATTTGCTTGTTGTGTGTAACATAAAATGGAATCACTGATGTGATGGATTAACATAAAAATACTTTTGAATATACAATGATCTTATTTAAAAAAAGCATGGGCATTTGTGCAAAAAATAAAACTCATCTTCGAGTTTGTGCATGCTACAAAATGTGCAAGTGCGATTTTCAGGTGGAATTTTGTTAATATGACGGCCTTGATGTATTTCGAGATTTAGACAAACACATCAAAACTTGGATAACAATGAGCGTAATTTGTTGGACTGGATGTGCGTAATGTAAAATTCAAATTCATTATGGGTTTTGATTTCATTATATAAGCAAAAGCTATTCATAGAATTAATTTTTGTTTTCCAATAATGATGTATACAAATGTCAATTTAATCATAGAATGGATTACACTTCTTACAAATGAATTCATTTTTAATTTCTCCTCAAGAAATGCAAGTCCTGTGAAAACTAATAAATTGGTACAGTAAAAATTCAAAACTCATGTGTAACATAATCATCCTTCTGTTATGTATCTTTCAATGATTTCACATGCTAAGATCACCACAGGCAAAGGCAAACTTTCAAAAGCTTTTAAAATGAAATCTAAATATATAAAAACAAAAGCTTAAGAAGTGATATTTCAAAATGTTAAACTTGACTTTGTTTTTACAGGTATGCAAAACAATTAAAGATATTATCGACATAAGAGTATTGGTGGCATTTCATTTGAATTTATATACCTTGCAGCATATTAAAGCTAAAGAACTATTAAAATTGAAAGCCCCAACATATTTGACTATTTATGCCACATAAGGCCTAAAAAATTGTTTGTTTCCACTTTCTTGTGAAAAATTGTAAGGGAGGGCGGGTGGAAAAAATTGTTTTATTTTGCTCCCTTAGGATTAAGTATCAAGAATTTAAATTACATCACTTCACTTTTAAATTGTTGGTTTCTTTTATTTTGCTCAAATTTTTATGATATGTCACAAATGCTTTTTCCGTGATTTGGGATTTCTTGCCCTTGCCTGACACCGACTCGTTATAAACAGGCAGAACAACTTTGTATTCTCAAGCTCTTGTGGGTGATGGGCTTCATTTTCTCCACAGCAACAGCAACATTCAACTGGCAAAAGTGGTTGCTACACCACTTTGCAAGGTTTTTACGACGGGTAGGGAGGGATTTAACAAAAAAAAAAAACGCTGCCCCTATTTTTGTGAGGGGTGGCAGAGGAGGGCAAACAAACAACTTCTATTTTAGGCCTAATGAATATTATTTTACTGTTGTTCACAGAATAAATCTATAATACATTACAATATAGATGACAGTCATCACAACAAAATCTACAACAATAACTTACCTGGAATGTTTAAACAAAATGGTGTATCTAGGAGTGAGCCATGTCCCACTGACGCTTGTCTTTCAAAGGCATTTTCTCTTCTCTCATTTCTCAGAGGACTGTGGTGATCTTCATCATTTTCTGAGAATTGCAACTGTCTGAAATGCTGCGATGCACTATGATAGAAATAAGATATTGTAAGAGGGTGAAGGCTAGTGGAAAAAGAGTGATTCAAGACACATGAAAAGCTGTGAGATAATGTGAAATATATTTTAGTTGAATGTCTCAATGCAAGAGACTGGCAATATGAAATGGACAAAATAATCTAAATTTTGTTAACAAAAAGGATTAAACTTAACAAAACAAACTAAGATTAACATTCTTAAGTTGTAAAACAAGAGAGACAAATTCAGATATCTAGCTTTATAAAAATTAAGTGTAAACGGCAACATCTTCCCGCTATTCTGGGTCGTGACCGTAAACCAATAAGAAAGAGGAATACACACAAACTAATATAAATACATGTTACAATCTTATAACTTTCATGACAACTTCTACTACATTATGCCAAATCCTTGCTACAAATTATCTATCTATCTTTTCGCCCACAAGAACCTCCATTTCGGCGGGTATAACTATTAGACTGCTAGAAGCAAGTAAGAATCCCATTACAGATAGTTTGGTAATTTTACGCATCAGTAATTACACTCCCAATCATCTATATGCACACAATGGAACTTATTGTGAAGAACCAGGTATTGGGTATTTGGTTACTGCAGGCCAAGTCATGGTGTAATGAGGGGCTGAGGATTCATTTGACTTTTTAAATGATGTTTTCATCAGTGAGTTATAAACACTCTAGTGAGTTCAGGTGCATCAGACTTAAAATATATAGCCAGTGTTATTTATTATAAGATGCATAAGCTCATTATAAGTTTATTTGTTATTGATTCAGCTCATGATAAATGTTAAAGGAATATTCCCATGTTTTTGCATAATCTTTCACGAGAGAAATTTTTTAGAAACAATTTAACACATAAATCATGTTGATATGTTTTTCCTACCAGGAGATATTCAAATTTTAAGGTTCACAAAAAATGCCAATAAACGAATAGGAAAGGCTCAGCATAACATCATAGCAACACATTCTACAGCAAAGATGTATTTCATTGAAATCTATCATCCTCTTTTATCAATAAAACCTGTTAGAAAAATAAACTGATGAAAGTTAGGTATTTATATGCATTGCCAATTATACCCTACTTCAATAACTTTTGAAAAATTGTTTCTAATCATACAGAAACAAACAATTAACATTTAATGAAATACATAATCATTTGTAACAGAATTGCCTCTATGACATCAAACATGAATTCATTATATTTTATAAAAACTTTAAAATGTAATTTAAAAACCTTTAAAAATCCGTATCTCCTAAACAAAATATGATTTCAACCCCATTTTTGTACCAAATTGGCTCTAAAGGTTTGCTCTTTCAAATAATGTTTTACAAAAAACCAAGGGAATATTATAATATGGGTAAAAGAAGCAATTGATTACCAATAATTACCTCTTTTATTAGTAAAACCTGCTAGAAAAATAAACTGATGAAAGTTAGATATACATTGCCAAATATACCCTACTTTAATAATGTTTGGAAAGTTGTTTCTAATCATACAGAAACAACCAATTAACAATCAATGAAATACATAAACATTTGTAATGGAATTGCCTCTATAACATCATGAAACATGCATTCATCATATTGTATAAAAACTGTAAAATGCAATTGAGAAATCTTTAAAAATCCATATCTTCTGAACAGAATATGATTTCAATCCAATTTTTGTACCAAATTGGCTCTAAAGGTTTGCTCTTTCAAATAATTTTTACAAAAACCAATGGAATATTCCTTTATGGTACAAACGAACATGATAGTCTATATTTAATCAGGTTCAGGAGCTTTCCTCATGGATGTGATTTGAAACTCTTAAAGCACATTACACACATGATATGAGTACAAGAAGCAAATAATTACCAATACCATTCTAGCAAAAACTGTGGAATATGACTAACATTGTTTATGCTAAATATTCAAATCTTAATAGTTAGGCATTTATTACAAATGTGAAATTGAAACAAAAATACCTACTTGAATGATTGACTACTTTCTTGGTCCCAATTAAATAAGTCATCATTGACTGATCCTGTACTTATCAAAGGTGATAGAAAAGGTTCTGAAGACCAAAACAGCTGATTCCTCTGATCTTCAGTTAGATCTATTACAGCAGCACCTTGGGGAGAATGTGGCCCTTTAAGGATGCCTCTCAAACCTGTAAATGATGAAGGTTACATGTCGTTCAAATTCTTGCAATTATCATTACCTGAAAATTTGTCCTTCTAACATACAAATACCCATATTAGGAAAAGTAATCACACACAGGACTTAAGAAACTGCACTACAAAAGATATTTTCATCATAAATGACAATTGAATACTACTGACCGGCAACACTTTTGTTGTTGTAATAGTTTTCATTTAAAGAAGACGTAAAAGTCTGGCATAATCCTTATATTATATAAAAGCATTAAAAATAAAAAAAACCTTTTACTACTGGAAGTTTCACACCTTCGAAGCAGTCTAACACATTTGTTGTGATTATTAAAAACTTTAAACGTTTGTAATTTTTACAAACTTTAAACGTTTTGTAATTTTTTTAAACTTTAATGCCACTAATATGGTAGTCACCATTTTAAAGCATGCAGAAAATGATGCTATCAACCCAGCAGACATTGGAATACCTTGTATTTTTTTATAATCTATATCAAATTTTCTAGCTGATGAAAACTTATTTTCCTTATGGAAGGGTCATGGGCATTTTGTGAACAAAAGAAATTATTCAAAACATGCTGTTAAAATGTTGTGTCACATCATTTTAGAATACTTTAATAAAATTAATTAAGAAATACATTATAATCCTTATGTCCCTGTTGGGGAAATAATGATGCACAAGATTTCAATACAGAATTGAATCAAACAGGAATAACTTGAGATTGGAATAAGATTTGGACTTGTTAATTTTTGTAGTTGGTTTAAATTTAAATCCTCTATCATATGTTATAAAGATTGTATCAAACTTTCCTTCTCCTTTAAGAAACTTGTATTAACAAAGCACCTGTGATTCCTGAGTATTGTGAAAGTGATGCGTGTATTTCTTCGCTTTTTCTGTCCAATTGTGATATCTGTAATTCGCCAATGGAAGGAGGTCGTGGGATGTGCACATTGTGAGAAGATGAAAATGGTTTTCTGTAAGAAAGCAAGAATAGGGGAATATTCATGGAAGCAAATCCAATGACAGAGTTTAGTAGTATGAACAAAAGAAAGAATATTCTGAGTGAGAATTTTTCTCCTTTGGCTATTAATTAATCTTCAAACCTTTCAGACTGTCTACCAGAGAAAGAATGTACAGCTAAAGTAAATAATACAAGTCGCTATAATTCACAATATCGTTGATCTGCACATTCACCTGTGACTTTAGTTGTCATACATATACCTTGTTTTTATATAATACTAAGTTAATTTAAACTACAGTCATTCCATTTTCAACAAACTTTCACTCCAGGCTTTTTGCTTTTTAATGAGAATCAATACATTTTTCTAACATAACATAGGCTTACCAAGCAACAAAATGCTTTGTTCCCTTCAACGTTAATATAAGATCCAACTTTTGTCAGACTTTTGCCAAATGTTGGCGTTTGTTATTATTTACAGCACGGTTTCTTAATTAATTTTTTTCTAAGGGCCACCATTTTACAACAGCCTCAGGTCGCAGGCCAATCGCGTGGCAAAACCAGCATGACATGACAGACAAAACCCGTCAAAACAACCACTGAATACAAACAAGCTGAGAGCAGGTGCAATAAGGATGTACGCCAGATGTCGGCGATTCTTTTATCTGCCTCCCTTTGACACGCTGTGAGTCTGCCCATTTCATAATGGAACTAAAGATAACATTTTATTTGATAAGTTTAGTGCACTGATCTGCCTTGAAAACCCCCCAAAATAAACAAGCATTTGCAATTTTTACCAATCTCGTTTGGATTGATCGGGACGTACTATATATTTTTTTTCCACCATGACTATTGTTTGCGGGCCAGATTGAATTGTCTGGCGGGCCAGATTTGGCCCGTGGGCTGCCTATTAAGAATCACTGAGTTACAGTATAAACCTTACACATGCATTGATATTTAAAGTTTACTTTGTCTTCTTTCAAGAGGTGCTGTGGCTCAGTGGTTAAGGGAGTCATGCTCATATTCGAGAGGTACCGAGTTCGATTCCCATCGTGAGCGTTGCATGTGTCCTTGAAAAAGACACTTTACTCTAGTTGCTTTAGTCCACTCAGCTGTAAAATGAGCACCAGCAATACTGGGGAATTAATCTGTGATAGACTGGCGTCTCATCCGCTTGCGCCAAGGAAACCGGGGGTAAGCACGGGCCCAATAAGCCTAATGGTTTAAATGGATTTAGCTTTTAGCTTGTCTTCCTTCATTCAATATCAAATTAAATTAAATTAATAAGGCATTATGTTACACTTTCATTTCAAGTACACTTTACATGGGATGGTAGAAGACAAATAACAATAACAACAAGATGTATTTTATCTTAAAGGAATATTTCCATGGTTTTTTGTAAAATTTTATTTGAAAGAGCATAATTTTAGAGCCAATTTGGTACAAAATTTGATATCATATTCCGTTCAGGAGATATGGGTTTTTACAGATTTCTCGATCACATTTTAAAGTTTTTTTACAGTATGATGAATTCGTGTTTGATGATGTCATAGAGGCAATTCTATTGCAAATGTTTATGTATTTCTTTGAACATTAATTAGTTGCTCCTGTATGATTAGAAACAATTTTCCAAAAGTTATTGAAGTAGGGTATATTTGGTAATGTATATAAATACCTAACTTTCATCAGTTTATTTTTCTAGCAGGTTTTACTTTTATTTAGCTTTTTACTTTTAAAAAGGAATGATAGATTTGAATGAAATACATCAACTTTGCAGGAAAATGTGTTGCTGTGATGTTATATTCCTATGCGTTATTGCCATTTTTTGTGAACCTTAAAATGTGAATATCTCTTGGTAGGAATAACATATCAACATTATTTTTGTACTAAATTGTTTCTAATTGTTTTGTTTTCTTATGAAAGGTTACAGAAACATGAGAATATTCCTTTAAAATGACAAATCTTGTTTTCAAAATAGGGGTTTGACTTTGTTTGTTCTGTTATTAATTCATCTTACTCCCTACTCAGGATAGACAATATTCATCTAAACCCTGATTATTTCAATTTGATTTTTATAGGAAACATACAGTATATGTTCTTTAAAGTTGCCCCTAATGCTTGAAAAAGAATACTCATGCAAAGTGTGTCCTTCTCCTCACCCTCCCCCCCTGCCCCCAGTACTTTCAAACAATACTACTGCACTTTACCAACATGAATTTTAAATCTATGTTTGATATCTGGTTTTTAATATACAACTGATTCATTTAAAATGATGGAAATACTAGCACATCTTTGTAAGAGATGCAGGATAAGATATATTAAAGGAGCCTGAACCTGCATGTAACACAAATTCAATAGAAGTAAAGTTTCCTGTTCAGAATTAGTATCAAAAGCAGTCAAAATGCAGATACAGTATAATACAATTCAATTTGAAAATGGTATTGCACACCAGATTGTTATCTTACACTGTTGCTCTCCTTGAAAGTGTAGAATTAGTTTGAGAAAGTGACTGTGTCCCAAATAGTTGACTCAAATCATCAGACCAATCTGCCATCATTACTCTTCATTCCTGATGAAAATCTGCAGTAAAGTATCAGAAAAGAAACAAAGTGTAAGTCAGATGATAAAATAAGTGCAAACTTGAAAACCAAATAGGCCTAGGCTTAACTTAAGTCAATTAATTGTCAAAGAGTTCTGATGCATTCAAAGTATAGCTCCAATATAGGATTTAGGGAATTAGGTAGCTCAGTTGGAAAAGTGACTGAGATGCTGGAGGTTCCACCTTCAAGTCTCAGGAGATTCAACTCAGAGATTTTGCTACAGAAAAACAGACAAATACTCCTTACATTGAGGTCAGAAGTATGTCGTCTGCATCACCTGCTCCTCATGCATCCAGCCTTTGAGAGAAGTGGATAATTGCTGGACGACGGCGCTCACCATCCATCAAATGAGGACATTAATTGTTGGTCTTGACAGCAGGACAGCCACACTCTACCTGGTTCTCTGAACACTATTCGAGAAGAGAAGCATAAAAATGCAACAGAACATAACAGTGGTATTTGCAGGACACTGCATATGCAGGAACCTGATGAAATTAGCACATAATGCAAGTCAGCTTTTAATGATGTTCATTAGTTATGAGTCATATACCCACAAAACACTTTTTGACATACAAGTCAGCTAATGCGTAAACAACAGCAATCACATAACCTCATAAAACAGAAACGGGTTAAAATTAAAGAAAAGATATGTTTCCCTATTGTAGGCCTACTGTTCCGTCAATTTAACATAGGCTTCTATCACATCAGAAATGGCTTTGCTTAAAACCAGGAACATTTCAACCGGCCCCCAAGTGGAGCAGGGCTGGTCGAAGTAAAAATTATATATTTCTTTGTTTCCCAAACCACAAAACTCTATACACTTTCACCTCTCCAAGGCTCCTTCAAGATAAGAACTACTCCCACTGGTGTTACATGGTACTTTCAGTCACACACATCTGAATATAATGGCAATCCTTTGTAATATAAGTAGTAATCGTAATCAATGCTGACATTGTTTGTCTTTGCTGCTGGGGAAAAGTGAAATGAACTATGAGCATAAAACTATTTATACCTCAATATTATGATGCAAACTTAATCTTGTGAAATGATGTGCTTAATTTGTTGCTTCAAAATTGCAGGCCAAATTTTTAAGCAGTGCCTTCACTAATGATCAAAAAAGTTGACCTGCAAAAGCATAAAAACTCTCTCATCATGTTCAAACTCTGCAATGAAATTATAGTACAGTTACTATGCATTCCTAAGCTACACTTCACAATGTTTGCTGATTTTAGGTAAGGTAGGCGACTAAAATTTTGTTCACCCACAAATTTTGTTCACTTTTAAATTCATGCAATTTACTCATCTTCAGCCAAGTTTGGCAAATTGTTATGATTACCAATTGGTAATTCAAATCCATTTTCACTATACTAGATGCTTCATATTGTGATTGTGCACTTTTGAAATAGGCTTATTATTTATTGAAGTTTATTTCAAGCAGTATCAGTGATCGTACATTGTATATTTTACTAATGCATTAGCTAGGCAGCATACCCTATGAAATCCTATGGCAAATTGAAATGACCAAGTTTAACAGAGCACTAAAATTTATGTATTTCAAAATAATATAAAATTCATCCATGAAAATGTTTAAAAATGTACCTACTGTCCAAAATATTGCAGACAATACTATGCTATTACCTAAATCAACCTAAAAGTCACAATACCAATGCGAAGTATAATTTTTTTGAAACGTTTTCTGAAAATTAGTCTCCGCCCACCAATTAAATACACATTTCAATGCAAAAATACAAAAACTTTTCACAGGCGGTCACACAATGTGGTCTTTTCACAATGGGCGAAAATATTCAAATTGATCGCCTGCAAAAATTGATTTGCAAATGGAATATCTTATCAATTTGTTTGTTTTTTTTACTACCAAAAAACGACTAGCCGCTTTCTCTATGCTTGCTTTGCATAAGCTTAAGGAGACCCAAAATACACCTTACAAAGATACACCTTACAGTACTGATTCGAGTTTTGAAGTTCTATTTATATGTGTGGTATATACACGTACGACACACTTTGAGCTGAGAATGCACGTTAGTATATACATGTGCAAATGCAAACACACTTCATGAAAAATTGGGTTGCCATATAAAAAAGTGTCAATCATTTGCAAATGCTCTGGCATTTAGGTTTGTGCTTGCAATCATAGATGAAAGCGTGGGTATGTCGTTTGGTTACATGCAGATAAAAAAAATTGACAAGTTTTTATTTTTGAAGAGCGAGAACTTTGTCTTCCAAAATAAATCACACATTTTCTTCATTGGATAACTAAAAGAGGAATCAAAGGATGCATGGTTGAATTTTTAGACAAAAGTGGGAAAGTTTTCATATCCCAAATTGAGTTGTACTAAATTTTTTGGAAGCATGATGTAGCCCATTGACTTTTGCTTCAGTGTGTTGCAATAATATGTTGCAATGTGTTTGCAAAAACGTGCATTCATGCCCTGGTACATCTGCTGGATAATTAGACATACTAATCAAAAGTGAACAAAAATAGGGTGAGTTCCCAAATCCATGAAATTCATCGCTTTTTCAACAAAAATTCATCGCTATTTTCAACAAAAACAATTCATAAGATTGAAAAATTGAATTTCAATGAATTTATCACATTGTAAAAAAAGGGAAATATTAGAAGTTACAGGCATAGGGTCTTTGGAAATAATAATTTCTCAATCTTCATGAAAATGATTGAAATGAAGACTCCCAACTCACTATACAATATAAAACTTGCTCATGTAAAATGAAAAAGTATGCGGAAACAAAGGTCAAAAATATATTCAAAATTGGGTTGCGCTAAAAATATAAAGGCACCAAAATCAGGGCTGTTTTGACCATGTAGGCTCCTAGGCTTAATGCTTATCTTGAAAATGGTAACTCCGCGCAGTTTGTAGGCCTATTTGAGAATTCTGAATGTCGTCACAATAAAGTGCGTAAATCTGAACAACCAGTTTGTCGGTGAAAACTAAAGCATTTTATTATTACAGCCAGTGTGAAATTGGTCACATTTAGAGGACTAAATCTCTACGATTGCTTTGGTAATTTTGCAGGAAATTGTTGGAAATGTGGAGGAAATATTGTAGAAAAGATCATTTTAAAGTTTGAAATATATGTATCGTGCGTACATAGAATAAAGCGAGGTGTTCATTTGTGCACAAATTGTAGCACGATTTTCACCGTCAAAGAGTCCTGGATGTTCAAAATGCCCGGATGACCAAATAAGCAAGCGAGTGACAGATTCGATCGTGTAGCATAAAAAGGCACTTGTGACAAGCATACTCTGGCAATATGTAAACTAAGTTAGGCTCTTGTTTTTTTTTTCTTGTTGGCTGACATACACTGATTTAGCCTACGGCCATAGGCCTACGTGTAGCTTACTGTAATTGGGTTGTCACAACAACTAGTACAAATCTTCATACTCCAACTCATTCGCTTTGAATCTCTGATTTAGAGTATGAATGATTGTAATACATGAAATTTTTACACGCTTAAGAAAAGTCAATGGGTTTTAATGTGTGTTTAAAAAAAAAGTTGCCCCGAATTTCTGGGCAACTTGATTTTCGGTATGAAGACTTCCATATTCTAACCTAAAAATCAGCACACAGAAACTTGAATTAGTTTTACACCTTGTAAATGTTGTAATAACTCAATTGCTTTCCTAAAAAAATACACATTTTTCGTTCAAAAATAAAGTTTCGACAGATTTTCTGCAAGCGTCTTAATGTGATAGGCTACACATGTAAGCATTTTTCCCAACCAGTGCCTAAGGAAATGATTGACATAATTTGAATGCGTATCTGCATCGCCTGTGTAACCTTGAGGGTATGAATGCACTGATTTGCATCTACGTGCATGTTACTTACATTATAATGGTGCGGACAATTTGTATGTATTAATATAAACAAAGAACAAGGGCGTTGAGGTAGTTCAATTTAAATAATTATATAGGCCTAGGGGCCTAAGTGTGCAACAATGCAATTGTCGCATCTTGTAACGAACAGGCAGTGTGGTTTTTTGTTGTATCTGCGCCCGTTTTGCCCCCTCTTTTTTCAAGTTATACGAGCGCATTTGCAACGTTACATTAGTTGCAATTGCACGCTAACGTCCTGTGCACAAGACACTGAATTTAATCATTTTCACAAGGAATTCGGGAAATCTACCAAAACGTTAATTAAAAAATAGTGTTCAGCTTTTGGCCTAGCATTATGTGTGTAAGGTTACATTAGGTAAATGTTAATACGTCGGTCTTAATTTTCATGCTGTTTTGCACCCACTTTACTGTAGAAGAGGTTATATATTATTAGCGATCATATCTAACGTTAACGTTACTAGGGGCCTAGGCTACATCATTAGTAACTGTAGTTAATAGTAGCGTTGCATTAAGAATTTTTGGCCCTTAGATCCCTCCAACCCGATTTTCTTAAAATCAGGAGTAATCCACACCATTCCTGGCAACCCGAGAGATTCTTTACAATTCATTGACTAGCAACCAGCTATAGTAACACCATACACAACACAGGGGTAATCTATACCCTCTTAACTGACAACATCTTCATAGTCTATTCACAGTTCACTTGTTAGCAACCAGCTACTGTTACACTGTACACAATAGGTCATTCATCTTGGGCTCAAGCCACATAACTGCTGTTCAATGATGCGAATAAGATTAGTCCTTGGCTGAGCCTAAATAGAAATAAACATTAGGCCCCTATATGCTTGGGAAGATTTTGTGCAAAACCCATGAATGATTAATGGACCATTCCTCGTAAGGATGGTTATTTCATCATGAATGTTACTTAGACAATAACCAGCTTGATGTAGGCCTAGGGCCTAAGGTCCTACTCCTAGTACTAGCAAAGAAATGTAATAGGCCTAGGCCCTAGGCTACAGTACTGAGCAAACACGTCTTGCTCTCCTTTTGTCTGTTTGTTAGTAAATTTATCAAGGGCACAGGCCTAATACGTTTGGGCCCAACGTTAGGCTTAACTAAGTAGGCCTAAGGGCCTACTTATGAATATGACCTTAAAGAAAGTTTTACAGAAAAGTCGATAGGCTAGCCTTAGGCGACCTAACGACGTTAACGTTACATATTTACCTGTTAAGGCCTAATATAACATGTCATTGTGCATATTAGGACCACATTTAAAAACTTAAATGTCATCAGATAGATCATACTTCATACTAGGTCGTTAGGCTAAACGTTAAGTTACTAAAAACTTGTTAAGTTACTAAAAACTTGTTAAGTTACTAAAAACTTTATTGACTAGGAAGCCTAAGCCTAGGTATATGTAGTAAGTAGGCTAGCTAGGCCTAGGCTAGGCCTAGGCCTAGGCTAGGCCTAGGCTAGGCCTAGGCTGGGCCCAGGCTGTCCCAGGCTGGGCCCAGGCCAGGCCCAGGCCCAGGCCAGGCTGGGCCAGGCCCAGGCCAGGCTGGCCAGGCCCAGGCCAGGCCCAGGCCAGGCCTGGGGCTGGGCCTGGCCTGGCCCAGGCCAGGCCCAGGCCAGGCCCAGGCCAGGCCCAGGCCAGGCCCAGGCCAGGCCTGGGCCAGGCCCAGGCCAGGCTCCAGGCTGGCCCAGGCCAGGCTGGGCCTGGCCAGGCCTAGGCCAGGCCTGGGCCAGGCCCAGGCCAGGCCCAGGGCCAGGCCCAGGCCAGGCCTGGCTAGGCCCAGGCTAGGCCTAGGCTGTCATAACTCTAGAAACACCTGTAGCTGTGGTACAAATAGACGTCCGTCAGAAACAGCGTAGCTGCGGACATCGATGATATTGCGCAATATATATTCTGATCGATCGATCGCAACCGACCGTACGTACTGGATATCGCGATCGAAACCAGGTTGTCTGACAGTAACGTGCTGTGATTGGCTGAAAGTTGATATATTTGCCTGGTTTGTTCCATTTTGATGCAGGTACTATTTTCTTTGTTAATGATTTGTTTGATGACAACGCCAAATGGGCAGAGTAATCTTACAGCTATATGATGTCTATAAAATATATTGGCATAGAACATTTGACCTCCAATTATTTTGTTGTTGTTGTGAGAATGTTTAACCTACCCATCTATGCAATTTGTGAAGATACTAAGTAAATTCCTTTGAAAGATACAGCCATCACCAAAATCTTGTCCCATTTGACCTGCGACCTTTGTATCCCAAAACCTTGGTAACAAATGTTCCGGGCCAGGGGTTACCCGTTCACCAATTTTTGTTGATGTGTGTTATAGGTCTATGTGAGTGATGCAATAATATAAAAAAATGCAAGCAAAATCATACTGAATAAAAGTGAACCCCCAAATTCTAAAAACTCAAGTGAATATAAAAACCACTGCGGCAATAAAATTTACAATTTAGAATAAGAGACTTCCTAAAATACATGAAAAAGGATAAAAGAATGTCATAGAAAAGTAAAATACATGTCCCCAAAAAACAAGGATACAAAAATAAGCACAATTATAGACAAAGATTATGAATAAGAAATAATGAATAAGATTAATAATAATGAATAAGATGATTAAGAAAGCGTAAAAAGATGGGCTTTAAAGGAACGTTTAAAACCAGACAAATTGTCGATATTGCGAATGTTAGGAGACAAGTTACTTTAAAGGCGTGGAGCATTGAAGGCATCTATCGCCAAACTTATTTAAAGAACTATAGGTCACAAGCAGGTTGGCAGAACTCTAGCCAAGGCCTCTTTTAACGCACTAATTGGTACCAAGATTGGGGATCACTCGGCGAAATTTGCCACATGAAAGATTTGCGTCCTTACATCAGCGATGTTGTGATTTTCCACATGTTGAAAAATTCACGCATCACTGACCCCACACTCCATACATACAGTATACAATTATACACACGCTGTACGTACACAGAGTTATTTCGGGAATGGTTTAAAAGAGACACAGCATGTACACTATTTAAGATATATTAAGTGAGAGCGCTGCGAGAAGCAATGCCGTAGATGTCGGGGCACACTATCGGCAAGAGACCAGTGATAGTAAAATCTGATGACCTCTAAAATCTTGATAAAGATTATCATACGTTGGTTGGTAGTTCACGCATAACCTTTTTTCATGTACCTATGCTACCTGCTACTGAGAAATCTTTAGAACGTCATCCAGACCCGTGTTAGCCTACCAGCCTTCGCACATGAATCCCACAATTTTGCACTAATTTTCTCAGTTTGAAGGAAAATTCATCCACTGCCTTACCCAAATGCTTATCCGCATAGATTTTAAGCCATAATTTAAAATCATCTTCCTTTTTACAATTAAATTTGGGAAATTTGTGTTGATTTTCAAAAATCAGAGCTTTTCATGAATACACCTCCTTGTCCCAATGCCAGGCCCCTGAAACCGTCAGGAGCCCTTAATCAGGCCCACGATGTTAAACTTACATGGTGAAAATGAATTATATACCTCCTCCGTTTGGTATCAATAAGCTTGAAGGTTGCGAGGGTATTGACAAATGAAAATCATTTGTAATCCTGTTATCAAGGAATTTCCTGGTATTTTGCTTTTAGATCAATGATACATTGAAAAACATTTCAGAGACACAAGAAGAAGGAGACAAAACACAAACTATTTCGCATGTATCTTTAATCTTTTTTAATCATATTAATCTTCAGGTTAAACATCCACACAGAATAACAGTATTATTTTTAAATGATAAAATGACCATTACAACATTTTTCTGTCATACGCAGTTCAGAAAAGCAGTAGTTGTGAAAGTGACTCTGCCCCACCTCCACATCCCCCTTCACAAAGCATTGGCCTAGCCAGGATTTTTCACTAGAGAGGCCGAATCAAGTGACCGAAAATTTAAAATGCAAAAAAAAGAAGTCATTCGTCCAAAACTAAAAGGCGGGGTGGGGAGGGGGAGGTTGCATAACTTGTTGCGAAGCCGTGCATTTTTTAGATTAGTTTTGACCTGGTCAAAGTAATATAATATAATATAACATTTTAAATATTGTTTCCTCGTTTGTATTATTATTATTATTATTTGGTATTGATGGTTAATAGAGAGAAAGGAGGGGGAGGGGGGAGGGGGAGGGGGAAGGAAGTTGGGCGGGGGGGGGGTGCTTTGGCTACACCAATGTCACAAACCTGGATCAAATATAAAACAATTTGCACTATTGGAACAAAGGTCATTAGGTGATGCATTTATTATAAGTGATCAAGAAAAAAAGTGTAAAGTAATAATTTGAAACGAAAAGTTGTACGTTGGTGGCTTTCATATGAAACTGGCTTTCGTCATTAATACAATCTAAATCCCCGTCTGTGTGGAACCCATCCTTACACACCGTACCTCCATTCACCCCCCCATGCAGCCATGTCACCAATCATCATATTGTGTATTAATGAACGACGATTGTTATGGAACTCTTATGCTCTTTTTAGGAATAATGGGATACAAACCTTTTGCACATAAACGTCTTTAACATTTTAATCAGCAAAACTTTTCTCATCTTCAGATTGCTAATGAAAAATATAATGACAACATGGTTGTATCAATATAATCATTATTATATATGCTTACAATTTTTGTATCTATAAAACTCTGTCAATACATAATTTACCAACTGCTAGTTGCAGTGGCATTGCTATGGGGTGGGGTATATACCCCGTCCCCTACTTATCACAATATTGATCTTAAACCTAATATGTGTTCTATTGTCAAATCATGAAGAAAATCTTTTTAAGCTATTTTGAAACCTTGACAATTAAATCATCAGCAGGGACAATTGCGCCAAGGCAAAGGGTCATTTCCTCTTTGTTTGCTTGGGGGATGGGTGCCTTTTTTCACCTTATTTTCTCATTCTCATGGTTCCACTTAATTTGTTATGGTTATTTGTTTTGAACCCTCACTCACACCCTTCCTCACATTTAAGCTGTAGCCTGAAAAGCATAGAGATGTAAGTATTTTCCAATGAAATTAAGTATTTCTAAGTTTAAGGATTAGTTTAGTGGTAGAGCAAGTTAGTCTAATATGAAAGAGGATTTCAAAAGAAACAAAATTAAAGAGAGCATCCAAATATCTTATTCGGCTAAGGAAATATCTAAGTTTCAAGTTCTGTATCAGTTGTGTAGAAACGACTGAAATCACACTAGTTGTCATGTCAGATTCCTTACATTCTTTATTTATTCTATCACATTTCTTCCAGCAATTATGTGATTTAAAAACCATGGGACATATCAGGAAAGTAACAATACAGAAACTAGGAATTGTTTTTATAATTTACCACCTGTAAAAACAATTCAAACAGTCTGACAGTACAAAAGTTAAATCAATTTTCTTTAAAATATCTAATAATTGTTAAGAAAGTGAGGATGAGGAAGCCAATCCTCCATATAGACTTACTACTCCAGTCATTTCTATACAGATAAGAGCTTTAAACTAGAATATCTCTTTAATGGAATAAGCTTTGGAAGTAATTTCTTCACCATTTCATTTCAGTCCTCTTTCATATAAGAGTAACTTTCTTGACCACTAAGCTAATTCTTTAACCAATGTTTAATGATTACAAATTACTCATTATGTCAAAAAGACATATTGTATAAGATAAGTAAAAAATAAATCTGAGAAAAAACTTAAGCAAAAAACTTTATAAGAATAAGTTTAAATTCTGCATTTGTAAATGGTTTCTTCTTCAAATACTAAGACAACATACACATTTCATGAAATTATTAACATTTGCAATGGCTGAGTTTACTTTCAGAAGTCAAATATAAAATAGATGATTATGGGGTGGTTAAGCCTGTATCTGACTTCAAACTTCTCTTTAACAAAATGTAATCATAAGAACCCTTTACACAATTTATTATGCAACTAACAAATATTTAACAATTTTTAAACCCAATTTTCAAATCTTTTGACCAAACATTAACATCACACTAAAATGTATGTCATCCAAGCTAAATCTTGCAGGCATGTCGCAAATAAAAGAAAGAATGTGATGAGCTCATACTATCTTCTGGAGCCAAAATAAAATAATATGAAATAACTTATTTTTGATTACAACATCGACTGTACTCGCATATCTAATTACCTTGAAAGGTATATTGACAGCTACATAAGTTTTCTCTTTCATTTCTTATTTAGTTCTAATTGTTGATTGTAGATTTGGCTAAGTTCCTCAAAAAGATCCTAAAACTCATTATCAAAATTAAACTAATTTCTTTTAAACAAGAAGGTAAAAATCGAAGCATTTACAAATAAAATGAGAGATGTATGTCCAATGTTACCTCTACACTGTCCACATATCCTGAAGTGGATCAGGTTTTTTAAGAGAAAATTAGGAAGCTGTGTTTCAATTTGGTTCTTTCAATTATCTCCTCCACTTTGCAAAATGACGAAAATGAATACCAACATCTTGTGTTCTGTCATGTGTTCATATGCTTACATAATCTTTTCATATCACAAATTGCTATGAATATTTTTGTTTTTCACAAAATGGGTTTAGATACTTATAGCTGTTTACCCTAAATATATCAAAAATATCAATGTAACTGACAAAACATAATTTAAAGTTTAAATACTAGAGGTGTACAGGTGTATGCATTTTGATAGTTATAATATCGAGCATTTTCCAGATCTACAATAACATTATTATGTGATGGTATTTACGAACAGAATAAACAAAGATACAATATTGAATCGATTCAATGGCTTATTGATAGTCTCAGCGAATAAGATTAAAAATTAATAAGAAATTCAACAAAATCAATGTCCAGCATTTCAAGTTGGAATTCAGTTTTGATGGTTAACCAGAAACACCCATAAGAGATCTAGACCACAAGGCAAGGGTTCACAAAATTATACGAGTCTTATAGAGTGCATGAAATGTTTTTTAAGGAGTCTGAGGAAGAAAATATGATCCATCTTCGAACAATATAATCATCCAGCAGTGTAAGAAATTAGAAACTGCATCCAACAATAGGGCATGTTTTCTGCTATATTTCTGTTTCAAGTAAATACACACATACTTTTTAAAATTCTTTGTACCATGTACATTGTGTCATCTACAGTGTGCCAGTGATGAAATTGTTCTGGTTCCTGTTGGCTCCTGATGCTATGATGACAAAGCACTTCCCGCTTCTTTCTTCCTCAGTAGAAGTCGTTTCTTCCAAATCAATTTTTGAAGGAACAAATAAGGAGACTAAAAAAAAAATCAATAACCACGTTTGTGGAATAAAATAATTAGATTATTATTGATCTTTTTTTCAGTGAGTTCAGTGAAAAGGGCGTCTGTCTCATACTCAAAAAGTACAGGGATTGAACTCTAACAGGGTGCAGTGCTGTGTCTTTGAGCATGACACTTTATTCCACTTGCTCTAGTTTACTCAGCTGTGAGATGAGTATCAGTTTCGACTGGGGAATTACACCTGCGATAGACTGGTGCCCCATCCAGGGGAGTCAAGACCTCTCATCCGCTTAGCACCATGGAAACCGTATAAGCACCGGCTCTATAAACTATACAAGCTTGATGGGATCTAACTTTTTAACTAAGCTTTTTCCCATTTGATGTTAGCTTGGAAATATTCTTTACCATAAAATGCCATTATTCAACTGTAACATAACTTTCAATGAGATTAAAAAAAAAACACGATTATTTACTTAAAGCTATTCTTTGACACTGTCATAAAAGGATATCACAAAGGGATTAAAAACCTGATATACAAGCTTTAATCCACTAAATAGATAGATACTACCCTTAATTAGCCCTTAATCAACAAGTCTTTTTCTTATGTCTTCTTCGGTACAGCCCACGGCTCTGGTTGAAAAACAACATTGTTTCTTTTATTAACTCTCTTGAACCTGTGAACAAAAAAGACAAAAATTGAAAGGTGCAAACAAAACTAAGGAAAAAGTGATCAATTTCCAATCAGAACACCATGCTCAACTATTTGAAGCCAGCATAGAGAATGGGCTTTAGTAATGTGGCTAGAAGGGGCAGTTGATTTCAATTTAACTGCGCTTGAAGGGTGCACTTACATTATCCTTTGTTTCATATTTACAACATTTTACTATAAACCTCAAAATATCTTTTCAGTTGTCCGAGAATCATCATCGACCGGATTAGTGAAGGAACAGATAACAAACTGAGAAAGGAACACGCAGGGTTCAGAAAAAGTAAAGGAACTACTGAACAAATCTTCATACTGAGAAACATAATTGAACAGGCCAACGAATGGCAAGCCCCAATGTACGTTCACTTCATAGACTTTGAAAAGGCATTTACCTCAGTTCATAGAGAATTCATATGGTTAATAATGAGGCACTACGGAATACCCAACAAATTGGTCAGCATCGTGACAGTACGACAGTTTCAACTGTGCTGTAATTGATCAAAATGACACAAGTAACTGGTCCCCAGTTACCACTGGTGCGAAAGAAGGCTGCCCAATGTCAGGTTTTCTGTTCCTACTTGTCATAGACTGGGTGATGAGGAGAGCGATGCAGAATGGTGAGACAGGAGGAGAGCGATGCAGAATGGTGAGACAGGAATCCGACGGAAGTTCACATTCAAACTTGATGACCTAGACTTTGCAGACGACATTGCTCTCCTATCCTCTACCAAACGGCGTATGCAAACAGAGACCAATAGTCTAGCAGAAGAGGCTAAAAGAAGCGGGATAAAATTTAACACACAGAAGTGCAAAATTATGAAATTCAATACAAGAAGCAACGACAACATTACAGTAAATGGAGACATTGTTGACAACGTATAAAACTTCATCTACCTGGTGCTACAGTGGCCAAAGAGGGGGAGGATCAAGTGATATGTACAATAGATTACAGAGAGCAAGAAGTACATTCGCGAGACTCTAAAAAGTATGGCGCTCAAGCAGTAGCAATAATACAAAGATTAAGAATGGAAGGAGACCTCTTGTTTTTTGAAGATCTATGGATAGGTAGCAAATACTATAGTAAAAGTAGATAAAATATTCTATTACCCAAGAAAATACCAAAATCAGTGAAAATTATTCATTTGAAAGAATTTTGAATATTAAGGCTTTATCAATTTAAGGATAAATTATGCAATGTTTTATGTACATTTGAGCATTAGAAAGAGAAAACCTATGAAATTCCGTATGCTTGAGCAATTAACTTTCTGAGTTAGATGATTGGCAGCTTTTTCAACCAATCACCGCATGAATTTGCCTAGCAATAAAATCTACATAAGTGGGGAAAAATCCTAAGCGGTACTGATACAGTACTGATACAGTACAGCTAGCTAGTCAATGTACATACTGCACAAAACAAATGTCTGCATACACAAACTGAGTGAGGACAAAATGCGTAACAAAAATTGCGCTTATGGGCCAGCTACAGGATTTGTAAATCCGATTCCTGTTACCTAGCACGGTTAGCAAATGGAAATTTGTTTATTCCTTTGCCAAAACTCTAAAGATCCAGAGAAGTGCCATAAATGGATCAAAGCTTGCAGTAGGCCACATGAACATTCAAATGTCAATGCCTATTGGTCATGCATGATTGCAGAATTGAGGTTTGTTTGCCCCACCTTGTTACTGCATAGCCATGGTGGGTGTGGCTTTCTTAATTGGAGATGCAGGTTATTTGAATGTAACCATCAAGCGGTTTTGAATCTTCATCATACTCTCAATCAAAATCAAGCAGGAGAAAACAGTCTTATGATTTCAGTGACTGAAATTTAGGACAAAATTTGAAAAATTGCATTCAATAATTTGAGCTGCCATCTCTTTCATACTTTGCGAACTCTTGCATGATTAAAATATCTTTAAACTTTGATTAACTCGAGTGCTCCAAGATAAAAAAAAAAAGCACTTGCTGAAAATTC
>JAIGNY010003263.1:57500-255000 GCA_020152595.1 Chiridota heheva | reverse complement strand
TACACAAACATTATCTTGGATCTGCAATTATGACATCACACTGTACACTGCACGGTAACATTTCAACACTAGTGAAATCTTTGAAATGTAGTATCTCCCAAACAGAATAAGATATCAACATGTTTGTTCTTTACCAATCTGTTTCATTAATAGTCCTATCATACATTATATATTAAAATGAAAATTCACGAGAATATTCCCTTAACAATTAATACACATACACGCCACTACTTAAAGGTGCTCTCGGCCGAAAAGTGAGTGAGTTAGTTTTTGCTAATTTCATAGATATATCTTATATCTGTGGCTAATTGATGTAGATTTTAACCAATAGAAGCTACATCACACTGTCTGCCTTTTACATAAATTTTCACTAATTGTGCGAAAGTGAACAAATTCCAACAATTTCAATAGGAAAACAGGTACAAACTTTGATTTCTCGGGTCGGGATTTAGTTATGTTTATGAAAGTCTGTACCGTAAAGGTATTCCGACTTAATGTGAGACTCACACTAAATACGCCCTCACTTTTCGGCCAAGAGCAGCTTTAAGAGAAGTATTTGCAATATGTTACATCATTTATTATGCAGGTTAATGAGGCAGAAGAGACGAAAGGTGCAGTATCTTTCAAAATGTCTAGTGGGCCTCATGGCCAGTGGAATTATTTCCAAAATTTAAAGTGTATTTTTTTCATAAATCTGTTTACCTACAAAATATTACTCATGTAATAATCAGATATTATATTTTGGGCATAGATCTAAAGATCGGATTTGGTGTCGGGGTCAAATTCCTACCCATTCGGCCGTGAGGGGGTCGAAAGCGACAACACATTTTTGAGTTGTCGCTCTTCACGTGCTTTGAAGTCAATGGGTAGTTTCATTTAAAAAAGTAATAATTTAATTTCCTTCATAAATTCATTTTTTCTCTCGAAATATTATAGATATAGTCATTTAATGGTGTTTCTATGGGCATAGATAGATATATCTGACTGGTTATCGGGGTCAACTCTCTACCCGTTGGGTCGTAAGGGGCGTTGGGAGCGGAAACACATTTTAAAGCTGGCACTTTACACTGTCCAGTGGAATTATTTCCAAAATTTGAAGTGTATTTCTTTTATAAATCTATTACCTACGAAATATTACTCATATAATAATTGGATATTATATTTTGGGCATAGATCTAAAGATTAGATTTGGCGTCGGGGTCAAATCCCTACCCATTTGGCCGTGAGGGGGTCGAAAGCGCCAACAAATTTACGAGATTTAATTTTTTTTATTTGTTATTTCCTCCAAACTCATTTTTCTTCGAAATATTATAGATATACTTAAATGTTGGAAGGTATTCTCTGGGCATAGATCTAAAAATCCGACTGGGTGTCGGAGTCAAATCCCAATCCGTAGGGCTGTGAGGGGCGTCGGGAGCGGCAACAAATTTTCGAGCTGGCACTTTTTACGCTAAGTCCAGTGGAATTATTTCCAAAATTGTAAGTGTATTTGACTCATAAATCTATTTACCTACGAAATATTTCTCATGTAATAATTGAATATTATATATGGGCATAGATCTAAAGATCTGAATCTTCATCTGAATCTAAATCGGTTAAGTCGGCAAAAATTCTTCAAGAGGACATGAACGCCAACCGAAGGATGGGTAAAGTATGAGTAAAAACTATAAAATAAAATTAAAAAAACTAGTTAGCAATACAAGTGGTAGTAAGTTTAGCTTTGAAACAATTGAGACTTGGTGCATGTACAATGTCTGGCGGTAAAGCATTCCAATCCTTTAGTGTGTGAGGGAAGAAAGAGTGTTTATATACATTCCTTTTAGCATAGGGAACCTGGAAAATAAGGTCATGATTATTTCTTGTATTAGTTCTGACGGTGGGGATAAGTTCATCTTTATTGATGGCGACAAGATTGTTATTGATTTCATATAGCATATGTAGCCGCGTGTTGTATCTTCTTGTTTTAAGCAGGGGCCAATCTAATTTATGAAGCATGTTTTTTACACTAGATTTATAAGAGTAGTCTGCCATACAGAACTTGGCTGTTCTCCTTTGAATAGATTCAAGTTTATCCACATCGCACTGGTGATGGGGGTCCCAGACTGCAGATGCGTACTCAAGTACTGGCCTGTAAAGCTTAATAAGCAGTGGATTTAACGTCGGTTGGACAGTTTGAGAGGTTACGTTTTAATAGGCCAAGTACAGAGTTAGCTTTCTTGGTTATGTTATGTATATATTTATCCCATCTAAGTTTATTATCAATTTCAACACCTAGGTATGAATGGGAGTTGACATGTTTTAGTGGCTGGTTGCATAAGGTATAAACAGGTGATTTGAAGCATTTCTTAGAGGAAATTGACAAGATGTAGCATTTAGAGGGGTTGAAATTCATTTGCCATTTGTTTTGCCATCGTTCAAGTTTGTTAAGATCATCTTGGAGGATTTGTTGGTCAGAGGGGTTATTAATTGTTCTGTACACAAGGCAGTCATCAGCAAACAGTCTAATTGTGCTGTTTATATTATCAGGGATGTCATTTACATATGAAAGGAAAAGTAATGGACCCAAGACAGTAGATTGTGGTACACCGAATAAAACCTGTTTAGAATCAGAGATTTCACCATCACAGACAACACGCTGGATGCGGTTGTTAAGGAATGATGCAAATTAGGCCAGGAGATTTCCATCAATGCCATAGGCGGAAAGTTTGGATAAGAGGCGCTGGTGTGGGACTTTATCAAAGGCTTTTGAGAAGTCAAGAATAGCCATAGAGACGTTACTGTTTTGGTTAATTTGTTTAGAGATATCATTTATTGTTAAGAGAAGTTGTATTTCAGTCGATCTTTTTGTACGGAAGCCATGTTGTAAATCAGTTAAGATATTATGCTCATCAAGGAATTTCATCACATGTGAGTGGATTATATGCTCAAGGATTTTACTACAAACGCAAATAGGTCTGTAATTAGCTGGATTTTGTTTATCAACTTTTTTAAAAACGCTACATATGTTTGCTTCTTTCCACTTGTTAGGGATAGTACCATTATCGGCAGAGATTTGAAAGAGATAAATTCCATAGAGGTCATCAGCGTGTGATTTTAAAAACCATGGTGGTATTTGGTCAGGACCTGAGGCTTTGTTGGGGTCTTTGTTATGCAGTTGCTTTTTGACACCTTCTGGGGTAATTATAAGCTGGTTTATTTTGCTGTTGGTGAGTGGTTTAGTTACAGGGATTTGGGAGGTGTTTTTTTGTGTGAAAACACTGAAAAACTGGTCATTTAGAATGTTAGCTTTAGTTTTACTGTCACTGCAGAGTTTACCATTTTTTAGTAGATCAGACACACCTACAGAGTTACTTCTTAATCTTTTGATATAGGACCAGAATGCCTTTGGGTTTTCGTTAAGTGAGTTTTTAAGTTTATCACAGATGAAGGTGTTTCTACCTTCTTTAAGGCTTTTACGGACAGCCTTCCTAAAACTTTTATAGGTAGTCCAGTAATTGGCTTGTTGATTAGTCTTAGCTTTTTTAAACAGTGTATGTTTTTTCCTGCAGAGACGGCGTTGGATACGGGTGAACCAGGGCAGATTTAGTTTAGTTGAGGTGAATTTGTGAGGCGTGTTTTTATCAATAATCAATTTAATTTCCTGTAACAAAGAAATTCCATATTTCATCAACATCAATGGACTTATTAAATTGAGTATAATATTGCAGTTTACATTTGGTCAGGTCTTCTTTTATTCGTATCATGTTAGCTTTTTTCTTTGAATAGATTTTACGTTTAGGCAACTTTTTACGAGGAGGGGAGATATTTAGGGTCAGTTCAACACTATCATGGTCACTTATACCGGGGATGACATTAGCTGAGGTAACACTGCTGGTGAATTGTTTGTAAAAACAAGATCAAGGATGTTGTTATCTCTGCTGGGTGACTGCACCATTTGAGTGAGATCGGATTTGGTGTTGGGGTCAAATCCCTACCCATTCAGCCGTTAGGGGGGTCGAAAGCGGCAACACATTTTCGAGTTGTTGCTTTTTACGTGCTAAGTCAATGGGAGTTCATTTTCAAATTTTTTAATTTTATTTCCTTCATAAATTCATTTTTCTTTAAAATATTATAGATATACTTATTGGAAGGTGTTCTCTGGGCATAGATCTAAAGATCTGACTGGGTGTCCGGGTAAGATCCCTATCCGTAGGGCCGAGAAGGGCGTCGGGAGCGGCAACACATTTTCGAGCTGTCCAGACTTTAAACATTTTTTGGAGTTGACTCGCACATGTGCAACAGATGTAAATTGGAGATCTTAAATTTTACCCATGTAAGCGCTGTAGCCTTACCTGGATTATATCGTATATCCTAGCAAACCGACCCAGCGACAACATGTGTGATATTTTACGTGAAAACTTAAGCATTTATTATCCTGAAATTCAGAGTAGCATAGAAAGATCCAGTTTTATCGGTATTTTACTTCTTAAGCCTTAAGAGATTTTAGTGTAAAACTAGCATAATTATTTAAAATCCTAGGCGGCAGGCCTAAAAGTACAGTAACACTGCACTAGCCTAAGGCTACGTGGAAACATAAGCATGATTTATTATTCTGAAATTCAGAGTCACATAGAAAATCCAGTTTGGTTCTTAAGGGATTTTTAGTGTAAAAGTATAAAAATAGTAACTTAGGCCTAACAGTTAGCCTAGGCCATATAGCAAACATATTTTGCTTCTGTTTATGGCGCACACGTTAGCCTAAACCAGTTTAGCGAATCGACGTAACAATGTACAAGCTCAGTACGGTTTTGCCAAGTTGGAGGGGAGACTTTATAAATAGCCCTAGGCCTACAGTCAATGGGATATTTTTTATAAATACTTGTGTCGCCTCAGCCAGTCAGCGAAAATTAATGGTACTTATATAGGCTAGGCTATCTTTGAAAGTATCTAGGCCTAATCAACATATTTGAAGACGAATAAATTCTGTCCAGTATTTCTTGAAAAATGACAAAAAATATGTTTTTTTTCCATTGACTGCAATGATATGTTTGATTTCCCCTTTGACTTGAGTTTGCGATCGCCAAAAACTTTCCTCAATTTCTATTGGTCAATCACACCCAAACTTGTATGGATGAGTAACACCCACCACTTATTATATTCACTCATCCCAGTACATCACATATATTTGGTTTAAACCACCTATTATGAGACCTAATAAATATTTAAAATTACTTTATTTTTTTGTCCCATAGTTGCTTTGTCTCCACACCAAGTAAAGTGTACCCTTCCCTCATCATATCATTCAACTTGTTTACTAGACAGGCAGGGTCCAGTTAAATGCTTCATCTAGCTACCCAATCCATTAGCTCTTTTTACATAAATCCCACAAATCCTTACCACAAAATCAAGATAAATTGGGTTTTTAAAGCACACTTGTGAATGACTACTACTGGTAGATACATCACCAATTATGCAGGGGCATTGATATGGAACTGACCCACTTCACCTGACCTGTTTGTTGTTATACATGAATTATGAATCCATATTGATTAGAAACCCCTTTGTTTACAAACAAAAGAACACTTAAAATTAAAGGGAAAAAAAGTTAAGAAAATTTATAATACAAAATGAGGATATGGTAAAATGAAAAGAATAGCACTGAATAGAATGAATTTGGATGAATTTGCATAATTATCCCACTTAACTCAAATGGCCCCTTTCTGAAAATCCTCTCTATCTTGTGAAAATACCTAGGTACAAACTGTACCAACCACAAAAAGCCTAAGAACTTGAGAGACACAGTTCTCCCTCCCAAAATCTGTGGTTGAATGATGTGCAGGATAGTAATTTTGGTGTTCTACACAATATTTGAATGACATTTTCCTTTACAATTATTCACAGAGAAATGTAAGATAAACCTCTCAATTAGGCTGGTCAATAAAATAATGACTGAATTAATTATTTGACTCCAGCTACAAGAAAATTAACCAAGCAAATAAAAATATAAGTGCATCTTTCAAAACTCAAAATAATTTGAAACCATAAGCCCCTGCAACCCTACTGTATTTCTGTATCTAACAATAAGCCCATTTTCTATACTAGCTTTGAATAGTTGAGCGTACTGTACTTCCGACAGTCCTTGTTTATTATTTTAGGGATCTGTGTGTAATTTGACAATGCGTCAATATCACACACTGTCATTGACAACAATTCAGTCTGCACCTCTCAATATAAAATGTATACATTATGAAAAAGTTGCAAGTGTCTTTGCAAAAAAAGTTTCAGTTAATGGTGTTTCACACAAAAACAGATTAAAAACTAAGTTACATCACTTATTATTAAGATATTTGGGATCACTAGTCATGGGTACAGAGAATACATGTTATATCTGTGGTGCATCATACCTAATCTTCAAATTGTTTATGTTTCAGAGAAGGATTTGATATTAAAAACACCTGCAGCTAATTGTGCCATTGTTTAGGATTGGAATTTGTATACTTCTTTATTTCAGTTAAATCTATAGTCTAGTGGTCAAGCCTCCGGTTTGGCAATCTACTGTCCTCGGTCAAATCCCAGGTCGGTCTCTAACCAGTGCTCCACAACTGGTTTATAAAATGGCTGTGGGCATCTTGGCCAGGGTAGGGCGTTGATATTCCAACTGGAAGTTTGTCGGGACATTAAAACCTCTAACCAAATATTTGAAACTTTCAACATCTTGCCTAAAATAGACCCAATGTAGTGTTTATACCCTCCTTCCTTCTTTTATACACCTTTTCCTCCACACCTTTAATTTGGTAGCACACTTTGACACTTACAGCTTCATACTTGACAAATTGATGCTATTCCGCCTCCTCCCCTCTCCACCCCAAAAGAATGCATCACATAAAGCCCAAACCGTAAAATGCTTGTGGAGTGCAGATAATATGGTCAGTAGATAGTCATAGTCAGTATAAGTGCAGTACATTTCAGTAGTATATAGCTATAATTCTATTGCAATGTCTAAATAATAACAACCATCAACAACTTACAGACATTTCTCTCACGTAGTATTGTTTGGACCCCCACCCCATATTCAATCACCATCAGAACATGAATCTTTCCAAAAAAGTAATTTGACACTTTTCCATAAATAATCCCCTTCCCCTCCTCTCCCCCTCCCTCTCCCCTCCCCTCCCCTCCCCTATTTGGGAACCATGTATACTGACAAGGAACTATTACTAAATAAATTGACATAAATATGATTTCTTTCCAGCATGACAAATATAACCAAAATATGATTCATTAATTTAAAAGAGTTTACAAAAGTGAATATACAAACTTAATACCAGTTGTCGTATGGCTGTTGTAGTCTATATTTTGATAATTTCTATAATATTTTTGAGCGATAAAATTAACAGAGGTAACATATACTAGGACATTGAAAATGAACACAATAAACAACTTACTTTGAATATAACATTGATTATTTTATTTTCAACTCTTAAACTCTTCTATTCTGTGTTATTTTATCCATTTCCATTACATAACTGTGATAATCCCGGGAACTCGGACAATCTTGGACAAAATTGTTGTAGTGCTTTTCCCTTGTAACCCATTTCAATGTTGCTTAAAATGAAAATGTCCTTGGATGACCCTCTTCAAGTCCAACATTGAGGCGGGGTACAATGGGCTTAAGAATGCGACAACGAATTTTGTTCAAGATTGTAGGCTTGCATGCGTGCTACGTACTCATACAATTTTTATCATACTAATTACTTTATATTCCTTTGTGAACCAAGTAATATGTATCCTTCTTTACTTGCCTGCAATTGATAAATAGGTTGAAAATTTCTTGCATATCTGCTGAAATTCATCGAAAATATAGGGGCAGAATAAAATCTTTTAAAATTTGTACTTTTCTTATGCAATTAACCCAAATAGAAAAACTAGGCTGAGTCATGTCAAACTGCAATTGTATTCTAATCTTGATGTTGAAAATCATATTGCATCCAAAAATAATGGTGAAGCATCTGAATAAGCTGAAGCATCTTCTCCCCTGCATTGTTATGTACACATGTAGCAAATATTGTTTTGAAGGTGACAAGAAGCTTCTAGTTATGTTGTATTTACATCATTTTCATTGTTTCAAATATTGCCCTCGATATCTTTTATTTTGGAAAGATAACCTGCGCTTTACAGAGGAAAAGAATAAAGGAGACATTTTTTTCCCTCGCAGGTATAGACTGTGAGTTTACTGGGCTTACATCTGCTAATGAAGATTATAATAGTTTGTTCGATGATGTGTCAGAGCGATACAAGAAACTTAAAGAGATGGCGCAGAAATTCACTATTTGCCAGCTAGGTAAGAAAAGTTCAAATTCATTAGTTATCTATGAGCGCTAAGTGGCATTGTAGCTGATGATGATCGCCAGCTTTTCATTTTGCTCAAATGTTCAAGTGTTGTATAAAGAACAAATAAAGAATAAGTCAGCAACACCAATCAAAACCATTTTGAAAGATAGTGATGGGAACTGTTATGAAGAATTATTGCCGTTTTATTCATTTTGTTCCCACTAATCTGGATTTATTGAAACAAATTTGTTCATGATATCCAACATGAACTGAAGATACATGTGTTTCAAGCAACTTCAGGAAAATTACAATATTTCTGATTTTTTTTTAAACCCAACAAATAACAGCATTAAAAATACAAACAAGAAAGCAATCCATGGAGTTGCTGACCTCATCACCATAAGCACACAGCATAGTGTGGGAAAAATCTAACAGGGTCACTATAGCTTGGTGACTTTTGACAGTGTGACCCCAGATTTACAGGACACAAGTTCATGTACCAAGCCTGGTACAACATAGGGTTGGTACAGATCTTGCCCTCTTGGAGTTTAAAACTAGTAGTAAATTGTACAAATTACCACATAATTATTTGACCCTAACCACCTTTGACCCTAACCACCAAAATAACATCTGAAATTTTGTGTTATTTATCTTACCCCACTATATGACACCACCCACACTCAGTTCACTCTTACCATTCCAAAACTGGGAGAAATGGTTAAAAGGGGTCACTAAAGCTCTTTGTCTTGTGAATTTTTGACCCCAGAGTTTACTGGACACAAGTTCATGTACCACAGTATCATGATACTGTAGTGTCCCATTGTTATGTTGTTGGTATTTTGTATATATTTTATCATGTTCTCGGACGAGCCTGTTCTGATGTCGTAAGCGAGGCAGATTTTGATGTTACATGCTCTCTTGCCTTTTGAATCTTGCTCAAATAAGACATCCTTTCTAAGCAATAGTATTGAAACATCAATCTTAACTTAAACTGATTAACATGAAGGCTCTAAAAATAATTTGATATCCAAGCACACTCTCTGGAGTGGTTTAACTCATCATGATTTAGTAGCAACTTTGTACAGGTTTTTAGGATTATTTAGAAACATCTTTTGCCTTTGGGCATTAATGTAAGATAACATGAAGCAATATCTTTCCTTAGGAGAAATGGTCCATCAATCATTCACAGTTATTGCACACATCACCTGGCCATAAAATACACAACTATTTTTTATCACCAGTTTGCAAACAAATTTCTCTCACTAAAACACTTAACACGGATGAGTGATTTCAATCACAAAAGTGCCTTGATTACTCAGGAGTCAGCCTGACTTTTGTAATCTTATACTCACAAATAACTTTGGGCTACTTGGCTGGTGTGAGTGGGAATGGCAGATAAACATTCATTGCTTGAAGTGGAAACACAATACACTGAACAAGAAGTCGGGTCACGGTTGGTAATTGTCATACTTTAGTTTTCAGGATTAACACAGGTGTTGGGTGTGGGTAAGCTTATAGAGAAACTTTTCGGCATGTACTGCATTACATTAGTGTATGCCTGCAGTATCGTAACCTTATGAATGTTTAATGCCAGCTTCGGCTTTGTTTTAATGTAATTTTCTAGGACTTTAATTCCTACGCCCCTATTTTAATCAAAAATTGTTGATCCTTGTGACAAGCAGCAGGCGCCTGCTTTAGTTTATTTGTTCAATTTATGTGACCAGCAAGTAGTGGTCCTATTCAACCGACCAATGGTGATTTTGATATCTTGTATTATTCAACCAGCAGTAGCGGTGCAAGCCATTATGATGTATTTATCGGACTTTATTAAGTCCTGCCGTGAGTTGTAAATAGCCATTATTGGCAGTGCTTGTGTACATAAACTTATTCCTTAATATGAGAGCTAAACTTTAAATAATTCCTGAACATTTACTTAGTCTAGGTGCTAGGCTAATTCTACAGCACAGCGAACAACAACAGCACAGCGCACCCGACCCACCCGCCACACTTTTTTAATAAGGAATAAGGAACAAACTGCAGCTGGGTAATTTCATATTTCCTTTAATGATTAGGACCAAAAATTGAAAAAGCTGTGAACTATAAGATGTGAGAGTATCGTTTTAGGTAAGGTTGCATTGAATGAAGCATAGATGAGCTTTATTGATATTTTGGGGTTAGAGAACTGGGCCAAAATGTTCAAAAAATATTTTCTCAATTTTGAACACTGTTGTTGATTTCAAGTTTGTCCACCCATCGAGCACATTCAAGCACACAAGAAAGTGAGAAGTGCTTTGATGATATACGATACCTGAAGTTTAAGAGAGTATACAATTATTTTAAGGACCCTTTAATTTTTGGTCAACTGCTGCTTTTACTGATGTAGTGTACTCATATTTCTTCAATGATCAGTGCCGTCAAGAGGAATCACTTGGCCTGGGGAAAAAGCTCAAAATCCGAGGCATGGAGGGGAAAACTTAAAATTTGGGCCCCCATATAATGTGTACGGTCCCTTATGAAACGGACCCCCTTGGACTCTGGGCCGGGGGGAATTGCCAGTGTTTCACCACCCCCATATCAGCGGCCCTGGAAATAATTGCTTATAAATCCTCAAGATAGTTTTGAAGATAGTTTTGTACCTTCTTTTGCAGGAATATCAGCTTTTGTGAAAGTCCCTAATGAGAATAGGTAAGTTAACTTGATTTACAGTAGTGTCTGTTTTGAGCTGTGGGATACTTAAGCAAGAGGATTCTTATATCTTGGACTGAAAAGGATGTACTGTTTGTCATATTCTTATTCTTGTATGCCAGACTTGGATTGGGAATCTTAGTTAAGTGAAGAATACCTAAGGAAACAAGTTGTGAGAACGATAGGAGTGATGTTGATGAGCTTTAAGTTAAATTTTGAAATAACAAACCCATTTATGTGCTGAACATGAAATAATGATAAATTTGCAGTGATAAAATGAACTGCTTGTAGCCTTTGGTCTCGAAGGTAAAGATTAAGATGTTTTTACATTTTGTGAACTGATTAAAGTTAATGTGTTCTTTGTAATTATGTTATATGAATGGGATTATAAGTCTTAGACATTTCTTTGGTCTCTGGATGATATCAGGCTAATTTGGGTAAGAGGTGATGTCTAACTATTCTGGAAGAAAGATTGTAAACATTTGTATGCAACAGACTGTTTAATTGGGTGCAAGAAACGTTGGGTATTTGTTTATCAAATGTTTTAATTCCCTCTGTCAATAAAGTTGGCCGGAGGTTAGGTTTTCTCCTGCATTTGATTGTTTGTTTATATGTTTGTCTATTCATCTGCATCATCTGATGATTGGATTTGATTACCTTTGTCTGTAGTTTTATTACTGCTTAATGAAGAAGTAATTAAAATTTGAGAGATATTGGTACAAGGGTGTGCAGAAATGAAGGGGTGGGTATGTTTAGGGTGAGGTCTAATGAGACTTACTTGAAAATTTCCAATGGAATGTGCTGAACAATAAATTCATGCCCTGAAAGGAAATCCTACACAATCAATTTTCTGGACTCAAAAAAGTATATAATCAAGTGGTTTTTGGTATCGAAGAAAATCAAAACAATTGATTTTTACCACTGAATGGGTGGAAAATGGTGGAATGTGAAATTGCCTGAAAAGAACTCAAACAATGAATGCTCAGCCTGAATAAAACCGAAAACAATAATATGGTCTTAGAAGAAATCAGTCAGAAGATAATCCTAAAGTGTTTAGAATGCAAATTATCAATACAGATCAAAAGTGGGAAAAAGACACTTGGTGGGCTTAGGATTTTGAGGTAGAATATACGGATCGAATGAACTTAAATGAACTACAAATTTATTCGGCATGTAAGAATTACAAAGGGGGTGAAGGTATGTACTCTACAAGGTGCTAAGATTCTAGTTGCTTTTCATGAATTTCTGTTTACTTCACTTAGCTACAAAAGTATTTTCCCTGCACACCATTCTTTTTGGTGATGATATCAAAAATAGGGGGAACCTGTGTAATCATGCTGACTTTGTTTGTTTGTGTGTTTGTGACAGAAGCTTGTAAACATGATATCGCAATAATGGTGTAGTAAAATTATGCCATGTATGTCAGTCAATCCCAAACTCAAGTTAATGAGCTGTTTGATGTCATCCTCATAATTGAGAAAACCTGCCCATTTCACGCTTTTGGACAACTAGTAATCACATTCTGGAATTTACTTCAAGTTATACCTGACCTTCCATGCTATAAATATGCAATCTGGTCCATGACCTGATTCTAATGCACTTCTAACTGACCTTAAAAATGTAGTTAACAGCCCAGCCCTGACCTCCGTTATACCTCTAACATCCCTCACTTTTTTCAGCGCGTTGTTATCACAACATCGCTGAAACTGGTCTCAAATTTTATTTAAAATTTTTAACCTTTCCTAACAATTTTCTCCTTAACAGTTTCTACTAGGCATGTTTTTATGCTGTTTGGCCCTTTTCTGCTAGCCTTTTCAAGTCTTCTGAGGTAAGAAAAAGTATTTATGGGACCGGAAATTCTTCGGTCCGCCTCACAGGACTTTTCCCATTAAGCTTACACTAAAGTTAAAAGTGCTAATGGCTAGAACGAGAGAGTCCCACTCTCGTGTCGGGTGTTTTTAGTCCCTAGAGCACCTGGTGTGCATGTTTAGAGGACCCTTTGCCCTTGTGTTTAAATGTTTTTCACCCTCGGCCCAGCCTTTCTACGAGGAGAGCCTAGCATTATACTATGCATTGTATTAAGATGATAGGAAATCTTCAGTACAGGTTCTTGTATGCATTAGGCCAACTTCTCATTTTAATGTGCGCATGCTCAAGAGGTTGTGGTATCCACAGGGTAAGCAGGGATTTGGCTTCTTTCAGCTCCAAGGAGCTACAGTTGTTACAAGAGAGCCTATATATTCTTTTACCTTACCATTACATTTCGTGACTTCACTTTTCTTGCTTATAGTTAAGACAAAGTGTTTGATTTATGAGCTAGATTTTTGGGGTGCTGGAGAGACCATTAGTAGATCTCCTTGGCATTCTTTTTTAAAAAGAATTAACTGTTTCTTTTTATCTTCACAGACACCAAGTTCACAATGGTTCATGTTTTCCACGCTACCCCTGCATTTTGAAAGTTTTTATGTTTCATGCTTTTTCTCGGAATTTAAAAATTTCTTAGATAAAAGAGTTTTCTGTTTATTTTTAGGGTGTACAAAATTGCTGTGGCTTGCCTCATTAGGTTTGACGTCTTCCGCAGTCTCTTTTCGCCCACGTATGGGTCGTAAGTATATATATATATATATATATATATATATATATATATGTTTCATATATTTTACTTTTCAGACGCCAAGAGGAGATATAAATCATTACGGTCTCTCAGAGGTTTCTACTTACGCCACGACCCACGGCTCGATGCAACTTAACCGCGGAGGTCTGAGGCAGTAGTCTACTTTGTTAACTTATTCTGACTTAAACCCCCGTGGGATCCCGTCTCAACGCTTCTGAGTCGGAAGGTCCATTGGCTGAGGTTTGTCAGACGTAAGTCATTTCTGAGACTATTTTGATCAGCTAAATGGCGTCTTGAGACATTGCTTAGAATAAACCACATGATACTGGCACCCTGGTTCGACGTTACTGAACCGGTGAGGCGCAGGTAGTGGTGGGTAATTCTTTTTGACACCCCGGTTCCGTGTAGCGATCGGTAGGGCCACATTAGGCAGCGTCATAAGTGAGTTACAAGTAATTTCACGGCCCGCAGAGTTGAGCGATTAGATTACTCCTACTGGTCCATACGACTTCGGTGATTGGCTCCGTACGGCTCCGCGGCTTGTTTTCATGGCCCCGCATGGGTCCGTGATATGGCTCTACGGGTTTATTGGACGGCCCTGTATGGGTCCATACGGACATAACCAAGTTTGATGGGTTTATTGCACAGCTCGGTTTGGGTCGATAAGGCTCCATGCCTAGGCAGTAGGGGTCCATACAGCTCATGTGAACGGGTCTGTACAGCTCCATAGTTTTGAAGGGGTTAACGTACAATGTACGATAAACCTGGATACAGACCCACTAGCTACGAAGCTACGTGGTCAGGTGATAAGGAAACAATCTTCACAAGAAGTATAGCACCACTTGAGCTTTTTCTTCTTGTTACTGTAGCCACTAGCTACGCAGTTCCACAGCCTCGTAAACTTTCTTAGAAAAAATTTCTGTGTTGAACGTCATAGTTCTGCAAAACTTTGCACCAGTGTCATGGACACGAAGGACATGCCCCCAAGTGTCAGTGCTTTACGCACCCAGGATGTCCCACGATACATTGCGTGTAAGCGCTTTGTTAAGTTACACTTCGGAGACATTCATCTCACGTGTTACGCGTACAGATTATGCTACGAGTCCAATAGGCTTTACGGGTCCATACGGCTCCGGTACAATGTACGATATACCTACGGGTCCTTTAAACAGGTCTGGGATACGGCCCTACAACTCCAACGATTGGCTCCGTATGGGTCCTTATGGCTCAGCGCCTGGTTTCATGGCCCCGTACGGGTCTGTGATACGGCCCCACGTGTCCATTGAACGGCCCGTGCGAATCCATTTGGCCCCGTTTCCAAGCTTTACGAGTCCATACGGCTCCAGTAACGGGTCGGTATGGCTCCATAGCTTTTTAACGTACAAAAAACCTATGGGTCCGGGATACGTCTCCTGCGATCGGCTATGTACAGGTCCTTACGGTTCCACGGCTTGGTTTCACGGCCCCGTACGGGTCCGTGATACAGCCCCATGGGTCTATTGGACGGCCCCATGCAGGTACATACTGCCCCGTTTTCAAGCTTTACAGGTCCATACGGCTTCGGTGAACTGGTCCATAAGGCTCCATTTTTTTTATATGTGATAATGTACAATGTACGATAAACCTGGAAGTTGACCCAACTAGCTTCGAAGCTCGGTGGTCAGGTGATAAGAAAATAATCTCCACAGGAGGTATAGCATCACTAGACCAATTTTCTTCCTGTTACGTAGTTCCACAACCGTCCGAACTACCCTGATTATATTTTTGCATTGAGCATGACATTCCGCTAAACTATAAGGAGATTGATGCGGGTTAACATACAACGTACGGTAACCCCAGGAGTACCACGGCTTTAAGGGCCCCGTACCGGTCCCGACGGCTCCAAGACAGAATCCAGGCCATGGCTTTACGGGTCCACTAAACGGACCCGTACGGTCCATATGGTTCCATAGCTAAACTCTACTGGCCCATGTGGCTTCGTTGTTTGGTCCTGTACGGGTCCATATGGTATTGTAGCTAAACTTTACATGGCTCCGGTGAACAGGCCGGTATGTCCCCACAGACCCTACACAGGATAACGCACAAAGTACGGTAAACCCAGAAGTGTACCCGCCAGCAGCACAGCTGCATGGTAATGCGGCCAGTAACCATGTGCTACAGAGTTCCGCGACCATTTCTCACACTAGGACGCGTACTGAAGATGGCAGTAGTCTCCTACACGTAGCCACTGGCTACGCAGCTCCATGGTGAATAGGTACAAACAGAATTAACGGATACACACCAGCAGCACAGCTGCATGTTAAAGCGACCAGTAGCTAGTAGCTACAGAGTTCCGCGGCCATTATTCTTACCGGGACACCTACTGAGTATGGCGGTAGTCCCCCACGTAGCCACCAGCTCCGTAGTGAAACAAACAAACAAACAGAGTTTACAGCTCGTACAGCTTCTGTAGCACGTGAACTCTACCCTATTCCATATGGCGCCAGTGTATTTTTAGCTACTCCAACAGGGACACTTACTGAGTACGGCTTTAGTCCCCCACACATAGCCACTTATTCCGTGGCTCCATGGTGAATAGGAGTAGACTGAGGTAACGACTCATATAACATATGTAGTACTTTAATGCTATCGAAGATCCTGTAGATTCATTTTTACTGATAGCTATTATGTTAGGGACACGTAGCGAGTACGGCAGTAGTCCCCCTTGTGTAGCCACTAGCTTCGTTGCTCCATGGTGAACAGAGGCAGACTTGGCGGATGGCTTGTAGTACATATGTAGCAATGTAGCACGTTGACATCTCGTAGATCCATGCTGCTCTACATTACTTAACGGGGACGCGTACTTAGTACGGCGGTAGTCACCCCACATAGCCACTAGCTTCTTAGCTCTGTGGTGAATTTTTTAACCCCAGTGATTGGGGCAACGGCTCGAACAGTTGACGTAGTACATTAAACACCCTTTCAAAAATTAATTCCATGAAAGTTAGTTTTTCAAGAGGTGGCCATGTGATAGATAGACAATACCACAATCAGGGTAGCTGTTATAGGCAACGGCCGTTACCACCTTCATTGTGCAGTTCCAACGGCTGTGCGGTTCAGCTACTGCTACAGCTTGTTCCAAGTTGCCGCCTCGTATAGTTAACACAGGACGTCAACTTCTTTGACAAAAACCTTTTAAGGTTTTTGAGCTACGTCGTTAATGGCCCGTGAAGCATGCGCCGTAAATTAACGAGACATTTTTACAACTCTGGAACGATTGTAACTTCCTTACGTTAAAAACCCGTGTAGTTTACGACATATGTTAACGGGTTAATTAAACACCTTAAGCAGATTGTTAATCAGTCAGGTCGCAGCCCCCACGGTCGGTAGAGAGTGTTCTACGTAACGGCCTGTATTGCTTACGGTGCACGTTATAACACCATTTTGACTAACCTCAGGCAAATGGGTTCTCATTAGTTACCATACGTTCTGCGTAAGGTGCTAGTTTTCTCCAGGGCCGTAGCCAACAGCTTACGGCTCCGCAGTATTACGGCCCATAAAGCGTCTTGCGGCTCAAAGCCTTACACACTTAGCAGCCCATTTAGTATAAGACTTACGTTAACAGCCTGCCTTTTAATTCATTAACCAGAATTAATAGTACCAGTCAGATCCACAACATTGTGTTGTCTGTACTTTTTCAACCACGCAGGTCTCTATGATCAGCCGGGTTTTACTTATTGGTTTAAAGCAGTAAAGTTTAAACAAGATTTACTCGTAGCCAACCTAGTCTCACACCAGCAAGGTCTTGCGTCTACGGTGAACAACTGATTAACGTAATAAGGAGCCATTTTTTCCCTCAATACCTTTCGAGTGGATTGGGTATGCTATCTTTTCTTATGCTATTACTCTGGCGCCACACTTTAACAGTGCGAGGTGTCAAGTGCAGTCACACCTGCCACGCTGCTCCTCTATCACCAGGGCTCCGCTGTTGTAAGAGTTTTACGGAGTTAACGGCCTGTAGAGTATACGACCTACGTTAACCCAAGTTTGACATAACTTTTCAGAGCTAACCGCCTGAAAGATTCTTCCCGCTCAACACTTCTCCCTGTGCGTTTCTCCGACGTTCGGCTTCTCCCCCCCTCTGTCCTCTCCACAATGGAGCAGGTCCCAGAGTACGGATTGAGAAAGAAGCAGGAAACACTTATGGAGAAGACAGTTTCCATCCTTCCCTTACTTCTCACTTCCTTCCTTTCCACCTGAGCCCAGGCGTGGACATAGGAAGAGTAATAGTGTTGTTCCATGGAAGGTTGTTTTGTCCCTCCATGGACTCCTTAATATTCAGGCTTCCATCTTGGATTACACAGGCTGTGAAGGAGAGACTGCTTCCTTCCACGCACCACCGGCCATCAGCAACCGATGTGTACTTTTGACACTCCCAGACTTTGTAAGTCATGGGGAGGATGTCATTGAAATCTAACCTTGGGCTGAAGATGGTTTCATGGAGACCTTGGCCATCCTGGACTTTAAACAAGGCCATTTATGACTGCCAGAAGAGAGAGTTCTAGCTGTGAAGGCAATAGTGCTTTCCTCCTCTCACTGCGAATGTTTTTAGCGAGAAACTGGCTGAGGTGCATAGTCCGCTCCGCCAGTCTGGTGTATGTAGTCCCCATGTTGAAAGTTCACACGTTGAACCTATGCCCCCTTCTGCTAGACCTTCGGCAGTCCCTTCCAGGATGCCTCAGTACCTTCGTTTCACACCTTCAAGCGGTGACCACCCACATTAAGGGGTCTAAAAAACGAAGTTTTAACCCGTCAGACCTTCACCGTCAGTGTTGACGGATTTGTCTTGGATGGGATAGGGAGCACATTCCATGTAATCCCAATGACAGGAACTTAGGCTTGGGCAGGTACTTGGCCTTTTTTACATGCTATATGCCGGGCATTTTTACCGCTAGTGCTGAGCAAAGCAGTTCAAATACACACGGACTTTACACTTTTGTGGTGGTTTCTCTTATTCAGACAGAGGAGCAGAGTCAAGGAGATTCTGAAGTCTTTCCTCTCGTTTCGGCGCAGGACGAACTATGTCAGCCTTAAAGCCGCTCACCTCTCGGGCTAAGAGAACATGATCACGGATCTTTTGTCTCGCTTCTGTGGGGCTTCCACAGGACGAGCGTGCTTCCCTTAGGTGACCAGAATGATCTGGACTTTTTCAGCCTCCTGGACATAGGTCAGTCCGCGTCTGTTGACAATCACAAGCTATCGTTTCTCTGTGTCCTTCTTCCTGACCTGCGGGTTTCGGAGTCAACGCATTCATTTTAAAAGGAACTCACTATGTGAGTTACTTTTTCCACCTTTTGCATTGGTACTGAGGATACTAAGCAAGGCGATGTACGACCGGTAGTGCCCAGTTGGTCGGCCATCTGCGGTTCCCTCAGCTGCTCTAAACTTTTGCAGAGTTCCCGTACGAGCCTCTGGTCAGGGACGACTTTTATCTCTTTCCTTGGCTGTGGCAAACTGCACCACAGTCCCAGATAACTTCGTTTGGCTTTCGTCACGGTCTCTAGCATAGCCGTTGCAGCCATCCACCGAGGCTTTCTAGATGGGCCGACGATCACTGACTCGTGGCCACTGGACTTACCAGAGAAATTGGTATGGTGCCTCGTCTGGCGTCTTTGAAGTTGCTTTTATAAGTGCGCAGCCGATTTTCGGCATTGCATTTACGTACTTCTTTTTGTTATGGAGATCTCATCTACTGTTTCGCAACAACACTTTCCTCTGATGGATCGTCCAAAACCAATCTCTTTGTTCATGGAACAGCCAGGGTTTGCACTCAGGTTCGAGTCATGACCCCTTTCATGGGATATTTTGTGCAACCGTTTGGGTAAACGCATGTCACTTTTATTCTCTTGTTTTTTACTTGACTTTATACAAAGTTTGTGTTACCCCGCTAACTTTTGCTCTTGCGAAGTTGCGCGCTGACGAATTTTTTTCCCAGTCTGGAAATTCTTTAATTTGTTTTAGCTGGCACACGTTTCGTTCCCAATCGTGTTTTAGTCTCGTGGACGAACTCGGTGAGTTTTGTTGCATTATTTTCGACACCATTATGGTATTTATATTGTGTCCAAAGACTCTTTTGATTGAGTTTCTTACTCGAATTCATGCGAGGTTTGCCTCAGTTCCTGTTTAACGGGTAGTGACATGTTTGGTTTGACTGTAACTAGGAGTGGTTTACTTCTTTTTAGTAAACTCCTATTTTGAGGTTTTTTGTCCTTAAGAGGATATGGATTCTAATCCTTTAAGTAGGATTAAGCTAGTGCAAGTTTTAGGACCAGCCTTTCGAAAATTGAGCTTCGGCCTGAATTCCCTTGCTTGTCCTCGGTTGCAATCTGATTGCATATTTATAGCATGGAAGGTAAGGTATAAGCTGAAGTAAATTTGCCCCGCTAAGCATAGCAGGTATATTTACGAGAATTATACTTACCTTCCATGCGTCCTGGCCCGCCTCCCCTCTCATTCAGGACTCGGTGGAATGTTAAGTGAGGGATGTTAGAGGTATTACAGAGGTCAGGGCTGGGCTGGTAACTATGTTTTTAAGGTTGGTTAGAAGTGCGTTAGAATCAGGTCATGGACCAGATTGCATATCTATTATGGAGGGCAGGGCTGGGCAGGTAACTACGATTTAAAGGTCAGTTAGAAGTGCGTTAGAATCAGGTCATGGACCAGATTGCGTATTCATAGCATGGAAGGTAAGTATAACTTGTAAATATCCCTGCTACGCTTAGCAGGGTAAATAGCTGCCTCAACTTCTGCGATCCGTAAATTCCTGGCTCATTGTCCGCTGAGCTCGACCAGCATCCGCTGATCTTAACCTGCGTCCGCTAAGCTGACACAGCACCCGCTGAGCTTGCCCAGTGTCCACTGGGCTTGCTGGCACAAGTGTCCACTGGGCGCGCTGGCACAAGTGTCTGTTGAGCTCACCCAGCGTTGGCTGAGTTCTCTCAGTATCCGCTGTTGCGAATAAGTTCAGTCGTTAGTTTATTTCTTTGCTTTTTAAATTCTGTAAGTCTAAAGCTATATACTTTGCAAATGATATTAAAATGAATATTTTTGTTTAATCTGATAATTCAAGCTTTTGCTATTGACTAATCCTGGCCTATCCAGGATAAAATATCATGGGGAGTGGGGGGACCAAGCCAAACCAAACCAGGGATGGTGTGATAACATTATTTATGACAGTTTTAACATGATTAACGGCCAGTTGTTGTCTCTAAGAAACGAGGTAAATGATATTCAAATCCTGTGTTTTAATTGGTTGAAACATAATGGTACAGTGTGCACTTACATTGATAGGCCAATCAGTATCGTTTTGAATAAATTGTAAGCCACCACATTTAATTACGATAGATGACCTTTAATGGGTTTTTTCTAGGTAGGTAAAATTGGGAAATTTTTAACAAAATAATTAAAAGAAACTTTGTTAAAATTATTGGAAATTGATGAAAATTTACCAAAATTGAAAAACAAATCACCAAAAATGAAGGAAATTTTTCCTAAATTGAAGAAGATGGCACGAGAATGAAAGAAATTTTCCCAAAATTGAAAGAGATATCATAATTTTCCAAAAATTGAAGAAAACTTACCTAAAATTGAAAAAAAAAATTGCTTCAAAAACGAAGAAAATTTCCTGAAAATTGATGGAAAACTGCCCAAAAATGAAGGAAATTTACTAGAAATTGAGGAAAACTGGACGACAATTAAGGAAATCATCCAAAATGAAAAGACATTTCCTAAACATTGATGGAAATTTATCGTCAATTGATGAAAATTTATTGTAAGTTGAAGAAAAATTACTCCAAGGTGAAGGAAATATTCTGAAAATTGCACGAGAATGAAGAAAATTTCCCAAAGATTGGAAATTATTTCCCAAACAATGATTGAATTTTCCCGAAAATTGAAGAAGAAAATTGACTTAATCCGTTACTAAGAATTATCTCATGGTAAAAAAGTATCTTTGGAAAAATCTCAGGGGTGCCATGGACCCCGGCTCCCCCTCTGGCTCCGCCCTTGAATAGCCCATGGTTCGCAGATGTTAGGTATTTGCTATACATGTTAATTGGATAAAAATTGATAAATTGAATTAATTGTGAATTAAATTATTGTGATAAGTAATAAGTTATTTGGTTGTTATTGTAACATTGAACCCATTGTGCTATAACATTTATCATACAATAGTTTAAACTTAAAATTTATATTCCGTATTAGAACCTCAAAACTTTTGATTTTCTGGTTTGATAATTTGTGGGCATTTCATCCACATTCAATCCCATATCGGATCCACTTCTCATGGATTTAATCTCAATGAAAGTTTGTTCACTAACCAAGTGTACACTTGAAATTGAAATTTTCCACGGTTCTGAAAAAGTGTCAAAAATATTACTGCGCAAAATTGACAGAAATAATATTACTGTAGTAAGTTCATCTTTATATGCTTCCCTCTTTTGCAATTTAATGTACTATTCATAGCACAATTACATGGGGGACGTTGTTACAGGACACGTTTACCACTTGTAATGTTGTTTAAAAAACAAAACAAATGAAAAACAAATTCTTCCTGCGCCAAACTAGATATTTTCCAGGTCTGATTGTGTGTGTTAAATTTCTGCACACATTATGCCTTGGTACAGTATGTATGATAAAGACAAAATATATAGTTCTACCTAAGTAGGCTGATAAAGTAGCCTGGACTCCTTGGCTGTATATGAATATTCAAATCCAGAGAGGCTGCATGATGTACACACTGCATTATTTTTGAGATTTAAAATAAATTGCCTTTACTTTTCTTTTCAGTGGAGTGCTCCTTTAAGTTGATTTCCACCCCCCTCCCCCTCTCCCCCTCCCTTCTTCCCACTATATTATAAAAGGGTCTCATTGTAAAATAGAAGACAATTTTGTACTTTTATTTTTTGAGGGTATCATCACCTTAATGCATATTTGCATTTTTGTAGTTGACAACAGTTTTGTTTGAACTTTCTTGCAAACTAATGTCATGTTTTAAGTAAGAGATATAACCTCTTCATGATGAATGTATACCAGAAAGTGTAAATGTACTGCAGTGTGTAAATATTCCCAGATTTTGTATCTTGCATCTGTGAGTTCAGAATTCATAAACTAGGTTTGCTCCAATTTCCTTGTATTTTTGACATCCCCTTTTCAGGTACAAGTGTTACACCTACAATTTCTACCTATTTCCACCATGGCACAAAATGATTGATTCAAGATTCTCTTGTCAGGTATTGTATCTGTTTTACTACTTTTGCGGTAAAGAATAAATGGTTCTGCCTAATTGCATTTCACCATTAAATCTGGGTCTAGGTCACAATAATGTCCCATTTCCTGTTTCAGTATATCCAACTTTTCCTATTCAAATTATTTGGGGGAAGGACAGGAAAACAATAAGTTAATATGAACAATTTTCTAGTTGTCCCATATTGTGCAATTGATCTTTGTAACATCTAAAATAAAAGTGCAGCCAATTATTGCTTAACGTTTTCAAGCCATAATCATTATTGCTTCAGCTTGCTGTCAATTGTGCACATGATCATTCATTTGCGTATGATTTTGCATAATTCATGCTGAAAATTCAAGAAAATGAAGATAACCAAATTCCAATTGATTTTAACTGGATTGTTTGTTATTTTTATTGCTTGTAATATATTTTTTTTATAAGGGTTTTTAAAGGAATTTTTACTGGTGGGCGAATTGATTGCAAAAATAGCATTGGTACATTAAAGAAATAGTTTAGTGGTCAAGCTAGTTCATCTAATATGAAAGAGCATCTCATTTAAAAGATATAATAGAGAAGAAAACATTCACAAATCTTATTCTGTTAAGGAGATAGATGTTTAAAGTTCTGTATCCTTATAATGTTCTTCCTGGGATTCTCATCAAATCTCATCTTATCAACAGGCTTCCAGTATCCAATTTTTGTGTCATCATGGCTTTGATTTCAACAAGGTGAGGTGCATTTTCTCATTAGTTTTTTAAACTTTTGAAGAAATCATAGATGAATTCAATTTTCTCGAGTAAATGAAACAAAGATACCCAATTTCAAAAACTATGATGAAACATTTAATGAAGTATCATAGTCTTCTCCATGAACAACTTGGAAATGGCTGAACTATGGCATTCCTGATAGATTGTAAAGCATACCTGGCTAAACAGATACCAAGATATAAATGGAAGTAATGTGGTGTTTTTGTGCTCAGGAAGGAATTCCACATGGATCTCTTATTTGACCAATGTTTTGTCTTGATTATTTCCTCATCAATCTGTAAGTGTTTAATTGAGTAAGCATTTAGTGGGCTGATAGAAGGTAATGTAAAGTTGTTTACCACACATGTCTGACATGTCACCTAAATATTCAAGATCAGAGGTCAAATAATAATTTCCATCATGGTTGATTTGGTGTCTTGTTTCCTAAAAAACAACATTATTGGTATGGGATGGTACTTGGTGGGATTTGTATAACTTCTTTAAATCTTGTGTCCTGCTATGATGGTTCATGTAACCCAAGTCAAATAATTGTGTTGTATAATGTGTCATATTTATCAGGAAAACAGTATGTGCTATTGAGTTAAAACATGGAGGAATGGTGTAGGGTGATATGAAGTTGTGCCTTCTACGTGATGGACATTGTATTTATAAATTCAAAGTTAGAATATGATTTTATTGTGTTTCATTCATTACTGCATATAAATTAAATAAAAATAGCTACGAATACTGGTTTTTAAATTGTCATTACCTACTTCTAGGATATCTGTAGAGTATAATAAGTCATATGGTCTTGGATACAAATTGAACTGAAATAGTTCATCTAAGAGTGTTAAATAACTTGAAACATAATATGATCCTGAGTATTTGTGAGACTCACAAGTAACCCCTGTCAGCCCTGTTAGATTTTGATACCTAGAGGAGACGTGGAGTCAAATGGGTAGACAGATTCAAGTAACCCAAGAATCTGATAAAAACCAGTCAAAACTTGGCCCTAGTTAGGTTTTGGAGACACTTTCTTATTAAAAAGGCAATTCGTTTGCTGTTTGTATGTTCGATTTACTGGAATTGTTAAATCAATGTTTATTCTGGTTTTCAGTGGTTCTATCATGGGATCAGTTATTTGACTTTGAAAGAAGAGAAACTGTTAAGAGATCAACTGAGCCAGTCCCCAACAAGCCTTTCAAAGTAAGAAATATATGAAGCTTTTGTTCTTGTCACCTTTGTTTTGCCATCACTTTGATCATAAATTAAGCAAAGAATAAAGAGAGTCATTCAAAGGTAGGTCACTTTGTTGAGGGCTTTCTTTCCATACATGCAAAACCTAATGAAATGATACCCATTTCTGCCTAAGACATTTTGTTTGTAGCATAAGTATATGAGATAATGCAAAATAAGGTCACTTATCAAAACGTTCGAAACGTACGTATACATATAACCTGAAGTTCCTTGTTTAGGCTTACCATTTCTGCTTGAAACATTTACCATGGGTCATAATGCTTTATTTTCTCTTCAACATAAAATTTCAATGAAGGATATAGTATATATGCTTTTATCCAGTCACATTTTCCAAAGCTATTTCATTAAACATATATTGTAAATTATTTTAGTGTCAAATTAAACCACAACCCTTAAGTGCTGTGGACCATGTATATCCATGTTGTCTGACATTTGCTTCTATGAAAGAATTACAGCAGAAAATTGAAAAATTAGGCAGTTGACACGTGACTTGTCATGTGACAGTTTGTGATTTTAATCCTGGACATTAAAACCTCACTTAAAACTGTGCTCGCACTGTGGGTCCAGGATTTGGTACTTGTGACATTTTTATAAGGTAATTTATTAAATTATTAATTTAAACACTTGTTTGATTTCTACATTATTTTTCATCATCAATCCAAGTATTATTTGGATGAAAATATCCGAATCAGTCAGAATTGATCTTTCAGAATTGATCTTTACCTAGAAGATGTAATGTTCTGGATGAAAGTATATCATTATTTGTCAGACTTTGATGTTGCACCGTTACCTAAATATAAATCACAACATTGTCATGGAATGATTGGGCAACGATATTCAGTAGTTTGATTGTAACATTTTCTTTAACAGACTAGTATTTTTTATGTTCGGGTTTTGTTAACAAAATCTTGACTATTTAAAATGCAAAGTGTCTTGATTGATGAAGTTAATTTATAGAAACATTATGTTGCAAAACACTAAAAATCTGTTAAACATTACTTGATAAGTGATTGTAATTTAACTGGAGTTACAATCTCTAAAGCAGTGCATTCTCTACGGACTGAAATGTTTGTTATTGGTGTTTCAGAGGAGTGGAGCAATTCTTAGTCAGAGATGTCAGCAGAAAAATTGGAAACTGGCTTACTGAAGGAAATCAGGACAAAGTCGTGTTGGGAAAATTTACTGGTACAGATATACTTTCACTGTGTTAACACTTTCCTTAATATGTTAAATGTCAAAGAAGAATAGCCTACACCTCAGACAGAATTAACCATAAGTGAATGCAGAATTCTATCACTGGGCCTAAATGATGAAATGATTTACAAAGTGTGTTTATGACTTACGATATTTTGCCTCTTAAATGTACAGTTTAGTTTCTAGTAATGATATTAAATTGATGAAACAATTTTACAGTATGCATACTATTAATTGCATACTAAGTAATATGCAAACTACCTGAGTATGGGACTGGTGTAAGTTGAATAGATCGTTATTGAGTAGAACAATTGGTATTGCTTATTTTCATTTAATACAGTATTTCTTAATTGACACAATATTAAACATTAAGAAATAAGAGTATCGTCGAAAAGTATGTACCATTCATTATGTGTTATTGTATATTGAATGGGGATGGTAGGTGTATGGAGGGTGGTAGGTGAATGGGGATGGTAGGTGAATGGGGATGGTAGGTGAATGGAGCATGGTAGGTGAATGGGGATGGTAGGTGAATGGGGATGGTAGGTGTATGGGACATGGTAGGTGAATGAGAGATGGTAGGTGAATGGAAATGGTAGCTAAATGGGGATGGTAGGTGAATGGGGCATGGTGGATGAATGTGGGGGTAGGTGAATGTGGATGGTAGGTGAATGGAGCATGTTAGGTTGATAGAGGTGAAGGGATGGGAGATAGAGGAAAAAGTGTTGGGTGGAAAATGATTGGTAGTTGTAGGAATTGGGATTAGGGTAGGATGGCATGGGGACAGGATGGGATGGAATGTGTAGGATGGCATGAGGACAGGATGGGATGGAATGTGGCCCCGAGAGGGTGGGAGGGCATGTGGGACAGGGTGGCATGGAGTGTGGGACAGGAACTGTCCGTTCCTGTCTTGCATTTCTCCCACACAACTTCAATGTTGCTTTACACTTACACATTTTTCATGCTACCTAATTGACACACATTCTTAAATGGGAAGCTAGATTACAATCCAAGATGTAGGCCAGGGAATGTGTGGGCTTCGGGGATGATATGGGTTGGGTAGGGGGTAAGTTCTAAATTATATAATGAAAACTAACATACAACATTGTTTCCACTTTTAAGAATGGTTTGAGATGAATAGAGATGGTAGTTTGGTAAGTAAATGATTAAAAAAAGAAAATCACATTACACCACCAAGAATGCTTTGTAATATTTTAATCTTTATTTGACATAGGTTTTGTTGTGGTTTATTGAATAGAACTAAAAAATGTGTTTCAGTCATAAAGATGGCTTTCATATGTTTTGTGAGTTACTGGGCAAGGTTGATCGTGAGCTTTATTTGTCTTAAATATCTGGGACAACTCCACGAAATTTTACGGCTTGTAGTAAAATTGGTTCCCCCCAACCCCTCTGTAACAATTGCCACTGCATCCTCACAATCCAACACGTTCTCCTTGCTTGCCCCCTGTACAACCTTCCCAGAGCTTCCCTTGCTCCCCACAACTCAATTGCTGAGTTCTTCCAGAAAAATCCTCCAGATAAAATAATCTCCTTCCTTCAGCATGCATCCCTCTACAACCATATTTAATTCTCCTCTTCCACCCCCTCTCTACTTTGTTTTTGTTTTACCCATGCACCTCCTCTCTCGATCACAGCTTTCTGGCTTTTGTTCTTGAATTTCTCTCATTCTCCCCCTGGTCTCTTTCCTTACTACCTCTAAAATGATCTGACCTCTCAGGCACAATTTGACCTTCGTTGTCGTGGTGCCTTTAAGACCTCATCAAACAAACAAACAATTGTAGTAAAATGTTGTGAAACTCTTAAAGGAAAAAGTAAATGCTTCCTTCAAATCAAAGGTAATTTAAATTAAACTGCCTCTACTAGCTCCATTGCTGCATATACGTCCCTCGATAAGCCTTTTCTCAATGCTAGCTTTGAATAGTAAAACATGCCCTTAGACAGTTCTAGTTTTTAAATAGTCTTTGGGTAGTCAAGGCTTAACAAAAAGGCAGTTAAGTTTCAATACATGTAAACTTAAATTACTGCTTCACAGAAAGCATTGCAATTGTTTTTGATAGGAAAAAAATAGTCAGTAATGCAAAGAAGAAGAATCTGTAAAGTCATATAAAGTGGAATAGATTAGTCATGTGCAAATTCTCATAAGCATTTATTATTCTGTTCATATTGTCCTGTAAATTGCACCTGTTTTACTTCTGTCAGTGGACCCTTGTTCGCTCTTCCAGCAGACACATATTCTCATTTTCTCTGTCTGGCTGTCAATTGCATACAAGAGTTGTTAGGAGGTGAAAGTAATTTCAGATTTCTGTCAGTTTGTCTAACAGTACACTTATTTCCTTACCACAGTTGAGCTGTGCATCTTTTGTTTACTGATTACAAACCAGCAAACAAAGAAAGGAAACTGCCTTGTTAAAGCTTAGGTTGCATCATTTCAAATTGAGTTTCTTGCCATTGAATGGTCTTCCTTCATATGTCTTTTATCATTTTTTTTTTAGAATTGGACAGCTGCCAGCTACAGCTAGCACTGCAACAGTCATTTCCATTCCTTTATATAAAAGTGGATAGTAATGGAGAGGTAAGTGACAAATCTTCCATTTTAATATTAAGATTTCTGTCAGTGTGTTTCGACAAAATTCTGTAGATGCTCACAGAGATTAATCAGAAAAAAAGTGCTTTCTATCCCTAAAATTGTCTCGTTATTTCTGTACATGGATTTTTTTTATGAAACAATTTAAATATTGCTTTTTTGGTAGGTTAAATCATATCTTATAAAGGTAACCAAGGTTGATGAAATCTTTTGTTGATTCTTAGCTGATTGCGAGCAAAGTAGAAGATGGAGAACTCATTGACACAGACCAGGAAATTGCAGAAAGGTAAGATTAAACTTGTACTGTTTGCTTGTATGTAATGATCTAGCTTCCATGATTAAGAACTTTTGAACAACTTCCTCGCTTGTATGTAATGATCTAGCTTCCATGATTGGGAACTCTTGAACAACTTCCTCGCTTGTATGCAATGATCTAGCTTCCATGATTGGGAACTCTTGAACAACTTCCTCACTTGTATGTAATGATCTAGCTTCCATGATTGGAAACTCTTGAACAACTTCCTCGCTTGTATGTAATGATCTAGCTTCCATGATTGGGAACTCTTGAACAACTTCCTCACTTGTATGTAATGATCTAGCTTCCATGATTGGGAACTCTTGAACAACTTCCTCACTTGTATGTAATGATCTAGCTTCCATGATTGGGAACTCTTGAACAACTTCCTCCCTTGTATGTAATGATCTTGCTTCCATGATTGGGTACTCTTGAACAACTTCCTCATCAATTGTACAGTGAGCGTCACCCTGCCATTGCCCACTTTTCCCAAAGGTTGGGTGGGGAGATGACTAATTTCTGTGTTTGTCAGCATATTGTTCTGCATATTTGTACATAAGCATGGGTTAAATTGTTGTTAGACTCAAAGCTGGAACCTTCAGCATCAATTCAAGTTTTTGATTCAGCAGCCTTTATTTTAGGTTTCTTAACATATGCAGAATAGTAATCAAAAATAATGCAATAAATATAGGACAAAACAAGGAGAGGAAAATATGGGATACTAAAGGTAAATGCACTATTGACATTGTAAAACACAATTAACAGTAGTGAGATAACAATTAGGATTGCATATGTTTCTTCATAGAGTTTTTAGACCTTGTGCTTTGCACACAAAAAAACCCCACAAAAACACAGGAAAAGATTTTCAATGTTTGGGACCATTGTAAAGAATACTTAGTTGGGTTGAAGTAAGTCTACAAAAAAGGAAGAAACATGACATTACATTAAAATTAAACAAGCTATAGAAAATCTGAAAAATTTCATATATTGAACTTCAAAACTTTATAGTTCAAGTAATTTAAGTAAGTCATGAATGAAATTAGTCAAGGTTTGAATCTATGTATTTACTTGAAGTTATATGTTACCTTCCATGCTATAAATATTCAATCTGGTCCAATTACCTGATTCTAATGCACTTCTAACTGAACTAAAAACGTAGTTACCAGCCCAGCCCTGACCTCTGTTATACCCCTAGCATCCCTCACTTCTTTTCAGTGCATTGCTGTCACAACATCGCTGAAACTGGGTGCAAAATGTCTTTAAAATGTTCACCTTTTTCTAACATTTATCTTCCTTGCAGCTCCTACCGTGAAGGTTTTTATGCTGTTTTGGACTTTCTTCTAGCTTTTTTCAGTCATCTGAGGTAAGATGAGGTGGCCATGGGCCCAGGTCGGGAAATATTCAGTCCGACTCACAGGACTTTCACCATTGAGATTACACTTAAGTTTAGAGTGTTTTTCCATCCGCCCGTACAAAACTGGTGACTAGAACAAGAGAGTCCCACTCTTATGGCAGGTGTTTTTAGTCCTTAGAGCACCTGGTGTGCTAGTTTTTAGGACTCCATTCCCTTGGGTAGATGTGTTTCTCATCCTAGGCCCCCACCGTACCACGAGGATAGCCTAGCATTATACGATGCATATGTATTGCATGTTAGGATATCTTCAGTGCAGGTTCTCCTATGCATCAGGCCAAGTTCTTGATTTGCTGTTGGCGCATGCGCAAGAAGTCGATGTCACCACAGGATGGCTGAGGAGTTTGCTAATATACATAGCGTGAGTTTGTATGTCTAGCACTATTTTAAGACAAAGTTTTTAATTTAGGTTTTTGATTAGTGGGGTGCAGGAGGGCCCTTAGAAAGGTCTCCCTTGCACCCCCTTTTTGGGAGAATTCACCTTTTCTTTTCATCTCCACAGACATTAAGATTACAGTGGTTTGTGTTTCCCTGCGTTTTCAAAGTTTTTGTATTTCTTGCATTTTCTCGATTTTCAACAATTTTGAGATATAAGTCTATCTGATTCATTTTTCTGGTATACTATATTGCTGTGGCTTGCCTCATACCATGTTTGATGTCTCCCGCAGTGCCATCTTGTCCGTGTAAGGGTTGTAAGTACATCCCCTGTAGGGAACTTTGGTGTAAGTATTTATATTTACTTCAAGTTATACCTTACCTTCCATGCTATAATTATGCAATCTGGTCACACGACCTGATTCTAACGCACTTCTAACCGAACCTAAAAAACGCAGTAACCAGCCAAGCCCTGACCTTTATAATATCTCTGTACCACCTCACTCTTTTTCAGCGCGTTGTTGTCACTAACATCGCTGAAAACTGGTCATTTTTATTTTATTATTAATTAACCTTTCTAACTCTTTTCTCTTCAGCAGCTTCTACCTGGAGGGTTTTTACGCTGCCCGTTCTCATCTGGCTCGCCTTTTCAAGTCTTCCGAGATAAGGGTGAGGTAGCCATGGGTCGGAGATTTCTTCGGCCGACCTACACGACTTTACCCGTGTAGCCTACACTTAGAATAACGGGTTTTTGTCCCCATTCGTACAAAGCGAGTGGCTAGTTCGAGAGCGTCCTACTCTCGTGGTGGGTGTTTTAGGTCCTAGAGCACCAGTTGTGCCTGTCTAGGGGACCTCTCGCCCCGGGAATTAGTCTTTTTCTCCCTTAGCCCCACCCGCCTCGAGGTGACCCTAGCGTTATACTATGTATAGTGTTTAGCACGTTAGGATATTTCAGTACACCTAATCGTATGCATTAGGCCAATTTCCCTTTTTGATTTTGGCGCATGCGCATTGGGTCGTAGTCACCGTTGGGTGTTCGTGGGGTCGCCCTGTAACAAATCTAGGGAGCTACAGTTGTTACAAGCGAGCTTATTTTCGTTTTCACGTTAACAGCATATGAATATTTTTATTTTTCTTACACAGATTTGAGAAAAAATATTTAATTTTCAGGATTGAAATTGGTGTTAGAGAGACCGTGGGTGGGTCTCTCCGACGTCCTATTTACAGGAAAAATGATCTTTCCTTTTTATCTTTACAGACCTCAAGTACACAGTGGTTGGTGTTTCCTACGCTACCCCGGCGCTTATCAAGTCATTACGTTGGAGGCGTTTTCTCGGGTTTCTAAAGTTTTTCAGATAGTGAATTTTTTCGTTTAAATTTTTTTTCTGTTAAAGCAAGTGTTGTTGTTCTGTATAGATTGCTATGCCTCATCTCTCTTTAGCGTGTCCGTAAGATCATAGTTACTTTGCTGTATTTATGTTTGTACGCATGGACATACGTTCTTCTCTTAAGAAATTTTTTCAGTGAAAAGTTTTTCTGTTTAGGAAAGTTTTGATGTTCTGTTTAGACTGCTATGCCTCGTCTCTCTTTAGCGTGTCCGTAAGATCATACTTACTTTGCCGTATTTGTGTATGTACGCATGGATATATGTTCTTCTCTTTTCAGATATAAAAGAAATTTACTGAGAAGGTTACGCTCTTAGAGGCGTTGCGCCTAGAGCGGTAACGGTAAGAGAGAGAGAGAGATAACCTCTTAGGGGCGCTACACGCGTCGCCTAAGTTGTAGTAAGATCCTATTGACGGATCGAAAAGGTTCCGTTGGACGGTCCCAGACGGTTCCGCAGCTCTATTTGCGGGCATAGTGCGGTTCCAGGGGCTGGTTCCATAAACACGGTTCCATAAACACGGTTCCATACGGTTCCGTTGAACCGTCCCTGACGGTTCCGCAGCCCTATTTGCGGGCATTGTGCGGTTCCGGGGACGGTTCCATACGGTTCCGGGATCCATACGGTTTCGTTGGACCGTCCCTGACGGTTCCGCAGCCCTATTTGCGGGCATTGTGCGGTTCCGGGGACGGTTCCATACGGTTCCGGGATCCATACGGTTACGGTTCCGCAGCCCTATTTGCGGGCATTGTGCGGTTCCGGGGACGGTTCCATACGGTTCCGGGATCCATACGGTACCGCGGCCCGTTGTTACGGGGCTGACGGTTCCGTGGTCCATACTGTTCCGCGTCTGTTGTTACGGGGCAGACGGTTCCGTGATCCATACGGTTCCGCCGCCCGTTGTTACGGGGCGGACGGTTCCATTGGACGGTTTCGCGGCCCGTTGTTACGGGGCGGACGGTTCCATTAGACGGTTCCATACGGTTCCGCGGCCCGTTTACGGGCGGACGGTTCCATTAGACGGTTCCACGCCCGTTGTTACGGGCGGACGGTTCCATTGAACAGTTCCATACGGTTCCGCGGCCCGTTGTTACGGGCGGACGGTTCCATTGACGGTTCCGCGGCCCGTTGTTACGGGCGGACGGTTCCATTGGGCGGTTCCATACGTTCCGCGCCCGTTGTTACGGGCGGACGGTTCCATTGACGGTTCCGCGGCCCGTGTTTACACGGGTCTGTATTTAACGGGTTAATGACATCGTACGATTTAATCTGGTTATACGCCCACTAGCTACAAGCTACGTGGTCAGGTGACAGGTGACAATCTTGACAAGAAGTATAGCATTGACAGCTATTTTTCTTCTTGGTCCCGTAGCCATTAGCTACGCAGTTCCACGGCTCGTGTGAACGCAATTAAGACTGTCTACGTTGAACGTTACAAGTTCCGTATTTATTTTCACCAGTATCATGGACATGAAGGACAGGTCCCCGAGTGTCGATGTTTTTACACACCCAGAATGTCCCATGATGCGTGCGTGCAAACGCTTCTTAAATTACGCCCGTGACATCCATCTCACGTGTTACGCTGCGTGCAGATTATGCTGCGAGTCAAATTCCTGTACTCTTTGCAGCGATTGGGATCTAGCGGCGTGGTCGGAGCACAGACTCCACCGCGACCGGTACTTTCAAAGAGCGGCGGAGAAAGTGGAGAAGCGACGGTCTGATAGGCCCTCTTCGTCTCCCGCCGCCGCCACCCAGGTCCAAAGCCAGAGAGGCGGGGCCGCCCCACTCTCAGCGGAGCGCCTCTTGAAAGACGTACACCGACGGTTAATCTGGAAGTATAACATTGAGACAGCTATTTTTCTTCTTGGTCCCGAGCCAACGGCTACGACAGTTATACGGTTCCACGGCCCATGTTTACGGGTCCGTGACGGTTCCACGGTCCGTGTTTTACGGGTCCGCATTTATTCCATTGGACGGTTCCGCGGCTTATGTTTACGGGTCCGTGCGGTTCCATACGATTCCACGGTCCGCGTTTTTACGGTCCTTTCGCTTCCATTGGGCGGCTCCAGTGAGCGGAACTTATCTTTAATGGGATAACGTACACTGTACGGTTCACCCGATTATACGCCCACTAGCTACTACGCTCACGTGGTCAGGTGACAGATGACTTTCTTTACAAGAAGTATAGCATCACGACAGCTATTTTCTTCTTGGTCCCGTAGCCATTAGCTACGCAGTTCCACGACTCCTGCAAACGCAATTAAGATTGTCTGCGTTGAACATTACCGTTCCGTAATTATTTTCACCAGTATCATGGACATGGAGGACAGGTCTTCGGTGTCGATGCTCTACACACCCTTGATGTCCCGCGTGAGCGTGCTAACGCTTCTTTGATTAACGCCGGTCACATCCATCTCACGCTACGTTACGCGTGCAGATTATGCTGCGAGTCCATTCTTGGTACTCTTTGCAGCGATTGGGTTCAAGCGGCGTGGTCGGAGCACAGACTCCACAGCGACCGGTATTTTTCAAGGTGCGACCGAGCGTGCGGCTCGGTGTTTGGATGCATACGGCTCCGTAGTTTTGTAACGGAATATCGTACACGTCACGATTTACCCGGATATGCACCCGCTTAGCTACGAGCTATGTGGCCAGGTGACAAGTGATAATCTTCACAAGAAGTATAGCGCCGTGAGAGCTATTCTATTTATGGTTCCGTGGCCATTAGCTACGCAGTTCCACGATCATGTGAACACCATTAATACGATTATCCGCGTTGAACGTTACATTTCCGCAATTACTTTCACCAGTATCATAGGCACGGAGGACAGGCCTCCGAGCCGGGCACGCTACGCACCTCAGAGGTCCCGCTATGCATAGCGTGCAAACGCTTCTCTAGACCGTACCGGCCTGTACGACTTCAGAGTTTTTGCAACGGGATAACGTACACTGTACGATGAACCCCCGAAGTTGAGTTCGCTAGCTAGGAGGCTACTTGGTCATAGCTCACTGTTCCACGGCCGTGTGAACTGCCTCTGTAGGATTTTCCGCGTTGAACGTCACAGTTCTGCGATGTTTTGCGCCTATATCATCGACACGACGGGCAGGTCGCTAGTGTCGGTGCGTTATGCGCCTTGACTGTCCTGCGATGCGTCGCATGTAAACGCTTCTTAGGTTGCGCTTTAGTGTAATCGACATGTTTAAACCCGTGTACACCGCTGTGGTCCTCGGTTCCGCGATAGGACCGGTAGGCCCACAAGAGGCGACACCCTACGGGGTCTTACGTGAGTTAGTACCCTTTTTTTACGGCTAGTTGTAGAGCCATTGGATTACTTGCATGGGTCCATTAGGGTCCGTACGGCTCCGGTAATCGGTTCCATACGGCCCCCACGGCTTGTTTTTACGGCCCCATAAGGGTCCATAACACAACTTGGCGGCTCCGTCCGGGGCATGGGATGACGTTTGGGTCTGTAGTGCTGCTTAGTTTTACAGCAAGGTAACGTACAACGACGCACACCCGTTAGTTTCGAGATCTCCACGTCCGTGTGAGCTGACTTGGTAAGATTTTCGCGTTGAACGCCACGGTTCCGCATAGTTTTTCACCAGTTCATGGACACGGGACGAGTCCCGCTTGTCGGTGCGCCACGCCCCAGGATGCGTCGCGTGTTAGCGCTGCTTGGGTTTCCGAGGCCTAGCGCTTGGGTGATAAGATTTCCTTCTTTACGGGAGGCATACCATCACGAGAGCTATTCCCTCCGTGATACGAGTTCCACGACCGTTCAAACTACTCTGAATGTGATTCTTGCGTCGAACGAGACCTTCGCTCACATTCTACAGATATTAAAGCAGTTTTACGTATAACGCACGATAAACCCGGTAACGGAACTTCGGGATATTGCGACCGTTAGCGCGTGTTGCAGTGTTCCGCGGTCGCTTTTTCTTGCTGGGGCGTTTTTAGCGTTGACGGCAGTCCCCACGCCGTGGCCGCTGGCTCGCGGCTCCGTTGTGATTTTATACAAACGGAGTTAACGGCCTATACCAGCAGCGCCGGCTGTGTGGTAGAGGACCAGTAGCCATGAACTACTGAGTTCCGCGGCCGTTTCTCTTACCGGGACACGTGACTGAGTACGACGGTAGTCCCCTCTTCCCACGCAGCTACCGGTTTCAGAGTCTGATGAAACAAACTCAGTTTACGACTCGTATAGCTTGCGTGGCACGTGAACTCCTCCGTATTCCTTACGGCCTCAGTATATATGTTTTAACTATTCTCAACGGGAACGCGTACTGCGTACATCTTCCCTACGCGTAGCCACTTACTCGGTGGCCCCGTGGTGAATAGAGGTATAATGAGATAACGACTCACGTTACAGGTGTAGTACGTTCACGCTATCGTGGACCTAGACGGTCCTTTTGTACTGATAGCTACTACGTTCGGGACACGTACCAGTACCAGTTGTCCCCCTCGCGTAGCCACGAGCTTTTTGCTCTGTGGTGCACAAAAACATAGTTGGCGGAGGACTCGTGGTTTTTACTTGTCATGCTGACGCCTTTGTAGACCCATAACGGATCTATAATACTTAACGGGGCTGCATACTTTGTACGGCGTAAGTCCCCCCAGTAGCCACGCGCTTTTCAGCTCCGTGGTGCAGGGTGTTTAACGGTCCATGTAGTATACACAGGACATCACCTCTTTCGTGATTTCTACCCCAGTGCTGGGGTTTATGACTCATACGGTTGACGTAGTACATTAACCCCTACTTGTCAATATTACCTCTATGAAGGATATTTTTCTTGACCATAGGTGGCCTTTTGATAGACAACCTTACGTTTGGGGTAGCTATTACCAACAACGGCACGTATGGTTCATTCCATACTTTAACACCTTACAGCTGCTTCCTTGCAGTTTTACGGCCTGTTACTTAACTGCCGGTACAGACATACGGTATTCGCTTTTCTCGCCCGAAATGTGGGCTCCGCGGTTTCAAGGTTGTTACTATATGTAGTATGCGTTAACACTTTCTACAGTCAACTTCTTAGACAAGTTTCGCTGTTGATAGGCGTGGCCTGAGCTACGCGGTCCCGCAACTGCTACAGTTTTCGGACCCCACTTGGGTGCCGTCGACTATGTTGTACGGCTCGCGGTCTTACGACCCATGCCGCCTCACAGCTACATAGCCTTACACGGTTGGCAGCCCTTCTTGTATACGTTTTATATTAACGGCCTGCCTTTTGTTTCGCTAGCCTTTGATTTTTGGTCAGTCGGTTTCAACAACCTTTGCTCAGGGTCGGCAGTTTTTTCTGGACTGCGGATGGTGTCGCTTCAATCCCTCCGCTTTACACGTTTAGTCGGTGGTCACCCCCTTTGGTGGTGGTGCGGGTGCTCCCACCTGGTGTAAGGAACGGTTTTCACCGTCAGATATCACCGTCGGTGCCGACGGGGGCTTCTTGATCAAGGTCGGGCACTTTTCTTGTGACCCCTTCTGTCGGAAACTTGGGCGGGTACTTGACCTTTTCGACAGGCAGAATGCCGGGGTTTTTCGTTCACCTTTTACCGCTAGTGCTGAGCGAGGCTTTTCAGTTTTGCGCCACAGTTGTGGTCTCCTTTTTCGGACAGAGAGGCACGGACCCCACGTGTTCTGGATTCGTTCCTCTCGCCTCGGCGCAGGACGAACTTTGGCTGCTCAAGACCTTGCAGGCTTCACGTATGAGCCTCGGGTCAGGGACGATTTTTGTCTCTTTCCCGGGCTCCGGCGGACTGCATCTCAGTCCCGGAGCGCTTGGTTTGATGGTGTGGCCTCGGCCCGCCTTTCCTCGACGTAGCATGGCTTTTCTGAGGGGTTGTTCACCCCCTCCTTGTTGTGGAGGTGGGCCCTCTCTCAAGCTTAGTTCCGTCATGAGCTCTGGGATAACTTGCAGCTATCCACCGGGGTTTTTCCAGTGGGGTCTACGGTCTTTGACTCGCGACCACTGGTAAATTACTGCGAGATCTCTTCGTAGTGTGTCATGTGACATTTTCCTCCGATAGATCGTCCAGTGGCTTTCTTTTAAAGTAGTCTGAACTGTTCATAGAACGGCCGCGGTATGCACTCGGGTTTGGGGCATAACCTCTTTTCACGGGATCTCTTGTGCCGCCGTTCGAGAAAACGCTTTTTGCAGTTTTTCTCTTGTTTTTGGTCTGACTCACTTTTCGACGTTCGTGTTCCCCCGCTAGCTTTAGCTCTTACGCGATTATGCGCTAACGAATTTTTCCCTTGTTTGGGATTTCTTCAATTGGTTTTCGTTGGTACACGCTTCGTTCTCAATCGTAGTTTACTCGCCGGTTCCGTCTCGTGGACGAATCCGGTGTGGCTTGTGGCGTTTTTTGTGAACACTTTGCTGTATTTGTGTCCAAACGCTCTTCCGGTTGGCTTGTTTTTCTGGGCTTTTCGCTCAGGCTCTTTTGAGGTTTGCCTCCGTTACTGTCAACGTATGGTGCCTTGTTCGGTTTGACTGTACCTCGCCGTGGTTTACTATGTTTTAGTTCTTCCCACTCTTGAGGTCTTTCATCCTTCCGAGGAGAAGGAATTTCGTCCTTTACACGGGATTCGATTCGTGTGAGTTTTCGTACCAGCCAATAAAAAAAAAAAAAAAAATGTGTGGCGACCTGAACTCCCTTCCTTCCTATCCTCGGTTGCAATCTGATTGCATAATTATAGCATGGAACGTAAGGTATAACTTGAAGTAAATTTACCCCGCTAAGCGTAGCGGGGATATTTACGAGAGTTATACTTACCTTCCATGCATCCCGCCCGCCTTCCCTCTCGTTCAGGCCTCGGTGGAATGTTGAGTGAGGTGGTACAGAGGTATTATGGAGGTCAGGGCTTGGCTGGTTACCTTGTTTTTTAGGTTCGGTTAGAAGTGCGTTAGAATCAGGTCGTGTGACCAGATTGCATAATTATAGCATGGAAGGTAAGTATAACTCTCGTAAATATCCCCGCTACGCTTAGCGGGGTAAATATATTGTATAGTCTAGTGCTGAACAGGCGTATCCAATATATTCTAGTGCCGAATAGGTGTATACTCAAACTCAACTACTTACAGCAAGGCATCACGGTTTGATGATACTGAGTCAGTGGGATCATAGGCAGTAGTCAACCTAACAATGCTAACTTATACTGACCAACCACCCTGGGGCACCACGGCTCGACGCTACTGAGTTGATAAGGTCACCTGTAGAGGTCCGTTGGGTGTAAATTATAACTTAACTATATTAAGGAGCTGAGTTGTGTCTTAACGACGTAATTTAGAATAAACCACATAATACTACATGTCTCGACGCTACTAAGTCGATGGGGTACTGGTAGTGGTCGGTGACTTCTTATAATACCGCTGTGAGCCACGATTTCCGTGTAGGGACCGAGGAACACAAGGGGCGGTATTTTAAGAAAGTAAGACCCATACTGGTCCATACGGCTCCATAGCTAAGTTTTACTGGTCCGTATAGCTCCGATGTGTGGCCCAGTGTGGGTCCATATGGTATCTTAGCTAAGCTTTACGGATCCATACGGCTCCGGTGAACGTGTCCTTACGGCCCCACAGGATCTACATGGGGTAACGTACATCATACGGTAAACCCAGCACAGCTGCGTGGTAAAGCGGTGTTAGATCAAACTCTATAGGAAGTGTAGCTTCACGGAGGCTAATTTCTTCTTGTACCAGTAGCCATTAGCTACATTGTTCCGCGGCCGGTATTTTTATCGGAATGCGTACTGAGTACAGCGGTGGTCCCCCACATGTAGCCACCAGCTTCGTAGCTCCGTGGTGAATAGAAGCAAATGGGAGTTAACTGCTTGTATAATATACGTAGTAGGTTAACACTATTGTTTATGTATACGGCTCCATTATACTTTCAGCTATTCTAACAAGGACACATACTGAGTAGGTCAGTAGTCCCCCTCACGTAGCCACTAACTTCGTGGCCCTGTGGTGAATAGAAGTAATCTGAGTTAATAGCTCGTAGAGCACATGTACCACATTGACGCTATCATAGATCCATACGGCTCCATGATACTTAACAGGGGCGCATACTGAGTACGGCAGTAGTACCCCTCACGTAGCCATTAGCTCTGTGGTGAATAAAAATTAACTTAAGTTAACAGCTCATATAGCATACACAGTATATACTTAATACTATCATGTATCGTTAACACCCCTACAAAATTAACTCCACATAAGTTAGTTTTGTGGCTTAGGTGGCTGCTTTTTATATGGCCAGTGTTAGATCATAATCTAAGTAGCAGTAAGGTAGGGTGTAGTGCTTATTAGTTTTAATCTGTATTGTTTCACAAAGGTTTCTCCAGCTAATCAGCTGGTTTTAGATTTTAAGAATGCTGACTTTGCTGCACTTTAGTATAATTTGTCATTTGATTGGACTTCTTTGCTTCGTGACTTAAACCCTTCTAAAGCATGGGATGTTTTTCGAACTATAGTTTTAGAGCGTGTAAATAGGTTTGTCCCAATAAAGAAAGTCTCTAGGCGTAATTGGCCAGTGTGGATGTCTCGGGAGGTTTGTAGGCTGTTCAGGAAAAGAAGAAGTTGTGGCGTTATTATAAACAGAGTGGGTGTCCTGCGGAGATTGCTAGGTATAAGGATCATGAAAAGTTCACAAAGGGTTTGATATGAGATACTGAAGTGCTTTTTAAAAAACGTTTGGCCAAAGAGGTTAAGATTAATCCTAAGTTGTTTCATTCTTATGTTCGCCTAAAGCTAAAAACCAAGGAGGTTGTTGGTCCCCTTCAGATAATGATGGTGTAACTATCAATAGTGGTAAGGATATTACTGAGGTTTTAAATGACTATTTGTGTCTGTTTTTACTAAGGATTTCCTTGCTGATGATGTTGTGGATTATCTTAGTGTGCACTCTCCAGTATCCATTAAGAATGTTGATTTTTCAGTTGATGTTGTGTCTAAGAAGTTGAAGGGTTAAAACTCATATAAAGCACCTGGTCCAGATTGAATACATCCTGCTGTCTTATGTGAGTGTTCTGATGTTCTTTCTGTTTCCCTGAGTATTATCTTTTCAAAGTGCTTTGATGTTGGTGTTGTTCCTAGTGATTGGAAAATTGCAAATGTCACTCCTATTTTTAAAAAGGGTGACCACAGTTTGCCTTGTAACTATTGGCCAGTGAGTCTGTAATACTAGTCTTGTGTGCAATAGAGCTGTGAACGTTTAGGGATTTTAGTAAACGTGTACACGCCAAAAAAAGCGAGCGTGTATCGTGTACACGAGTTTAGTACCGTAATTTTCAGAAATACACCAAAATTGCTCCAAAACTACGGGGCGAAGTAAAAAAATCGCGCAACTAGTATGGCAAAAGTACTGACTGCATTGCCCAAATAGACGCTGAGTTTTGCTTTCCAAATCGTAAAAAGTTTACTTCTACAGTACAAATCATAATTTTTATGGAAAATATGCACGGAAATTCAGTTTAGAAAGGACAGATAACTTCCTTTCAATGTCATTTAAACTCAACATCGCGTAACTTGTTTGTCCTATTCGCTACGGCTTTCAAAGTTCTGTGAAAATCTTGCATACTGAGGCCTCTAATATACCTCGCCGTAAAACATTTCAAAACTGCGCCACCACCAGGAAGTTCTGAAATATCAGTCTTCTCAAAAAAAAGGCCGCCATCTTTGCGAAGCATGCAGAATTTCAGCTTTGTTAAACCTTTTTCTGTTTATTTATTATGCAATATTTTTTCTTTCTTGCAAAATTTATTTGACTCATCAGGTAATATTTACATGTAAATGTACTGATTGTCACGATTCAAGTGTTTTTTGGTCGATGAAACGGGCCTTGATTGCGTGGGATTTAAAGCCTTATCGCCTAACGTTAGGCCTATTGTTAGTTTCACTGTTTACTGCTGCACATTCGCGGTGCATTTTACAAGTTAGATTACTCAGATTTCGGCGAAATCAAAGTGCATAATATCCCCATTCATTGGAGATTACTGCGCATTTGTGATTCGCACATTTAAAAAAGATTATGCTAATCGGGTTTACAATTTGTAAAAAAATCATCGATTGGAATTTTGTCAGCCGTATGTGTGTGTGATTTGAATCATGAATATTGATTTTCAACGGCAAAACACTAGGCCTATACTGTATGAAAAACGATTACCGGCAATGAAGTATTTAGTAAACGTTTACAAGATTTGCGAGCATGTAGCGAGTACACGCTAAACGGTCACAGCTCTAGTGTGCAAGGTGATGGAGTCCATTGTTAAGGATGTTGTACTAGATCATTTACTGGTCACTGGTTTGTTGAATTTGTCCCAGCATGGGTTCTTACCTAAAAGGTCTCGGTTTGTGATTTATTAGAGTTTTTTGATGATGTTACTAAACTAGTTGATACTGATCATAATGTGGATGTTATCTGTTTAAATTTCCAAAAAGCATTTGATAAGGTTCCATTGGGCAGGCTCATGATGAAAACAAGGGCGCTTGGTGTGTAGGGAAAGTGTGCCAGTGGGATATATTCTTGGTTAGTTGACAGGTCACAAAGAGTTGTTGTTAATGGTGAAGTATCTCCATGGAAGAAGGTTACAAGTGGTGTTCCTCAGGGTTCTGTATTGGGTCTGCTTCTTTTTTTAATCTTCATTAATGATATTGATGTTTCCCTTGGCTCCAGGATTTGTAAATTTGCTGATGACACTAAGCTGTACAGGATTGTTGATGATACTTGGGATTCTTCACTTTTGCAAACTGATTTGGATAAGTTAGTTTCTTGGTCCCAAACATGGCAGATATCATTCAATGTTAATAAATGCAAAGTTATTGATTTTGTTCAGAGCAATTTGGCTTTTGATTACTGCATAAATGGTTCAAATCTTGGTTGTGTTGATCAAAAAAGGGATGTAGGTGTTGTCATTATTAGCAATCTGAAGCCTTCAAACTGTGTGCTGTAGCAGCTGCAAGAGCAAATAGGATGCTTGGTTTGATTAGAAGAAATTTGTGTTTTCTTAGTAGATAGGTTGTTCTTAATTTGAATAAGCAGTTAGTCAGGCCTCACCTTGAGTATGCTATTCAGGCTTGGAGTTTCTTTTATGAGAAGGATAAGTTCATTTTGGAGCAGCTTCAGCAAAGGGCTACTAAACTTAATTCCCAAATTGGGAATCTCTTATGAATCTAGGGCGCAAATTTTTGGTTGTACTACGGTTGAGTTGAGAAGAGTATGTGGCGATATGATTCTGGTTTTTAAGTTCCTATCTGGTAGTGATGCTTTGACTTTCTGTTATTTCTTGCATGTTTCAGCATGTGACACATGGTAAAAGTTTGAAGTTGACCAAAGAGTTCTTATGAATAGATATTTGGCGTTTTAGCTTTTCGCAAAGAGTTGTTAATGAGTGGAATGGTTTGCCTGTGTGGATAGTTAGCTCCAATTCTGTCCACAATTTCAAAGTCAAGATTGATCAATTCTTTACTAACTCTGGGCGTCTTTGATTTTTAGTTTTGGCTTTTTATGGGTTGACTAACCCTTCTTAGCCCATAATCTTGTTATATGATATATGTAGTCCCATATTCGTGGTAGCTGTTAAAGGCACGCTATACGTTAACACCTTTATAATGCAGCTTTACATGGCTCGTGGCTTCACATCATGCTACTTAATGTACAGCATATGGTATCAGTTTTATCCACATTCGTAGCCATCGGCTCCGCAGTCCCAAGGTTGTAACAACCTTTTGAAGTTAACGGCTCGTATAGCCTACAGCGTTCGTTAACGCCATATCTAATTAACTTAACAGTAGTTAAGTTGCTGATATGAGTAGCCAGCACAGCTGCAACAACCTGTTCTAAGTTGACGGCGCATGTAGTATGCGCAGGACTTTAACATCTTATTACAATAACTTTATAACCAACGTCAACGTTAACAGCCTGTATAGCATACGCGGTGCGTTTATGAGACACCTAAACAGCTTAAAGAAGTCTTTAACCGGATGAACTTTAGCCACCGGCTCCACAGTTCCATGGCTGCAACAACCGGTTCAACATTAACGGCCAGTATAGTAGTATACGCCGCATGTTAAAACTATATTGGAATGGTTGTAACAACTTCTTAACTTCTACAGCCATACATTTTTGGGACATTAAAATACCTTGATTAAGTTAATATTCGGACAGGCCGTAGCCACTGGTCCCACGCTTCTATGGTTGTAAGATCCTGGTCAACATAACGGCCTGTATTGCTTATAGTGCATGTTACTTTATAACACCATTTAAGATTAACCCTTTTAGGTAAATGGACTTTCATTAGTTAACGGCCCGTACTGTGTATGGTGCTAGTTATCTCCACGTCCGTGGCCAACAGCTTATGGCTTTGCGGTCTTGTGACTCAAAGCCTTCATATGGCTGAAAGCCTTATGCAGTTAGCAGCCCATTAACGGCCTGCCATTTAACTCGTTAAGCAGAGTTAGTAGTACCAGTCAGACCCACAAAGGTGTGTTGTCTGTACACTTTTCAACCATACAGGTCTCTACGACCAGCCAGGTTTACTCATAGGTTTAAGTCAGTAAGGTTTAAACAATCTTAATTCGTAGCCGACGTAGACACACACCAGCAAGGTCTTGTGTCTACAGGGAGCACCTGAACAATGTAATGTTCACGTTGGCTGGCTAATGACCCATGTTTCTTACGCTGTTACTCTAACGTCAGACTTTAACAGAGCGAGGTTATTCTTGCATTCACACCTGCCATGTTGCTCCTCACTCATCGCGTAGCGTCTCAGCAATTATTTTGTATGCTGACACTATACGAAGACAACGCGGTCTTCTTATACTCTCCACAGCTGTACCCATGGGATCCAGAGTTCCGCTGTTGTAAGAGCTTTCCAGACTTAACTGCCCGTAGAGCATATGACGTACGTTAACCCTAGTTAAGGGCCTGAAAATTTTTCCCAATTATTATGGCACTTTACTGGCGACATGGACAAGCTAAGTAGGGCATCCAGCATAGCCAGGCGCACCCCGGATGTACCCAGGTGCAGCATTGGCAAGAGGTTGGTTAACTCCGCCCAGGGTATACCCGCGAGTCGTGCTACCATACTGTAGCTGACCGTGTGATCCCCTGCAGACTTGCACACTATGCAGTGACTGAGACATAGTCATGTGACAAGGCCACGCATGGCTCAATGAGTAGCACTTAGAGAAAGTCACTGCAAGAGCGGAGAAGGGAAACGCCGATTGACGGTCCTCTTCCCCCACCTCCTCCTTCACCACGGTCAGCAGCACTCCTTACGCGGCCTACCCCGCGGGTTTCGCCAACGTTTGATATTTCGCTCACTTCTCTCCCCTGGTCCTCTCTACAGCGGAGTAGGCTCGGAGTAGGGTTCGAGAAAGAAGCAGGAAGTGCAAACAGAGAGGACAGTTTCCGTATCTTACTTCTCTCTATCTTTCCTCCCACCTGAGCCCAGGCGTGGACATAGGAAGAAAAATAGACTTATCCCATGGGAGGATGTTTCCTTCCTTCATGGACTCCTTGAAATCCAGGCTTCAGTCTTGGGTCACACAGGGCGTGGAGGAGAGGCTGCTGCCTCCCACGCACCACCAGCCAGCAGCAACCGATGCCTACATTCAACGGTCACCCAATTATGCAAGTTGTGGGAATGACGTCTTTAAAATCTATCCCTTTGGGCTGAAAATGGTCTCACAGATGACGAGGGTCTTCCCTTGGGGACACCAGTCATATGCAGAGTGGCAGACCAAGTAGAGGGACCCTCCCACCACGCTGATCCAGACCTCGACCGTCCTTTACACAAGGCCACTTATGGCCGACAGAGGAGAGAGTGCTAGCGGTGAAGGCGATAGCAGATTTCCTCCTCTCACAGTGAATGTCTCTGGCTGATGCTCATAGGCCACTTAGCTAATTTGGTAGATGTAGTCCCCATGTGCAAGTTTCACATGAGGGACCTATGTCCCTGTCTGCCTTCTATGGTCCCATCCAGGACACCTCAGTAACCCCGCTCCATATCTTCAGACGATGGCCCCCCACATCTAGTGCTGGTGCAACTACTCCCACCTTTCACAAGGAGCAAAGTTTCCACCCATCAGACCTTAACTGTCAGTGGTGATGGATGCGTCTTGGATGGAGTGGAGAGCACATTTAATGTGGTCCCTAATCGCAGCAACCCGGGCAGGTACTTGATATATTCAGTGCATCATTATGCTGAAATCACAGGCCGTATGCCGGGCACTTTTACATTTGTTTTCAACGCAAGTACTGAGCAAAACGGTTCAGATACGCACCAACTTAGCACTGCTGTTGTGGTCTCTATCTCTTTCAGACAGGGAGGAACAGAGTCCAGGACTTCTGGAATCCTTCCTCTTGTCTTGATGCAGGACAAACTATGTCAGCCTTCAGGCTGTTCACATTTTGGGCTAAGAGAACATGATCATGGATCTGAGGTCTCACCTTCGTGGAACACCCACTGGATGGGCATGCTTACCACAGGTGACTAGAGCGATCTGGACAACATTTGGCCTCCCAGATGTAGGTCTGTCCGCGTCGGTGGATGATTGCAAGTTACCAATTTTCTGCGCCCTGACTCCTGACCCGCGGGTTTCGGAGTAGCACATTCACAATTAAAAAGACTCACTACGTGGGTTACACCTTTCTGCTGTTCACGTTAGTACCGAGCGTACTAAGCAGGGTGACGTATGACCGGTAGCACCCATTTGCCACGGCCATCTACTGTTCCCTCAGCTGCTCAAACTTATTTGAGGCTTCCCGTATGAGCTTCTGGTCAGAGACAACTTACGTCTCATTCCCGAGCTCCGTCAAACTGCACCATAGTCCTAGAGCACTTATTTTGACTGTGTGGTCTTTGTCTGCCAATTCTTGGTGTAGCAAGGCTTTTCTGAGGAGTCTGTGATCCCCTGTCTTGGGGATGTCTTCTCCCAGACTCAGATCAGTCATGGAGTCTAGGATAGCTGTAGCAGTCATCCACAGCGGTTTCCCACTTGAGTCGATGGTCACAGACTTGTGAGCTGGGGAAGTTAGCCAAAAGAATCTTTTTTTAAAGACCTCTCAAGATTCTTGTGTCCCTGCGGGTTATTCAAGTTGTCTAAGGTAGGCTGGTGGAAGCTCTGCTCAAGCCATTCCCCATGTGCCCACTTTGGGAGTTGACGCTTTAAACAGTTTTCTGCTTTCCACGGTCTCTACTAAGTGCAAAGGTGCTATTTGTGCGCTTTCTCCTAAAGGAGGTCATTTTGATCTTTCTCCTAGAGCCGGTACGCGTACCCTCACTTTCCGCACATTCAGACCCATCAGAAAATGGGGTATGGAGCTTTGTCTGTCATCTTTAGAATTGTTTTAAAAGTACGTAGCTGATGTCCGGCATTACAAAAGCGTTCTTCGTTTTATTATGGAGATCTCATTATACTGTGTCGCTCTATCTGAGACGCTATCTCACGATGGATTGTCCAAAGCAATTGCTTAAAGTGGTCGGTGTTGTTCATGGAATAGCCAGGGTATGCACTCAGGTTGGAGGCATAGCCTGTTACATGGGATTGCAGCTCTTGGGAAAATACCTGTTGCTTTTATTTCCTTGTTCTTGCTTGACTTACTTTACAAAGTTTGTGTTGCCCCGCTAACCTTTGCTTTAGCAAAGTTGCGCCCCTACCAATTTTCCTCGGTTCGAGAATTCCTCAATTTGTCTTAGCTAACACATGCTTCGTTTTCAATCATGTATACTAACCAGTTCTGTCTCGTGGATGAACTTGGTGAGTTTTGTTGCATTATCTTAGACACTGCTATGATATTTATGTCATGTCCGAGCGTTCTTTTGATTGGCAGGTTTTCTGTGTTACTCACTCGGGTTTATGCTGCGATTGCCTTAGTTACTGCTAACAGGTTCAGCTTGACTGTAACTAGGAGATACTTACTGTAAGTTTTCAGTAATTCCTGTTCAGAGGTATTTCATTTTTACAGGATAAGGTTTTATATACTTTAAATAAGGAAAATGTTTGAGTTGGGCCAGCCATTGTAGACTTCGGGCCTGAACTCCCTTCTTTCTGATCTTCAGTTGTGATCTGATTGCATATCTATAGCATGGAAGGTAAGATACAAATTGAAGTAAATTGACCCCGCTTTTCGTATCGGGGATATTTACGAGAGTTATATACCTTCCATGTGTCCCGGCCCGCCCCGCCTCCCCTCTCATTCAGGCCTTGGTGGAATGTTAAGTGAGGGATGTTAGAGGTATAACAGAGGTCAGGGTTGTGTTGGTAACTACGTTTTTAGTTCGATTAGAAGTGCATTAGAATCAGGTCATGTGACCAGATTGCATATTTATAGCATGGAAGGTAAATATAACTCTCATAAATATTCCTGCTGTGGAAAGCAGGGTAACTTTCTGTAATTTCTGGTATTTCTCATTGTATTTAACCATTTCCTATTTTGTTTTAAAAGAGAAAAAACTTCTAAAGAAATGCTTTTAGATGACAATATATTCAATATTGTTGAGCTTTTGAAGTCGATTTAACTCAAGTTGAATGTGAATTACTCAAAACATTTGAATTGTCTTTATGATATAGCGACATTGCATTTTGGGCATGTGATTTTAAAAAAATCTCTGAAAGTTTCTACAAATATTTAGATAGTTCTACTCACAATTTAAATTTATTTTTGAAAAGAAATTCGCTTTAGGTTCCTGAATTATCGTAATAGGCATTTAAACAGGGCTGTAAGGTGGTAAACAAAACATGATGAGATACAAGTATAGCATTATTTAAAAAATTCTGGATACTTCTGTTAAAGGGTATCATGGCATTGATATGAATAAAATGTTCAATATGGGAATCTTCTTGTATTTGCTGTAATTGTTAAATTAATAAAAGATTACAGTATTTTTGTAAACCAAATTTCTTCTTTATTCAGGGCGATCAACTACTTGTGTGGTTTTTCGAAAGTTTTCAAGCTGCTAATTGAATGTAAAAAGGTATGTCTAAGAAAAGACCATTTCATTAAAATTTGCACAGCATTTTCATGCTTCTTGACATCATACTTAGTTAATCATTCTTTTAAGTTTCCAGCTGTATAGCTGGGTAAATAATTGTGTGTGTTTTTTTAATGGATGCAATGGCATATTTGGCACACATATGTATTAGGGACAATGTCACTTTACTGATCAAATGTCCCATTACCCGCAGACAAATACTGTTTATGTTCATTGAAGGAAGATTTTGTGTTATAAGTTTCAGGGAATCATTTTTTTTTCAATGGTCTATTTGAAGGAATCAATATAAAAAAATATACTGGATTGTACATCCATTTCTGTACTTAATATACATTTTGGGCAATGAAACCTCAACACACTTTGCATTGTGGTTTATCTATCAGTTAAATCTTATTTGTTATTCATATATTTATTTCTGACCGTCTGGTAAGCCTAATTGGTAAAGCACCCACTTCCAGTCGGAAGGTCATGGGATCGAATCCTGGCCGAGTCATGCCAAAGACTTTTAAAATGAGACCTAGTGCCTTCTTGCTTGGTGCTCAGCATGTAACAGTGGAGCAGGATACTAATACCGAAGGTAATAATACCTTTACGCAGTAAATTGTGGCAGCATGCTACAGCTTTGAGATACGTTTGTTTGTAAAGCGCTTTTGAATATTCCTGCTTAGAAAGGGCGCTTTATAAAATCCTGGTATTATTCTTATAACTATTGTTATTATTATTATTATTATTATTATTATTCTTATTATTATTATTATTATTATTATTATTATTATTATTATTATTATTATTATTATTATTATTATTATTATTATTATTATTATTATTATTATTATTATTATTATTATTATTTATCTTATTCTTATTCTTATTCTTATTCTTATTATTCTTCTTCTTCTTCTTATTATTATTATTATCATTATCATTATCATATCATTATCATTATCATTATTTATTATTATCATAATCATAATCATTATCATTATTATTATTATAATAATTATTATTATTATCATTATTATCATCATCATTATCATCATCATCATTATCATTAGCATATCATCATCATTATATCATAAACATCATCATCATATTGTTATTATTATTATTACAAGTTGTGATAGTGTGATTACTTTAATAAAATTCACATTTTGGGCCTGCAGTCCTAGGTAGAACTGTGTTGCCTAATATTCTGTGCAGGTAGGTATATAGGAAGGAACAGGGCAGGGGTGTAATTTAAGATAATGTGGAAGGGGGGGGGAATACCCTAGAAAAAATGTTTTCAAAGGAAAATTTTTAATCTTGACTATTTTGTTGGGAAAAACATGGTATGTGAATAGAAAAGGTAGGAAAATTAAAGTAAAATATTTTAAAATTGATTTGGAAAATAGTTAAGTTTTTTTTCTTTCATGGTTTTATGAGATAGGAGGGGGGCAGACACCGGTATTAGTCCGCCAGAGATGTGAAATATCGAATGTACTGTTAACATTATAGATACTATATCTTTTTTTTTTAATGAAAATTTTAAGCAGCGACTTTGTGACATAGACAAAACTGGTTGAGTGATATTAATTTCTTTGTGTTGTTATGTACAATTTGTAAGAGAAAATTATGCAGAGCTGTACCTATTATTTAATAATGTTTCTAAACTTAAAAAGTTAGGTCTCCAAAGTCAGATGTTTTTGCCTTGAAATTGAAGTTAACAGAGGCCTTTATTGTAATATAACTTATGAACAGAGGTTTTGTCAGGTTTGCAATTTAAAGGAAGTTGGAGATAAATATAACTTTCTCTTAATTTGTCTATTTCTTTCTGAAATCCGCTTTAAATTTGATTCCAAAATATTTCTTTTAACCCGCAACTAGATCAAAATGTAATGTTTTATTATCAGCTAGTTCCAAATACTCATTTTTGCAGTTATCACACTTTATTTTACATACAATGGAAGCAAGACGTTTCTTTCTTTCTCTTTGATTATTGTTTGTTGTAAGAACCTCAATCATGTACCATTTAATTTATCGTTTATGTTTGTGACAAAGGCCAGATGGCCCTGAGCACTGTAATAAATTGTATTGTATTGTATTGTATATCTGAATCATATGCCATACTCAGCAATAAGTATTACAATCAATTCTTGGAATGATGCTGACAACATCACACTTGGTCTTCTACCTTTGTCGGGCAGAGATGTAGAATGTCAGATGCGCTATTTAGATCAAAGAATGATCAGTACGGGCCAGAAAATATGTCAGGGGCCAGGCCAAACCAAACCAGAGATGATGTGAATTTATGTGTTTTATGAGCAGTTTTGTCTTCAGAGTCTTGGGAAGTGGGGAGCAGGAGGAAAGGTACTCCATGAATGGATTTCACATTCCCCATTGAGTCACGGCACAAGCACTAAGTGTGATTTATCCATATGTTTACCCATATGTTTACCCATATATTTACCCATATGTTTACCCATATGTTTACCCATATGTTTACTTATATATTTACCCATATGTTTACCCATATGTTTACCCATATGTTTACCCATAATTATGAAAACGATATAGCCTATGTTCGTTTCTTAAGTTCTATCATCGCGAGCACAAACAGAAATGTCAGTGCGCATTTAGTGCTGTCATAACATATCGATTATCGCGATATCTCTTTTCCCACGATATAAAATATGCCTCTCGCGACATATCGCGATACCAAAAAACTAATACTCAACTAAGAAATTTTCGTGCAACTAGGCTAGGCTACTTTGTAAGTTACATTTCTAACATTACGGCACTAAATCTAATGGTCAAGTTTAGGCCATTAACAAAGTGCAAAATAATAGTTAAACATACAAACAACTAATTAAAAATCCTACTCTGTTACCACACACACACTGGCACGCGCCGATGTACTGTAAGTTGGCAAAAAGAATGAAAAATTTGTCCAGAATGTGCCACTGATGCTCTCACTTCTTGATTCATGGTAGTCACGTTGGCTGAATTACCAAACACGTGCGTGATGCGTGATGAATGTAATAGTCATGCGATCATGTGGTCTGCTAGATCTGCAAATAATATTTTTTTGTATTCGTCATATCATGGAGTAAATTGTAACTCCCATGATCATACAATGTTAGTAATGTTAACAATTTGTGTTGTGAGCCGGTTTTCTCGAAAAGTATCGCGATATACGATATATCGCGATATTTTTCTGCACGATAATTGATACGTAATAGAGCCATGTCGTAACAGCACCAGTGTGCATATCCGTGATAAGCTTTCATATTCTCTGTGTACCCGTGCGAAACTAGTTCTAGTCCACAAACCCAAATAGAGCAGAACATCTCCAAATCTAGCATGAAACGAGTGTATGAATAAGCGTTATGATACAAACGTTTTTCTCCCAAGTATTCCAGAAAATATTCTAACCTCACTTCAACTTGTCTGTAGGTCATTGCATTATCAGCGATCGGCCTGATTAAAACCTTTGCTACATCACGTTCTACAGTATATTACAGTATAAGGCACCTCGTACAAACTAGGACCTATAAGACCTATACTAGGGCCTATAAGACCTGCGGCCGGCCGACCTGCGGCCGGCCGACCTGCACTTATAGGCCTTATGTTATAAAATACTATAAGATTGCTGTGGTTACCATGGTGTGAGGTCTATTATTTACAGCCTTTCTATTGTGTTTACTTCATCCCTCTCAGCAAACTTCCAAACTAACAAAATACCTACTTTTTTTTTAATCATTTAATGCTTATTAATCTGTGTATTTACTTATAACAGCTTAGGGGATAGAAGAAAGCAAAACAATAAGAGCATGATAATTGACTATTAGGTAGTCTGAGAAAAATGTCACATTTATGAATGGGGCGAATAAGTTATACAAATATAATCTATTTCCCTTTTAATTCTTGCTGGAAGTGTTAGATACTACAGTCACTTCAAGCTGTCAAGACGAAGCTGTATTTTTCAAAATTCGTAACCTTTCATCAGTCAAAAGTTCCCAAAAAATGATTACGTCAGTCAAATTATTTGCAGAGGTTAAGGACATATTTGTAATTGAATTCCAGTGTGCTCTATAAGTATGCAAGAGTTTTAATGTTAAATTACCTGTGTTAAAATAATAAAAAAAGTAAGGTTTTTCCTGAATAACGTCTAGTCTAAGCATCAAAATTGTCAAAACATTGGACTCAAAATAGAAATAATTTTCCCCAAAAATAAATTAGGTTCATATTCAAAATTCTTTCTCCACTTTCCAATTACTGCATGCTGAATTTTGGCCAAAATTTGACGACTGCATAAAAGTTTAACCATGCGGTCTATCGCAAATCCAAAAAAATTGTGTGTAGTTTTTGACAATTAAAATTTGTCTAAATTTCATGTAAATTGGTCAGTCTCATCATGAGTTATTAATACTTACTTTTTTGGTGAGCATGTGAAGCATAATGCGAACTTATGTTATGGCAATTTCGTCCGTCCGGCCGGCCGTCCACAGTTTTCCCGAGATTTCCTCAGAAATGTTAAGTTTTTTGAGAATTCCTCAGAAAACGTTAAAGTTTGTTCAGTTTTTCAAAAAAAATTAAAATTTCTTCAGATATCTGATGTAAGGTTAGAATTTTCCTTAAAGTTTTTCAGAGATACTTAAGACAGATTGAAGACTAGTTTCCTCAAAAAATCTACAAAACATTTGATATTTCCTTAGAAGATAGCTGTAAATGATATAGTTTTCCAATATTCTTCAGAGATCCTCAAGCATTTTTCTCGTAGCACTGGAGATTTGAAATCCTAAAATTCTTCAACATATTTGGACACCATTGTTTGTATCAGGCATGATTTTTAAACTCTGCCTTCATTATTGTGGTCATTTGCATAAAGTTGCTACAGTATAACTCCAGGAGTATATGAACTGACCAGACATTTTTATTTGGTATGCTCAGTCAGGAAGTGTGACTGGACGTGACTGCATATGGACATAGGGATGGATGCCATGTGGGACATGTATGGGGTCCATGCGGAACATATGATATAATATATACCATGTGGTATACACCATGGGCTATATCAGACATAAATATTTAGTATATTATTATTTAGTCTAGTAAGCTCAGTCAGGGACTCTGATAGCTAGGATGAGAATTCTTATGGAGCCTATGGGATGTTATGTGGGACATGGGTGTGATGCCATGTGGGACATGGGGTGGGATGCCATGTGGGACATGGGGTGGGATGCCATGTGGGACATGGGGTGGGATGCCATGTGGGACATGGGGTGGGATGCCATGTGGGACATGGGGTGGGATGCCATGTTGGACATGGGTGGGATGCCAAGTGGGACTTGGGTAGGATGCCATGTGGGACATGGGATACCATGTGGGACTTTAGTGTGAGATGCCATTTTTGTAATTGACCGGGTCATATGATATGGGTGTCAATTTGCATGGGCATGTGAACCATGACGGTATTTACCGGTCTAGTTTATTATTAATATTAGAGTAATCTTATGTTTATTATTATTTATTTACACACAGTTCTGTTACAATGTTATCAAAATATAACATGAAATGCAAAATTCGTACATAATTCGTTTCATGGGTGTTTAAACTTTTGATGTTTTTTTGTTTTTGCAGCCAATTATTGCACACAATTGCTTAACTGATTTCCTCCTGATGTATGAAAACTTCCATCAACCTCTTCCAAGTAAGTTCACATCTTACTATGATAAAAGAAGATAATATACAAATGGTGCTTGTTATCGTATCCCCTTGCCAATGAAGTAGCTTATTGGGGGAATTGGAATGTTTACAGCTTTAGCATCTGCATGTCCGTCCACTTGCCCACCTGCATGCCCGCCCACCTGCATGCCCGCCCACCTGCATGCCCGCCCACCTGCATGCCCGCCCACCTGCATGCCCGCCCACCTGCATGCCCGCCCACCTGCATGCCCGCCCACCTGCATGCCCGCCCACCTGCATGCCCGCCCACCTGCATGCCCGCCCACCTGCATGCCCGCCCACCTGCATGCCCGCCCACCTGCATGCCCGCCCACCTGCATGCCCGCCCACCTGCATGCCCGCCCACCTGCATGCCCGCCCACCTGCATGCCCGCCCACCTGCATGCCCGCCCACCTGCATGCCCGCCCACCTGCATGCCCGCCCACCTGCATGCCCGCCCACCTGCATGCCCGCCCACCTGCATGCCCGCCCACCTGCATGCCCGCCCACCTGCATGCCCGCCCACCTGCATGCCCGCCCACCTGCATGCCCGCCCACCTGCATGCCCGCCCACCTGCATGCCCGCCCACCTGCATGCCCGCCCACCTGCATGCCCGCCCACCTGCATGCCCGCCCACCTGCATGCCCGCCCACCTGCATGCCCGCCCACCTGCATGCCCGCCCACCTGCATGCCCGCCCACCTGCATGCCCGCCCACCTGCATGCCCGCCCACCTGCATGCCCGCCCACCTGCATGCCCGCCCACCTGCATGCCCGCCCACCTGCATGCCCGCCCACCTGCATGCCCGCCCACCTGCATGCCCGCCCACCTGCATGCCCGCCCACCTGCATGCCCGCCCACCTGCATGCCCGCCCACCTGCATGCCCGCCCACCTGCATGCCCGCCCACCTGCATGCCCGCCCACCTGCATGCCCGCCCACCTGCATGCCCCGCCCACCTGCATGCCCGCCCACCTGCATGCCCGCCCACCTGCATGCCCGCCCACCTGCATGCCCGCCCACCTGCATGCCCGCCCACCTGCATGCCCGCCCACCTGCATGCCCGCCCACCTGCATGCCCGCCCACCTGCATGCCCGCCCACCTGCATGCCCGCCACCTGCATGCCCGCCCACCTGCATGCCCGCCCACCTGCATGCCCGCCCACCTGCATGCCCGCCCACCTGCATGCCCGCCCACCTGCATGCCCGCCCACCTGCATGCCCGCCCCCTGCATGCCAGCCCCCTGCATGCCCGCCCACCTGCATACCCGCCCACCTGCTTGATCGCCCGCCCGCCTTGCCCGCCTGCCCACCCGCCTTGCCCGCCTGCGTTGCCCGCTTGCCGCCCACCCGCCTGCTTGCCCACCCGCCTGCATTCCCGCCACCTGCATGCCCGCCCACCTGCATGCCCGCCCACCTGCATGCCCACCCACCTGCATGCCGATCCGCTTGCATGCCCGCCCGCCTTACCTGCATGCCCGCCCGCCGCCTTACCTGCATGCCCGCCCATGCCCCCCACCTGCATGCTCCCGCCCACCCTACCTGCATGCCCGCCCGCCTGACCTCTGCATGCCCGCCCCCATCTGCATGCCCGCCCCATCTGCATGCCCCCCCCCCACCTGCATGCTTGCCCGCCCACCTGCATGCACTGCCCACCTGCATGCCCCGCCCAACTGCATGCCCGCTCGCCTGCCCACCTGTATTGAATGCATGAATATACAACTACTTTAATTTGCAATTATATGTTTCTATATTTGCCCACCTGTATCAAATGTATGAATATTCAACTACTTTAATTTGCAATTATATGTTTCTATATCACTCAAACAAATCTTCAGAATGTGGATTTCTCAAATTTGAACTGAAAACTTTTCTTGCATTTCTTTCTGTTGCTTTTACTTGTAGATAGCTTGTCGGAGTTCAAGGAGTGTCTCCACCAGCTATTTCCTCTGATTATTGACACCAAACATGTTGTGAGAGCAGGCAGAAAAGTGGGTTAATTCATCAACTGATGTTTTTCTAAATTTACACACATGATTTTTTCAGTTGCTTAAAATTTTGTGATACTAAACCACAAATGTACAGGAGCAAATAAGACAACATATTACCATTCAAATCTCCTAAGAAATTTACACAGTACTTGATAGATAAGACCTACAACACATCTGCAGCAGTCTAGGAGCAATAAGAGAACTGCAACAATTCATGTGGGAAATGTAATCCTAATTTTCCAGTGATTTTCAGAATATAGAAAGAGGGAAAGTTGTTAATGACGACGACTGAATACACAATTACAATGAGGGGGTCTTCCTCTGCATATTTGGTCATTATAGTAACAATGCTATCACAAAACGCTTAATACGACCCGGACGAGAACACAGATACGACGTACGGACATACATAACATCGACAACCAAGTCAATGTCCACGGCCTTTGATAACCAGTTGTGGTACACTGGCGTGTCTACCCAACGCAGGCTTGAACCCAGGGCCTCGTGGTCTGTAGACAGGTATGATAACTGCTATACCACAGTAGGTAGATTAGAGGGAAAGTCAGTCTCAAGCTGGTTATATATCAGCTGGGTAACTAAACACAAGAAATACATGTAATGCAGAATAAGCAGTATCATGACACTGCAGATATGCTTCATCATTGTTCAACAACATCCATGTTATACATTTAAGGAATATTCCAGTGAAGTTTTGGTTCCGATGCGATAGCATTAGGAGCCTATGCGGTCATGATGGCATGTGTGTGTGGGTGGGTGGGTGTAGGTATGGGTGTGTGTATGGAGTGTGTGCATGTATGACGCTAGCTTGTAAACACGATACCTCAAGAATGATCACTATATATATATATGTATATATATATTATATATATATATATATATTTATGATATATATATATATATATGATATATATATATATATATTATATATCACCATTGAACAGTTTTTTCTAATCTCATTGGTAATTTATCCCTTTAAGGTGAAAATGTTGCTTAAAAATCAGAATCAGTATGTATGAACAAAGTTAAAATATAATTTTCTATGGGTTATCCTGCTGATCTAACCCGTTTTGCCACAGCTATGCAGACAGATATGCCGATCATAGAAGCAGAAGTACATTGTTTGCAGCTCCTGCTCCCCCATTCAGCTGTTGAGAGAAGTGGCAATGGTTAAATGGCGCTCGCCGTCCTTCAGAGGGGACGTTAAGCTGTCAGTCCTGGTGGTAGGACAGTCACACCCTACCTGGTTCTCTGAATACTATTCGAGAAGAGAAGCGTGAAAACGCGTTGTTCATTAAATTCCCTGAGCAAATGGATGGATGATGCGCCATTTGGGCAGCTCTCCCCTATTCTAAAGCTCTAATGTTTGTAAAGCACTCTTGAATATATTTGTATAGATAGGGCGCTATATAAAATAATTACTATTACTATTACTGATTAAACATAAAAGGGGGGTAAATGCTTATGCTTGCATTTACACCCATTCTATGATTAATCCTCTGGATTAACCATGGAAAATTATAGTGTTACCTTTAATTTAATAATTAAGCCTCCAACCTTGCTCATATTTAGATAACCATGTGTGATGTTGTTAACTAGTGTCTACATGTTCATGGTACCAAAATGTTGAATTTTATTGATATGCATATTGGGCAGGTCTTAACTTGATTTTGTTGAAAAAAGATTGTAAACACAGTATCTCAAAAACTATACATGGGATTTAGTTCATGTGTGGTACACAGGTAGCCCATGGTCTGTAGCCCATGCTTTGCAGATATGCCCTATTGTTTTGGCATGAGTAGACAGGGATTAATATTAAAATCTTAAAATACTCATATTTTAACAACTGCATGTCTGTTTTGTTTTATATTTGGTGTAATTATGTCGTTAGCTAGTGTGTAGATGTATATGGTACACAAATGTTGAATTTCAGTAATATACATAGTGGGTGGGCTTAAGATGAGTTTGTTGAAAAGAGTTTGTAAACACAATATCTGGTTTCAGTATCATACATGTATGTGATACACAGATAGCCCATGGTTCACAGATGTGCCTCATTGTTTTTGGCAGCAATGTCATGCATTAATGAGTAGACAGGGCTTAATGTTAAAAATTTTAAATGCTCATTTTAAGAACCGCATGTCTGTTTTGTTTCATATTTGAAATAATTATTTTGTTAGCAAGTGAATACATGTGAATGGGATACAAATGGTTGAATTTAATCAATTGTGAAATTCCATTCTTGTGAGAGCCATCTCTACAACCATATTTAGTCCTCCTTCCCCACACCTTCTCTCTCTACATTATTTTTCCACCCATACACCTCTCTCGATCCCAGATTTCTGGCTTTTAGTTCTCGTGTTCCTCTCAATCTCCCCCTGTTTACTCTCCTTCCTACCTCTGGAATGATCTAACCTCTCAGGCACAATTTGACCCTTGCTGTTGTGGTGCCGTTAAACTCTCATTAAACAAACAAACAAACTTGTGAGAGCTGCAAGTTATTTGGTAGTCATTGTAACATTGAGCCTATTGTGTTCTAACATTTATTATAAAATAGTTCAAACTTAAAATCCATATCCTTGTCGGAACCTCAAACCCTTTGGTTTTCTGGTCATTTGAATAATGGATAACTATTAAAGAAACAAATTGAGGTAAACAAATCATGCTGACATCTTATTCAGTAGTTACTGCATTTCAAAAATTTCACTAACTGAAAAGTGACTGGTGTAGTATACATTGTGCTGTCATAGTTGCACTTTCAGGTTTTTTTATAATGTATTTTTATGAAAATAAATTGCCATTTTTCTCTTAGCGTGAATATTTTGTTGTAAATATTAGGTACAACAAAAATGGCAAAGCTCTTTCTTATAACGTGCATGTCATATCCTATCTCAATAGTTAAATGAATTATTGTTTTCATTAATTTGGAAACAGGTAATTGATTTCAGTTCTTATATAGCTCAACATGCACTGACAATAAAACTAATTGGATCAAAATTCTAAAAATGTTATTAATTTGATTATTCAAAGAATTAGTGAGAGCTATTCTACTACCCCTGGCATTGTCATCGGCATCCAGCTAAAGTGTTTGGAAGAGTTACATTGTTTGGGACGGCTGTTACTTTAAGGTTTTGAAAGAGTTTCTTTGTTATGATAATGAAATTCCTGACATGAATAGCAACTAAAATATTGAATGACAACACACATCTGCTCTTCCCACTATATATTTTCTGCCGTTCATGTAAAAGACTTCGTATGCCACGGTCAAAGCATAACAGATTCCGGTATTAATTTGTACCAAGTCTATTTCCCCATTCAACTTGAAAGCGGTCTGATAGTTTGTTTTTATATTTTAAGTCAAATTTTAATATTTATTCATATATGTATATGTATATGTGTGTGTGTGTATGTGTGTGTATGTATGTGGGCCTATATATATGTATATTTACATCTTGGACGTTATTGTATTTTACCATTTAGAATTATTTACCAACATTTTTAATTTTTTCTAATTTACAGGGATTTTTAATTTTCAGTTTTATTTTGTATATATAACTTTTATATAACTTTTATATTTATAACCTTTATATTTATATTTCCTTTTGAATATCATTGTACGTTTTGCTACAGGCAACAAATTTCCATATTTTGTTGTGGACGAATTAAATTAATCTTATCCTATTAAAATATTAGTCATGGCATGAATGAAAAAATCAAACAAAAGATTCCTTCATGATGAAAATCTGTTGCAATAGATTTTCAGTCCGAAATCCTCAAAGCCTACAATGTTAAACAAAAACATCATTTAAAATCACTCATATATAAACAAACAAAATCTTCACTCTTAAATACCATACTATTTGTAAATCATTACTTAAAGCCAGACACATTGACCACAGGGTAATACTTTTGTCCTTGTGTTGAGTGTGAAAGACAGTGCAGCTGCACTGAAATTTGTTTACAATCAAATTACCATGGAAAGTGAGGTGAAGTTTGTGGAAATTCCTGGTGTAATTGCTAATTACTTGTGCTAGATTGTGGTTTCTGTTGTGAGCAAATATAGACCCCGACAGATTGTAGATTTTGTTGGGGCTTAAGACACAAAATGTATTGTGTTGTTTAGACTTAATGTTGCCTCAAAAATAATTTGGAAATTAAGTGCCTTGGGTATGAAGAGAAATATAAACAAGGTTTTTTGAGGAGTTTGTTATGAATGACATTCCTGACATGAATAGCAATTTTTGTCTTAGCATGAATGACAAAATCAAACCAAAGATTCCCTGCCTCAAAAGAATTTGAAATTAAGTGTCTTGGGTATGAAAGGAAAATAAAAACAATAAGTGGAATTAGGGATTAATTCTAATGAAAAACAACTCGCATGATTTTTCTACTTTAAAGAATGGTTTAAAATAAATAGAGGGTAATTTTGTAGGTAAAAGATAAATGCATCACACCACAAGGATGCTTTGTAATATTTCATTGACATTGGCAAGTCAGTGTCTCTCCTTTCTTTGTGGTTTAATGGATAACACTAAAAGAGGGTTATAAAGAGTGCTTGCTAGCTTTTGCATTTTTTTGGAGCTTGTAGTAAAATGCTGCAAACATAAAACAAAGGAAAAGGTAAGAGCATCCTTCAAAGCTTAAGTAATTGGAAATCTTCTGCCTGATAGCTCCATTTCTGCATTTACTACTGTTTTTCCATCGCAAGCGATGATGACTATGGCTACACATGATGAATCTGTGGTTGGGTTAGGTGTGTTCGTAGATAATTAAATAGGCTGATTTGAGTTTGGAAGTCTCTTCCACATGTGGGGCAAGCATGGCTATGTCCAGTGAAGGATGTGGCACAATCCTGTGCCTTATGAGCAACGCACTTCCTTTGCACCTCATGTAATTTGCATTGCTCAGCAGTATCAGCTCCACTTCTTAACTTGTCACACCAGGTGGTGCAGTCATGGTCATGTACCTCCCAAGTTAGTCTGTCCTATGCAGAAGTTTTTAGTGAAGCTTTAAGTATGTCCTCAAAGCATTTTTTCTGTCCACCTAATAAACGCTGACTTTCAGAGAGCTGACACCATAGAAAAGTTGCTTTGGGATGCGATTGTCAAACATGCAAACCAATTTTCCTGCCAATCTTACTTGAGCCTTTTGGAGAAGGTTGTAGACAATTGGGATACAATTCCTATTAAGAACTTCAGTGTCAGACACTTTATCCTGCCACTCTATCTTCATTATCTTCCGGAGACTGCTCAGGTGAAAGTGATTAAGCTGCTTGGCATGCCTGCTGTACACTGTCCAAGTTTCACAAGTATACAGGAGAGTAGTGAATACTACTGAACTATAGACCTTCAACTTGGTGGTGAGCTTGGTTCCCCTATGGTCCCACGCATTATTATGTTGTAGTAGTATTTCTCCATATACATCCTTCAATACACCCATTTTCTATACTAGCATATTTGTGAAAAATTGCATGTTAAATCGCTGTTGGAGTCTAACTTGGGACCTTCAGCATTTCAGTTATCTGCCCGACCAACTGGCTTATCTGCTCAGCCGACCAGATTTTATCTGCCTCCCTCAAGTAAGATATTGGAGTGGTTTCTTCAGCATTTTTTTTTTTTTGCAAGTCCTATTTTACATAAGCTGAACCTGCTTGACTAGGAAGTAATCTTTTAAAGTGATTATTTTTTTCCATCCGTTTTTGCAAATCATGTTCTTTTCTTTTCTAGATTTTTGAAAAATATGGTTTAGACATACAAGGGACAGTCTTGGATCAGCTATTTTCTCTATTTAACAGGTCAGAATATGCTGGTTCTTGATATTTGTTATTTATTTGCTCAGTAGCTCCCATAGTAATGTGGATTTTGAAAGTGCTTGGCAAATGCACAATGTTGTATGTACTGTACTATATTATTTTATACATCATATAGAAGTTGTGAGGTTGATGCAAGGTATGGAAATTAAACAGTGTTGGAAGGAAAGTGCATTAGTTCCTGTGTTGTTAGTAATTTAACCTTAGGTTACTCTTTTTTTTCTAGCTCTCATGTCAAACAGCTTGCCCTTTATTCACCAGGAATATGTTTTGCACATGATTCGAAGTATGGTAAGAATACTGGCTCCTTTATTTCTAGAAAATAAGTGATCAGGTTAAAGATGATTATTAGTTTGACTTTAAACAGCTGCTATAGGTGTTCTTCTCACCATATTCATTACTGTTGGTGCCCATCAAGGGCGTACTCTGGTTGGGGGTTGTGAGGTCAAATTCCCGACAAATTGTATGCATGTAAGCTGGTGCCAGCGACGTCAGTGCGAGCACGTATCATGAAGCTTATAGGCGTGGGTTTCTAGGGGCCCACCTAAGGACCCTTACACTTTGATCAGAATTAGCATAGAATGTTCGTTATTGAATTATCTTTTTGAAAAGAGCTATTATCTTTCATACAAGGGATCAGTGAAGTTGCATATATCATTGAAATGTAAAATGTTCTGTAATTTATTGATACAAGCAAAATTGCCATGAGACATTGCTCTTCAGATCATCCAAGCATTTTCAAGGTGCATCCACACCTTATTGTCCTCATCATGTATGTTTCAAGTGATGACAAAGAAATTCATGCTTAAGCTGTTCTCTCTATGGCTTTTCTTGTGTAGGCATGCATTGTTGTGTACATGTGCTGTATTTTATTCTCACTTTCAGTATCAGATTTCTCATGACAAATTTGTTTTCTGTTTTAATATTGTGATGATATTTTGCATTTCTTGATTGGCAGATTCTGAGGAGCCTCTGCATGAAGCAGGATATGATGCATACATTGCAGGTGTTGGTAAGCTTCTTTAAATTTCTAATTTTGTTCGTTGTCTTGTGTTTCTTATTGCTCTATTAGCAGTAGTGATACTTATGTGTTATCCTCCTAATTTAGATTAACATTTTTGTCTTTGGTTTCACTGATTTATTATGTACTTCTTACTCATTAGTGTATTATAATCATGTAAATCTTTTTTTTTAAACTTTGTACCTCGAGTGGAGAAAATCTTGTCCAATTTACTCACTCTATGTTTTGGATTGGGAGGCACAGCAGTTGGGTTAGAAAAGCTAGGGGGCACAAGAAATAATGTCAAAAATGTATATGACACCAAAGGCGCCTCTTGCAGCCCCTCTACTATGTTTAATATTCAAGTTTCCCTAATTTCTGGATTGGGTGTTGTTCATAATCACTGCAATTGCGGTTAATGTGTAACTGCATTAGATGACCAACAATGGTAACAAAAGATTGTGATGTAAGGTATGCAATTCTCTACTCTGCTTGTATACTGCTGTGTGTGCTTCATGTGCTCTTGATTTTATATCTTTTGAAAAACCAGCAATTCTTAAGGAATGAGGAAAAAAAATTGTCTTTAAGTTGAACTAATTTACTTTATCACAACAGGCTAATTGCTATTTGTATTTCTTCTTACAGTGTTTTTAAGAATATGTCACTTCCTAGCAGCCAAAGAGATCGGGTAAGATAATATATCCCTAACACTAATTAAGCAATAAGGATAATGACGTAGTCTAAAGTGGTGTGGTGCTGGAAAGTTATGTGATCTTATTATATGAAGTTCCAATTATTTCATTAATATTCTTAACTGGGCGTGAGTTTGCTTAAACAGTTAGTAAACACAAATATCTCACAAATGTTAGTGAGGAGTGCAGTCATATATGGCACTCAAATAGTAAAAGTCATATTATGTAGATGTGCTGTAGCGCTCTTCTGGTTAGTATCTTCAATAGCGATAAATAGGCAGGGCTTAAAGAAAGATTATACAAATGTTAAGTTATTCAATTTTAGGCAAATTGGTAGGTGGTACTGGCATGGAAGTAGATTCCCTAGTAATCTTCGGCATAATATAATTTACTAAAAAGACCTTGTTACATGCATTTTTTCAACTGCATCCAAGGTGCTTTTCTTCTTGGTTACATTGCCAAAATTTAAAGGGAACCTATGTAATTATGATGTTGGCTTGTATATATATAGATATATGTAAGGATGTGTTTGTGTGGGTGTTCATATGTTTTTGCTACTTATCAGGGACATTTGTATAATAACAAACCTTCCAATCGTGGATGTCCTTGCTTGGTTTCCTGCAGATTTGGGTTCTCCAGGTTGAAACAATACACCACCAGAAATACTACACATTTTTATTGCTGTCCCCATTTAGTGGGTTCTGTGCCAGCTGTGTTTCAAACTATGTGTCTTTTGGTATATTCTTAAGAGTATGAAAATCTAGCATCTATGTCCCCGGTCATGTTATTCAGACTGTATACTGTCCTGAGTTGGGTCAATGAACATTAACACGTCACTTTGTCCCTGGTTGGTATGTGGTGGCCCCTGTTAACTCACCAAATGTCACATTGTTAATTGCTTTATGCAGTTATTGCCTCACAATCCTGGTGTATATTGTTGGAAAGTCTGGTTCGTTAGGGAGCTCCCCAAGCAAGGTCTCCAACAAAAGTGTTTATTCACACAATGCAATATAAATATATATATATATATATATATATATATATATATATATATATATATATATATATATATACATATATATGTTTATATATATCTATACATATATAATACATATATATATATATATATATATATGTATGTATGTATGTATATATATATATATATATATATGTATGTATATATATATATATATATATATATATATATATATATATATATATATATGTATATATATATATATATATATATATATATATATATATATATATATATATATATATAGATACATATATATAGATATATATATATGTATATATATATATATATGTATGTATGTATGTATATATATATATATATATATATATATATATATATATATATATATATATATATATATATATATATATATATATATATAGATATATATAGATATATATATATATGTGTGTATATATATATATATATATATATATATATATATATATATATATATATATATATATATATATATATATATATATATATATATATATATATATATATATATAGTAATCTCTATACTGTTGTACGAAGTGGGTCAAAGCTTGAGGTGGCATTTGAGTAAAAAGCGAATATAAATAACAAAGATGGAGCAAACAGTCCCCTTTGGAGGACATACACATATGTGTCCCCACTTAATATGTTCTTGATTACATTCCTATCTTAGGTCATTAAAATCCAAACGATGAGTGTTAATAACATCCAGGTATGGTGTCTCCGGTTGGATGATTTAAAACGCATGTCCCCCATTTTGGACTCTAAACATGTCAAGGTGTATAGTATCTGTTTCTTATAACAAGCAATGTCACAATTCTACATTGTCTCCTTGTGTGCCAGTCAAATCCTTTAGGTTGCAGGTAGAAATGTCGCTCTAAACTGGACCATGGGGAGAGTGAATGAACACTGCTTTGTTATGCCTCTCTTTTCGATTAGCGTTCAGAGAACCATAGGATGTTACTGTCCTACTATCGGGACCGATGGCTTAACATCTTTGACGAAGCTAGGACAGTGTGCTTCATTCAACCAGTTATTGCCACTTCTCACAACAGCTGAATGAGGAGTAGGGGTTGCAGACAAAATGTTTGGCATATCTGTCTGCATAGCTGTGGAAAAAGAGTTAAGACCCAACCGAGCCATAAACCCGGGACTTTCAGCATCTCAGTCGTGTGCTCTGCTAATTGAGATTATCTGTCCTCTTGGTGTGTGTGTGTGTGTGTAGCAGAAGCTTCTTTACACGATATCTCCAGAGTGGTGATATGGAATTGTTTCATATTTGGTTGATGGATGTATTGAAGCCTGCAGATGAAGCCCTATTGTTGTTCATGCTGAGGTGACTGTGATGTCATGAATATTAATTAATAGGCAGGACTAAATGGTTTTTTGTTGAGAAGCTTGTTTAACACGATATCTCAAGAGTGCAATTGTGTCATATTTGGTATGTGGATATGTTGCGGTCAGTTGATGATTGGCGGGGTTTAATGTAATATTCTTGAAAAAGTAATAAATAAACAACCTTACTGTATGTCCATTTTGCGTCATACTTGCCCCAATAATGTTATTGGTTATTGCCTAACTACATAAATGTGCCTGGAGGGTGGGGCTAAATGTAATTTTAAGCTTGTCTATTCAAAGAATAGTGAGAGCTTTGCTCTTAGGAAGAGTTTCTTTGTTGGTTTAAATTTTTGATTAACATTTTTGGAGTTTTTTTTGTTATGATCATGTTATTCGTGACAAGGATAGCAATGAAAATATTTGTGCTGGTGTGAAAGGAAAGTCAAAACAATATTACACCTGCCTCAAAAGAATTTAAAATTAAGTGTCTTGGGTATGAAAAGAAATCTAAAGAGTAACTGCTGGCTTCAAGGAGACAAAACAAAGACTTATGATAATCTCTGAATCAATCTGCTATGAGCCTCTCATCTCAAAATAGTATTAGATTAAGGTATAAAAAGAAATACAAACAAAGTGCATAAAAGACTGTAGACAACCATATCTGATTTATATGGAAAAATATTAAGTTAATTATATTTTTAAGAGACATGTTGGGGGATGTCAATGTCATATGGTGGGATTTAAGTCATCTGGAGTGTTGGGTACAGTAGAAGATTGACATGATGATTGCTAGATGCAGGAATAGAGGTAAGAATGGTGAATTGAGGACAGGATGGGTTGACATTAGGGATAGGATGGCTTGGCATGTGGGACATGGTGGAATGGCATGTGGGACAGGATGGTTTGGGATGTGGAACAGGGTGGAATGGCATGTGGTGGAATGACAGATCTGGACTTCAGGTGTGACTGCATAGGGCATAGTACATTATTTCATATAATTTTGCTTAAATGCTGCTTTACACTTGCACATTTTTCATGCTGCTTAACACACATTTTCTTAGATTGGAAAGTAGATTACAAGCCAGTATCTTCTGGTAACTTGTGTGGGTTGGGGAAGGTATGGGTTGGGGAGGGGGGGGGGGGATTATGGGTGAATTATGTAATGAAAACTAACCAAACAGTTAAATGACTTCACAAATAACTGTATTATTTGAATAACATTTGAGTGTATAAAATGAAGTAATAAAAAGATCCATACCCCAATTCTGAAGACACCCTGTTTAAATAGAGAGGCCTACATAACCTTATTAAGAACAATTGCATCCCCATTACTGGTTTGTCATTACAGCTCAGCTGGTCTGTCTCTTCTGACTTTCTCTGACTACATGGCAGCTGTGCAACCATTTGCTAATTGCTTGAACCTCATCAGGGCAAACATCAGCTGTGTGGTAAGTTAATTGAAGGTACAGTTTTTAGATCAATGAAAGTCACAGCAGTAAACCCATTACACAGCACCCATGAACCATCAAATCAGAGATCAAAAGGGTGGGGATCGTGAGTTTTGAGTTGTATTGCACACATAGCTCTGCTCACAAAAGAGTCATCGTAGTCATGGTGTACTGGTTGAATTGATTGTCAAATGTGTATCAATTTGGCGCAGTCATTTTAAAAGACTGTCTGAGAGACTGTGTGTAAAAGTATCATTTTACTTTCACTGAAATGATTTAGTCAGATAATATGTATGGTTTTACATGATTTATGTTTACGGAGGGAAGGAAGAGAGGTTTTTTGGGTAAAATTATTAATGCAAAGAGACTTTTTAATCGTACCAGAATGGAGGTTTGTATATTTTCTGAGGTTTGGTCCTTAAAAATCTGTTATTGTGTTACCATGCAGTCTTGCTCCAAGACTAAGTGTGTAATACCTCCTCCATGCTTCATCTATTTATGCAGTTAGTATTGGAGCAAGGCAATGTGGTTACCTACAAAATGTTTGGACTGGTAGAATGGTTGTAGCAGGTCATTATACTCTTCAATGTATAATCAATTTTTTACCCTTTTTCCCAAAACCCTCTCTGACATCAAACCGCTTATCGCTTCTCTTGTTTGTGACCGCTGGCAAACCTCATGGAACTCCCAAATTCATAATAAACTCCACGTCATCCAGTCCACCATTCCGATCAAACCCACCATCAACAACCTCTCTTGTATCGACAACGCTCATATTACCCGTCTTAGAATAGGTCACACCACCTCACTCACTCCCACCTCCTTTTTGGCTCCCCCCCAACCCCTCTGCAACAATTGCCATTGCACCCTCACAATCCATCAGGTTCTCTTTGCTTTCCCCCTGTACAACCTTCCCAGAGCTTCCCTCACTCCCCACAACTCAATAGTCGAGCTCTTCCAGAAAAACCCTCCGGATAAAATTATCTCCTTCCTTCATCATGCTTCCTTCTACAACCATATTTAGTCCTATCCCCCTCTCTCTCTACTTTGTTTTTTTTCACCCATGCACTTCCTCTCTCGATCCCAGCTTTCTGGCTTTTAGTTCTAGTATTTCTCTCATTCTCCCCCTGTTTTCTTTTCTTCCTACCTCTGGAATGATCTAACCTCTCAGGCACAATTTTACCCTGGCTGTCGTGGTGCCGTTAAGCCCTCATCAAACAAACAAACAAACCAATGCTGCTAACCAATACATTGCAGACAATCATCTTGCTGAGACTTGTCAATCTCCATATCATCGCTTTCATTTGACTGAAACATCACTCCACTCAGGAAGGCTCCTCTGCAGCCGCCGCAGCCTGTCCTGGCCTCATCCTCTTCTCAAGGTTACCCGTCGGCACCTCTATCTACTCTGCCAAGGCGAAGGCCATCCTCCTAGTCCTAAACTTCGTAGAACTCTCTTCTGCCCCCATTTCGTCATCTTCTCTGACTCTATATCTATCCTCACTGGCATCCGCAACATGCTCTGGCCCAAGCCTCTTATTCTACAAATTCTCAACAAACTCCACACTCTTTCCTCCCAAGAAAAGAAAATTATATTTTTCTGGATTCCCAGCCACGTCGACATCCCTGGCAACGAGAGAGCCGACAGGACGCCATCAAAGCTCTCTCAAATAACATCTCTCCCTTTCCTATTCCACACTCAGCCCTCCATCTCTCCATCTCCAAACTACATCAACAAAACCTGGCAAAACACCTGGAATCACGAAACCAGTGATAAACTACACACCCTCAAACCTAACGTCGGGATCAACACCCCTCTGCATAGTTGCAACCACAGGGAAGACTTCGTTGTCACCCGCATCTGCCTCGGCCACTCCTCTCTTACTCACTCCCATCTCTTATCCAGCTCTCCTGCCCCTCTTTGCCCCACTTGCAACATCGATCACTCCATCAAGCATATTTTCTTAACCTGTCCCCTATACCAGAAGTCCAGATCTCTTCTTTCCTCAATCTTGGACCTATTCAAAAACAATTATTCTTCAGGCATCATCAACCTCCTCCGCAACTACCTCTTCCACAACATATAATCTCCTCCCCTCCTCCACTTCTTCACCTAACCTTACACACCCCTTTCTTTTTACCTACATTTTTCTCCTACATTCAGCCTTTCTTCTTTATCTCCCTTACAAACCTTCTATCTCCTCACTATCCTAACTCTTACACCATTATTTATTAACACTCTTGGCACATTTGACTCTTGACTGTCGCGGATCCGTTAAACATCAACAAACCAAACCAAAACTGAAATGTCAATGGTAAATAAAGTTTGTTATGGCTAAGTGTCAAAGTGCAATGTATCATCTGCAATCAATTGCTCAGAATCAACAATTTTTTGATGTTGATGCTGCTAAAACCCTTATCGTTTTTCTTGTGATGTCTAGATTTGATTGTGCAAATTCGCTTTTAATTGGTGGCAACAAATTGTATATTCATCTTCTACAATTAATTCAAAATTCTGCAATGAGGCTAATAATATGTACGGCTTTTAGAGAGCACATAACACCCATTTTATTTCATCTTCATTGGTTGTCAGTTGATTATCGTATGTTTTAAGGTTTTAGTTCTCTGCTTTCATTGTTTGCAAGGCACTGCTCCTGATTTTTGTATGCAATGTAATAAGTCTACTAACCCACTCATGCATGAAGGTCCTTGACCCTTCACTTATTACATTGGTGATTGTTCTTTGAAGTGTTTGCCCCTAAAGAATGGAACAGAATGGAAATAAAATAGATGCCATTTTTTTTTTTTTTTAACATGATTTTAAAACATATTTTTTAGACAACATTATAATGACCTCTGTTAATCTTATGTGCTTCTTCTGCCTTTTACTTCTTATTGTTTTTATGCTTTTTTAATCCTAGATTTTTTGTTCCGCACTTAATTATTTTATCTTTATTCTTTATAGCATGTTGTGGTGCCATTTATTTTAACGATTTAAATTTTTTCTTGGTTTTTGATAAGTAGTATTTTTACTATGATATACAGTACAGAGCTTGCTGTTAGAATAAGTGCAATATAATTATAAATTAATAGAATAATATCAAAAATACAGGGATCAGGAATATAGAAGCTGGGGCCCCACGATAAACACCAATGGGCCCCTTGTCATTTCTTTAGATTGGGCCCCAGTCTAAACAGATGACGAGGGATCGATAAATAAAGGGGCCTCGTATTTGTAACATTGAGCCTTTAAAAGCAGCAGGACTGAATAAATAATAACTGTCAAAAAACAACTTCAATACAGCTGAAGATAAGTAATGTGATTTGCTTAATGTCTTCTGTTATTGTTCTTTGATTTTATGTCAAATAATGTTTCTAATAGCAAACTAAGGACTGAACATCAAACCATTTAATCAACTTAGATACATTTTTCAAAATACAAATCTTTTTGATCAAAGTCTTGTATTTCATTTTCACAAGAATTTAGCAGGAAATGACCCAGTTTCAAAATTACCTGGATGGCTGCATGTGGAGGGTAGATATGCTCTAAATGTTGAAGAGGTAAGTATATTACACCTTTAACCTCCAGTGATTTATTAATGCACCTGAATTTAAGTGTATACATCTTGGCTACAACCATTCAAGAAATCGAACCTCCGTGAAGTTAGCATCACTCTGAACAGTGGCAAAAACATTTGACTTACAAGTAGCCTTTGATCTACTGTATAGATGTTTTTGGTGTATGAATATTAATGAGTATGCAGGGCAGTATGGCGGCTTTAAAAGGAATACTAATGCCTATGGGTGTGTGAAGTTAGTTCCTACTTCGCCATTTCCTAATTCGCCATATCCTATTTCTTAGTTCAATATTCACTATTTCTTTATTCATCGCTCGCTATATACCTGTTCTTTTATCTATTTATTGTTATTTCCTAATTCGATATTGACTATTTCCTTATAATTAGGATGGGTATGGGTATATAGTGAGCTATGAAGAAGGAAATAGTCAATATCAAATTACGAACTAGAAAATAACGATAAACAGATAAAATAACGGGTATACAGCGAGCTACGGAAAAGGAAATAGTCAATATCCAATTAGAAATTAGGAAATAACGATAAACAGATAAGAGAACAGGTATATAGCGAGCAACAAATAAATAAATAGTCAATATCGAACTAGGAAATAATGATAAAAGAACAGGTATATAGGGAGCTACGAATTAGGAAATAGTCAATATCGAATTAGGAACTAGGAAATAACTATAAACATAAATGAACGGGTATGTAGCGAGCTACGATTAAGGAAATAATATTAAATTAGGAACTAGGAAATGATAAACGAACAGTTACTGTATATAGGGAGTTATGAATTGGGAAATACTTAATATTGAAATACAAACTAGGAAATAACGATAAACAGATAAAAGAATAGGTATATAGTGAGCTACGAATAAGGAAATAGTCAATATCGAATTAGGAACTAGGAAATAATGGTAAAAGAACAGGCATATAATGAATAAGGAAATAGTCAATATCGAATTACGAACTAGGAAATCACGATAAACAGTTAAAAGAACAAGTAAATAGCGCGCGACCAATAAGGAAAATTTATAATACAATAGTTCAAACTTAAAATTCATATTCCGTGTCGGAACCTGAAAACCTTTGGTTTTCTGGTTAACTTTACAACAGAGGGTTTTACGACTGCCTTTTATCCATGTGCAAAAATTCTTGGCAGATTATAAAGTACAAACAATTCAAGTTTATATCCATGTTTATCAAATTGATATCAAGTTGTATCTGCCCAATTATTTCAAATCAATTGTGAAAGAAAGATACATATAAATATCACAGAGTATGGTTGCACTTTCTTGTTGTTTTTCCAGCTTGCCAGCATATATGGTGCTTACAGCTCTGTTGATGTCAAACTCCTCAGCAAAAGATGTGCACTGCTTGCAGTGGGAAGCTTTTCCGCGTGAGAATTTTGTTTTTGTCATTTTTCCCTTGCCTCCCCTATTTCCTTTCTCTAGATCTCTCACAGACAATGTATTCTATTAGGATAATATAATTCAGGAAAAATTCCCTCCAAGAGTTGCCATGCAGGGAACAATTGCACTTTGTTTAGAGAATTTTAAACAGAGAGAGAGAGAGAGTCTAAAATGTTTCCATGGACAGGCATTGGAAATATAATGCAAGTTGCTACAAAATCTGAAGTTAATTCCAAGATATTTCAAAACGTAAAAAATTATTTGTAAATAATTGTAATAATACAAAGGATTGTTCTTCAAATTCATGTTGTTGTTAATCTGAAATAACAAAGGACCAAGAATTCATTGAGTAAAAAAAGGATGAAAATTAAAAGATTGGAAATTCCCTGCATGCCAAATTAGACCACAAAGAAGATTTTGTATCATTGCATTTGTTTATTTTGGGAACTTAATGTTTCCATACTTGGTAAACATGCATAGTGAGGGCTTGAAAAGAAAACAGGCTTGAAAAATTGTGCTTGGCTTTAAAAAGTCCCGCTACGGCTTAAAAATCCTGCTTAGGGCTGCAGAAGATCTCCCGCTAAGGCTTCAAAACTCCCAATAGGGCTTCAAAAATCATGATGGGGCTTCAAAAATCATGATAGGGCTGCAAATGTTTACTGGTAGGCCTTCAAAAATCCTGGGCTTCAAAAATTCTGCTAGGGCTGCAAAAATTGCCCGCTAGGACTGCAAAAATCACCCGCTTAGGGCTTCAAAAATCCTAATATGGCTTCAAAATTCCTGCTAGGGCTGCAAAAAATCTCTCACTATAGGGCTGCAAAAGTATTCCGCTAGGGCTGCAAAATTCTCCCACTAGGGCTTCAAAAATCCTGCTAGGGCTGCCAAAATCCCGCTAAGGCTGCAAATTTCTCCTGCTAGGGCTTCCATATCCTGCTAGGGCTGCGAAAATCTCCCGCTAGGGCTGCAAAAGTCTCCCGCTAGGGCATCAAAAATCCTGATAGGGCTTTAAACATCCTGATAGGGCTGCAAAAATCTCCCGCTAGGGCTGCAAAAGTCCTGATAGGGCTTCAAAAATCCTGATAGGGCCGCAATTTTTTACTGCTAGGCCTTCAACAATCCTGCTAGGGTAGGTTTCTAAAATCCTGCTAGGGCTGCAAAAATCACCCGCTAAGACTGCAAAAATCACCCGCTAAGACTGCAAAAATCACACGCTAGGGCTTCAAAAAATCCAGATAGGGCTTTAAAAATCCTGATAGGGCTGCAAATTTCTCCTGCTAGGGCTTTAGAAATCTTGCTAGGGCTTCAAAACTCCTGCTAGGGCTGCAAAAATATCCCTCTAGGGCTTCAAAAATTTCAGTGCTTTGGCCAGAAAGCAATATCTTGCAAGGTTTTAATGAAATATCATAAGTTTTATAGCTGACATGGCCGAGTTAAGGCTTGAGAAATTTAGTTTAGGTTGAAAGCCTCCCTCTCCCTCCCATAGGGCGTAAAAAATTGTACTTCAAAAGGTCAAAATTTAAAAACTAATATTGAAAATTTGGGGATTAGGGTCTAGAATTCACGCAAATATTAAGATTTTTGCAATCAGCTGCAGGGTTTTAGCATGATTTTTATAAGACCCGGCATACAGTTGTTGAGTTTTCTTATGCTATTATATGCCCACCCATTATCACATCCTACTTTCACATGACTGTACCCTTTCCTAGAGATGGAGGTCGATGCATGGAAGGGTTGGGTGAGGGAGAGGGGGAGGGTTTGCAGAGTGTAAGTAATTGAGTCATTGGTCTTACTCTAAACCTATAGAGTTTGGAACAATTCATGAAGTTCGATATACGAGTAAAACGATTGTCCCATCATTAATTTGGCCAAAGATGCTATTATTCCATTCCAAATTTTGATAAAGATTGTTTATAATTTGATAGAGATTGACGGTTTATTTAACAGCTCGTGCAATGGATTCATACTCATATCCAGAAACGAAGTCCAGAAACTAATGGACGGTCCCCAAATAGAGCCATACCCGATCATAAAAATGGCATTATGCAATTAGATATCAAATAAATTTCTAAAGAAATAATGTATGATTGTCCTACCCCTTGGTGTAGCCATTGGTTCTCGATAATATGCTGTGGCGAAGAGAGACTACACTCAAATTTCGCGCCGTTGCTCTGTGAAAAAAGTAGCAATCAACTATGCACGCCTCTGCGTGTATGGGTGTTGCATGACTGATGACCGATCTTCAATTTGTGGCTGTTTTAATGTCATTGCAGTTTAAAAATCCACTGTTTTAATTTTAGAGACCTTGTGAAATTTCATGGTTCAGTATGATCTGTACTAGAAATTAACATAGGGTCACAAGAAGCGAGTATGAACATTATTTCAAATAACCTGATCACTTTTTAACTTAGGCCTACAAAGCTGGTTGAAGGATAAGATCAGGTGTGGTGGCGTAGCTAGGATTTCCATATTGGGAGACAGGCAAGTAAAATCGACAAGATGAACCGACAAGTACAAATCTGAACCGACAAGTACAAATCTGATCTGATGGATTCAAATATTGGGGGGTCGCCCCTCCCCTACCCCCATGTCTGGCTACGCCACTGATCTTAGGCCTACCAAGGTTGGGGGGATAAGAGTCCATAGGCAGCGAAAGATATTTCATACTGGGGTAGGGGGGGGGGGCAAGCTTCTAACTCAGTCCCGCAAGAAATTCCTTTAGATGCTCGGAAATGGCACTTTCGCCCCTAAGCTAATATAACCCCAAATCAGAAATTTTCTTCTCTTATTATTATTATTATTGGGGCAGCCCCTTCTCGAAAAATTATTGGAGGGCCTGCCTTTCCCAGGTTCTGCCACCTATGTTATACAGTACTTTGTACAAAAAGCTCTCAATTTTGTTACAAGCATCTTTCAAGTCTGCAAATTGAGCTCATCCTTGTAGTTTGTGCAATCATGTGGTAATGTGTGCATGAATGTTTTATTGTTTCTCACTGCATCTCCCACATACAAGTTACAAGTGTTCCAAGTTGTTGAACAACCCGCCTATGCTCATCATCATGTGTTGTGTATCTAACCCTGCCAAGCATATGCCTAATGAACATTGTTAAAGAAAATTAAATTAATGCTCATGTAGACAATTCTGCTAGATAAATAAACATGCTAAACGTGGGCAAGTTAACCCTGTTGAGTTACATTATGTGCTGGTTAAATATTTCATTACATCTTGTCTAGGCAAAGAGAAATTTTGATGGACTCTAGAAATCACAAGGAGTTGAAGATCTCAAAGTACAACTTTTGGCGGCATAATCAAACAGTTCACTTTGGTTTATGGTAAGTGTCTTGCTTTAACTAATGCTCCCCACCAGACTTCCGTTCCCATATCGTCCTAAGCATTTCCCTATTCACATACCATCCATACCTATATTCCCTTCCAATCTATCAACCCTTTCTTCATGTACCCATCTGCATGGGAGTAAATCCTGGGGGATGGGGGTATATATCCCACCACCCCTTTTGACTAGGGGGATGATTAACAGTACCACCCCCACACACATGCACTTACACACACTTTTTGAGCTGATGGCACTTAAAAATTAAGTAATGAATTACATTGGCTGGTTGGAATTAGAAGCATAGTAAACAGGCTTGGACCAGTGAGACCCCCCTTCCCTGATGAAATTATGTCTGTGTATCCTAAATCCACAAATTAAGACTTGAATACTTGATCAGTTGATGTAATAGACATCATGGAATTGGCAGAAACTTTTGTATCTTTACTGCTCTTCCCAAACAGAAATCTGTCAGAATATTTTTGGAAATTTATATCTACTAGTACTAATTGTTCTATTCAACAATATGTCTTTTGCTCAGCCAGAATTTATTGTCCTAAGCAGTTTATTTCTGTTTTCCTAGTTACTAAACCATATATTGAAAGGTTTGTATTGCCTAAATGCATATTGATTTTCTAAAAAAATTGGAAAGTTACCTATATAGTTCTGATCTTTCAGTTATATAGGGCCGGGCTATTCAAGATTAATGTTTCAGAAAAAGAATTCTTTAGGAATTTAACATTTTTGTTTGTGCTCTCTTGTATGCTTTAAAATTCACAAAACATGGATGACATAATTGTGTTAAGACTTTTCTGTATTAATTTAAGGTTACCCGTTTCATTCTGTTAATTCTGCAGTAAAATTTAGTTTTCATACATAATAAAGAGCAGGCTTTTTGAATAATTTTTCAGTCCAAATAGATTTCCTTATGGATATTATATTGTGAATTATAGATCATATTTCCCCTCAATTTTGACTTATATCTTACCCTTTGAAATATACCTCTTCCTATGTGCTGAATCGTATTTTCTTGCCCTCAATATGTCAATTTTACAAGAACTTCCACTCACTATGCAGCGCATTATCCAAGCAACACACCGTCCACTCACCATGCAACCCACCATTCACTCACCATGCAACCCACCATCCACTCACCATGCAACCCACCATCCACTCACCACGCAACCTAATAATATCCACTCACACCATGCAACCCACCATTCACACAACACACCATCCACACAATGCACCACCCACTCATCACACAACCCACCATCCACACAACCCGCCATCCACACACCACACAACCCACCATCCACACAACACAACAGTCACTCACCATGCACACAACACACCATCCACTTACCATGCAACACACCATCCACTCAACACACCATCCACTCACCACACAACCCACCTTCCACACAACACGCCATCCATTCATCATGCAACGCACCATCCACCCACCACACAACCCACATCCATTCACCACACCTTCCATTCACCACACAACCCACCATTCACTCACTACACAACCCTCCATCCACACAACACACGATCTATTCACCACGCAACCCACCATCCACTCACCACACAACCCACCATCCACTCACCACACAACCCACCATCCACTCACCACACAATCCACCATCCACTCACCACACAACCCACCATCCACTCACCACACAACCCACCATCCACTCACTACACAACCCACCATCCACTCACTACACAACCCACCATCCACTCACCACACAACCCACCATTCACTCACCACACAACCCACCATCCACACAACCCACCATCCACTTACCACGCAACCCATCATTCACACAACACGCCATCCATTCACCACGCAACCCACCATCCACTCACCACACAACCCACAATACACACAACATGCCATCTATTCACCATGCAACCCACCATCCACTCACCACACAACCCGCCATCCACACAACCCACCATCCACTCACCATGCAACCCACTATCCACACTACACACCATCCACCCACCATCCACCCACCACGCAACACACCATCCACTCACCATGCAACACACCATCCACTCGCTATGCAACACATCCTGTGCTCGTTACCATTAGCAGATGCACGTCTGTTGAACACAAGTATGTATTAACCATTCAACTTTGGGAGAGTCCAATTTGCTCCCAATTTTTGTTTATGAATGTATGTCTTTCGTATGGTGATTCTCCCTACTTTCAACTTTTTCCTCACTTTTGGTAGGAAACTCCCACGCATAACTGTATATATATATATATACAACTTACTGCTCATTAAATATCTTTAACATCTGCTTTTTGTACTGTATTCTTAGCATATATTATAAAATGTTACATGTTTTGGATGAATTTCTTATTCTCTTTATTAGACATGAGGCAGATAGTAAAATGTAATTAATTTTAATTTTTACCTTGAAACAACAATTTTAGACCCCTATCATATAAAACATATTTTTCACTTTAATTTTACAGGGGTGCCTTGGTTTTAACAGGAAGTATATGTTTATGGGCATTCATGAGGAGGCTTCCAGGAAACCCAAAATGAAGTGTAGGAGGCAGTCACCTACAATTGACTGCATTGCCAAGAAAAGATAAAGCAAGCTGGAATGAAGAAAGGTTGGTCATCTCTGCATCCACATTGAAGATAGGTTGGTCATCTCTGCATCTGCAATGAGCATAGGTTGGTCATCCCTGCATCTGCAATGAACATAGGTTGGTCATCCTTGCATCTGCAATGAACATAGGTTGGTCATCCCTGCATCTGCAATGAACATAGGTTGGTCATCCCTGCATCTGCAATGAACATAGGTTGGTCATCCCTGCATCTGCAATGAACATAGGTTGGTCATCCCTGCATCTGCAATGAACATAGGTTGGTCATCCCTGCATCTGCAATGAACATAGGTTGGTCATCCCTGCATCTGCAATGAACATAGGTTGGTCATCCCTGCATCTGCAATGAACATAGGTTGGTCATCCCTGCATCTGCAATGAACATAGCTTGGTCATCCCTGCATCTGCAATGAACATAGGTTGGTCATCCCTGCATCTGCAATGAACATAGGTTGGTCATCCCTACATCTGCAATGAAGATGGGTTGGTCATCCCTGCATCTACAATGAAGATATGCTTTTATATTGTCCTGCAAATGTTTTTAATTTTTTTGTTTCTTGATATTGTATATTAAGAGTTTGTCTATGTATTATCAATTTTATTGTAAAGCGCTTCAATCCACGGGAGAGGAGCTATATAAATAACTTCAATAATAATAATAATAAGATAGGTTGGTCATCCCTGCATCTACAATGAAGATAGGTTGGTCATCCTTGCATTTACAATGAGCATAGGTTGGTCATCCCTGCATCTGCAATTGATGACATTTGAAGAGATATATTCCTCCTTGTGTTTGTTCAGAATACCAAGAAGTGATGAGGAAATCTGGGTGGAAATCTAACAAAACTCCTTCAAATAGTGTTTGACATAAACATGAGATATGGATCCCATACCAGGATGTTGTGCTAAAGTTTACATCTGAAACAGCCCTATAATATGGAGAAGAACATTTCAAGTGTTGTTATGTATCATGCTTTGAATTACAATGATTATCAGAGATACGGGGTGAACTTCATTCAGCTACAGACTGATTTTTATGTGTACAAAATCTCAAGTTTCCTGAAATTGGGCATGCAATTTTTGATTTATGTATAGGCTTATAAAGTACAAGAATCTTGTTCAGAAATTTGTAAAGATTCTATGGAAATCAAGCCCTGTAAGACTTGGGGACTAAGAATTTATTTATATTTTAGGAAAATATGTTACACAGCTTACTAATGGCTGGATTTAAGCACAACTCTTATCAGACATACCTCAAAAACTATTAGCCTGAATGTGATCATTTTTTGTCAAGGTGGTTTAAAAGATATGCTACATCATTGCTATCATTACAACACTATAGAAGAAAGTTTTCAATCATGTTAAACAGAGGTGTACAAGAAATGATGTTTAGCAATTGGAAAAGCAACTTTTCAAGAATGTTCAACAAATACCAAAGAAATGACTGGTTATAGATTCAAGTCCTTGTAATGAGACATTTTCTCTACTGGCAGTATGCTTTTACTTATTATGGTTGCTTTAGCCTGAAGAAAATCATGATGTTGTCTCTCAGATAAACTACCATTTGTTCTGCATCAGCAAAGGTTTTCATTTCAAATTCTAATATTAGAAACCACATTTAATATGATATCCAATACCAGTACTTTTTCAAAGTTTCCTTTCTGTCCTTATTGTAATTCTCCTAAAGAGATGGTGAAAAGGTTTCAAGTGATACAATTTGGTCACCAAAATTCACCCAATATAATCCACATCATGTTGCTATGCTATCATAGGGAATCATTGAACAATTAAATTATTGCTGTTACTAGTTTAAGTTACAGCAGGTGTGGGTTTGGATGAAAGTTTTGTGTTCATACATGTTTAGTTTATCCACCTAACTGATCTTCAGATATTGTGTTACAGGCACCTACACATACATACACACACCAGGATTGTCTACATAGGTTCCTTATGCTTTAAGCATTGGAACCATCGCATAGGCTCCTTATGCTATAAGCATTGGAACCATCGCATAGGTTCCTTATGCTATAAGCATTGGAACCATCGCATAGGTTCCTTATGCTATTATAAGAAAAGGAAATATACGCCTCTTAAGATTCACTTCTTTATTGCTTGGATGGCGTGGGGTAACTGCCCAACATCTTATTAAACATAGATAACGAAAACTCTTCATAAAAGCATTAACAAAAGGAGTGTGTGGTAACAAAGAGAATAAGCCTAGTTGAAATTCCTAACTACAGAACTGAAGTATGATAAAGAATGCTGTTAGAAAGCTGGTATGTAAATAAACTAGAACTCACGCTTAACTTAAAACCCTTGACCTTAAAACTTAAGACCAATCAAATACAAGAATAAAGTTAGTTTTATAACTCTCTAGATAAATTAAATAATCACTCTTACATTATTCCCCTATTTCCAAATGAAACGTCCTCGTTTCTTTATCTTAATAACTATAATACAAATATTTAATACCCTTGATTTTATATCATTATTTTCATATTTACAAGATTTCGTCAAGTTCTGAGTCAGTCAAAATGTCAAAGAAGAAGATAGTCAAATTTTACATCTTTTTGTGTGAGCCGGTGAAGTGGTGCTGCAATGGAAGCAAAATTCTTCATAAATTTGCGGTAATATTGGGCCAATCCTAAGAAAGCTCGAACTTCAGTGACAGTTCGTGGGCGTGGCCAATTCCGTATCTTTTCTGTGGTCTGAGGATCTGGTTGGATACCATCCTTGGTAACTACATGCCCAAGGTAACGTGCGTCTTTCTTAAATAAGTTGCACTTGCTTGGTTTGAGGGTAAGTCCTGCAGATCTTAATCTGTTGAGAACTTCTTTCAGATTGCGCATATGCTCTGAAAAGCTTGAACCAATAATTATGATATCGTCTAAGTATACAAGACATGTTATCCAGTGTAAGCCTTTCAAAACCAATTCCATTAACCTTTGAAAGGTCTGGGGAGCGTTGGTAAGCCCCATGGGCATTACCTTGAATTGAAATAGCCCAAATCCTGTCGAGAAAGCTGTCTTTTCTTTATCGATCGGATCCATCTCAATTTGCCAATACCCTGAAGATAAGTCCAAAGTACTGAATAATGCTGACCCTGATAAAGCATCAAGGGTATCGTCTGCACGTGGTATGGGGTGAGAGTCAGTTATGGTGACAGCATTAAGCTTTCGAAAATCGACACAAAATCTGTAAGATTTGTCCTTTTTCTTCACCATAACTACGGGTGCAGCCCAAGGGCTGAAGCTTTCTTCGATGATGTCCTGACTTAGAAGCTTATTGACTTGCTTTTGTATCTCTATCTTCATAGGGGGCGTTGTGCGGTAAGCACGCAACTTGATCGGAGGTACATCTTCAGTACAAATCTTGTGACATGTTAGATGAGTACGACCTGGCTGATCTGTAAATACGTCAGCGTAATCTTTCAATAGCGCCTCCACTTCGACAACTTGATGAGGACTTAAGTTGTCTTTGTCAATGTTTATAGAGGGCGCAATTTGTTGGCTATCTGATTTTTCATCAGATTTTACCCCTGCAACAACTATTTCTGTGTCGAAATCATTTTCGACATCATTTTCGACGATCGAATACTCAGCATTATCATGCGCGAGTGAAAAGAATTTCCCAACAAATTTGTTGGCTTTGAGGTCAACCGTGTGCGGTTAGGGTTAAGAACCCTGGCTAGAATAAGTCCTTTCTGAACAGGAGATACCGATTTGGCAAAAATGAGTTGAATATCTGCGTCAGTGTGAGGTTCAAAAACTCCAGTGTAATTATCTGGTATGACGTGATGTGCAGGATACTCAAGTTTCACTGTCACGTTTTGTTTGCAACATGCAGGAATGGTTACGTTCGCAGCAACTGAAACATTGCGTACGAGATCTGAGCATTTCTGATGTTTTAAAAGAGGTATAACTTCTCCACAGATGGTTACAGTTTCTTTAACGGTGTCAATGCATCCACCATTTGCAATTATGAAGTCCCAGCCCAAAACGAGGGGTCGGTTGATATTGCGGGCAACATAAAATTCGGTGGTCACAGTCTGTGTACCAATTCGAATATTTGTTGATATCGAGCCAAGTGAATCAACACTTTCTCCCGTAACGGAACGAGCAAGAAGGTATGACTTCTTGATAGGTCTCCTTTTTAAAGTTGATATCTTCTGACGGTTCTTCGGATATCATGCTTATGTCGGATCCCGTATCTACAAAGGCGTCAAAGAGTGACGTCCTCCAAGACTATGGGATGAAAGATAAAGGGGCTCTTCTGAGCAGCTTACAGATGAAATGTCTAATTTTGAAATATTATCATCAATGGTCTGGGTCGGGTTTCTTTCTTAGTTGACATATGACCCTCTATATCAACTTCTAAGCATTTCCCTGGTCATGGGATGATGACTGATGGTGACGGTCAGAAAATCGAACTTTCTGACCTCTATCGTTGACCTTGATGGTGAAGGTCGTGGATTTCGAGGACTATTTGCCTCACTCAGGTTTCTGCTCTCCCTAGGGGGTGTTCGGTAATCCGTGACGTCCTCTCTCGGGACTTCGGAAGTATCGATCCGAGTGGTTTGAACTCTGGTCACGATATCTTGACGGCGACGCGACGAAGAATATTGTCCATCTCGCCGGAGAATAATAGTTTCTCCTCTGTGAAAGTCGGAATAAGATTCGCGACGTGAAAAGTTATTTCCGTAGTCACGATGCTTATCGTGTGAATGGTCACGTGAATATCGTTCACGGCTGGACTTCTGGAGAGAAACCTCCAGTCGTTCCACTCTAGAAGATAATTCTCCTATTTTCTGTGGCAAAGTCTCATGACTTTTCTCCACTGCACCTATAATAGCGCCTGAAGAAGAATTATGGGTAGAAGAATATTGTGTCTCTGTAGTGGGTAAATTCGAAGACAAAGGATGATATTCTGCATAACTATGACCAATATTTGGCAAATTGAAAGTAGGCATAGAAGTAAAAGGTTTACCACCTGGAATATCTGAAAATGTGCCAGAAATGGCACTGGTATACACATTACTTTGAGGTGTTGTGGTGAAGTTAGTGTTATGGATCAAATTTGGTGCAAATGAAGTTTGGTTAGCATGAAAAATCTTACTCACCTCATTTGCGTGCTCGATTCGACAAGCAATGCGGAGAGCGTCCTCGAAAGAGTCGCCTCCTTGTTCATGTATTTTACGTTGTAAATTTGGATTTAAACCGCAACAAATCTCTGGCGTTAAGCCTTTCTTGGCATTTTCGTCATATGAAGGAAACGCTTCCCCAACTAAACGAGCTATTTCCGCGCCATAAACTTTTAATGGTTCTCCTTGAAACCTCGGACGCGCGTTTACAAAACTTTGAAAAGAAGAAAGAAATTGTCTTCGTCCGAAATCAGTCTTCAATTTGTCTTTTACGTCACTATACTTTTCTTTGACTGAATTTGGTAAACTGTCCCAGAAACTAAATGCTGCTCCAGTTAACCGAGCAGGTAAAAGTGTATGTAAATTATCTTTGGTGTATTCAGACGAGGCTTCAACTGCTACCTCTAACCATCTACACCATTGACTAAAATCCTCACTTCCATCTCCCGAAAAGCAGGATGGTATTCTCTACCCTTAGGTTTGAACTTTTTTGTGTAGTATCTGGCATATTGATAAATTGCAAATGATTTAATTTCTACAGTAAAAACTGTTGAAAATTTTAATTGAATTTTGAAATACTAGGCTTTGTAAGGCTAACACGAAACTATTCCGTCAAAATACAAAAAATAGCAAAATAGATATCAGATAATCAAATACTCAAACGTGAATTATGAAATAAATGAAAATTTCACTTACTCTCTCAAGTTATTAAATAGTATATCCAAAATGATACATATCTAATATAATACACCATGCATGGATTTTCAAAATAATTAAGTATAATACGCATGCGACCAACATCTACGTGTGGGCCCTATTTCAAAAGTCTTTGTCTCAACATATAAACTTAGTGTTCGTGTTGAGTATCACAAATAAATATATGAATATAATTTGATTAAGCAATAAAATTGCATAATTACTTCTTGAACATATCTGCATTGCAGAATAAATTACAAACTTGAAATATGATGAAGTCCGTCACTTAAATTCTGTAACTTTGATATCCGAATATATTTTCAATTGATTAACCAGAATCGATATCAAAGATTTTCACACATAACCAATTATATTGAAATAATTTCCAACTTCAAAATTCGAGGAGCTTTGTCTGCAAATTTGTCTTAAATCAGCAACATTGATAAATATTTGCACGTAAAAACTTCCCAATAAATTCCTCAGGAATCACTCCTATAGCGAATAGCTGAATTCTTTATACGTCTTCCTTTTTAATAATAGTATAATCGTTGCAGCTTCTCCGGTTTTGCGGTATTTCCAATCTACGATGATTTATTACGGTTTCTCCAATTTTCGATATGCTGTCAACATTTATTTTCCAATTGTCGACACACCGTCCAATATCCGAATTTTTGGATTCTGATACTCCTACGTTATTTTCCAATTTTAGATACTCCGTCCATGTTATTTTTCAATTTTACTCAACAGCTCAACATTGAAGTTTACTTTTATATTAAATGGACAAATAAGTTAATGTAATCATTCTGGAACATAAAGATGTCATGGGTGTTGGCTGAAATCGTCATACGAGAACATCAAGTACATTACAATACTCCAAAATGGCGTCTATAACGGATAACGATTGTCAAATAATTCTATCAACTCATGGAACCATATAATATATAATATGTATATGACGGAAGTACACAGAACAGGATACCAAATGTGAATGTTAAATTCAAATATGCGATATCACCACAGAGAAAACCTTTTGCTGAGATCGTAGGTATTTCTCAAACATATTAGCACGTCAGAGCGGGCAGGCGGTAAATATTTGGCATAAAATTGTCAATTCGGCAGCAAACAGTTATTTGACGACTCGATTGATTCGTTTGGTAAATTGCTCAACACTATATCAAAATCAGGAACATGACATTTTGAAGTTCAAACAGTCCCACGCAATTCAATATCGTTGTAAGCAACTTACAGTTTTCTCTCCAAAATTTGAACAACTTAAATTGCAATTAATTTCTTCATGCCTTCGTCTGTTTTTCCTGGACCTATTGGCCACAGACACCGCTGCTACCACTTATAAGAAAAGGAAATATACACCTCTTAAGATTCACTTCTTTATTGCTTGGATGGCGTGGGGTAACTGCCCAACATCTTATTAAACATAGATAACGAAAACTCTTCATAAAAGCATTAACAAAAGGAGTGTGTGGTAACAAAGAGAATAAGCCTAGTTGAAATTCCTAACTACAGAACTGAAGTATGATAAAGAATGCTGTTAGAAAGCTGGTATGTAAACAAACTAGAACTCCCGCTTAACTGAAAACCCTTGACCTTAAAACTTAAGACCAATCAAATACAAGAATAAAGTTAGTTTTATAACTCTCTAGATAAATTAAATAATCACTCTTACACTATAAGCATTGGAACCATCCCAAATTTACTATAGACCTATTTGTTATATCGAAATGATATGTCAGGCAACGTTCTAATTTAGTATTTGTATGTTGTGATTGTCCAGATGAATATTGGTATTTTCTAGTTACAGCTGACATCCCAAAAACTGAGATCAGCAAAAAAACACCTTTTTTTAAAAGACCTCACGTCCACTGTATAGTATAGATCAGTATACTTGTTTTAATAGTACATGAGCCAAGGACCAAATTTTGGCAAATTGGTCACCAAAAAAACTACCAAAAGAAACATGCTTTCTGAAATTCGATATCGCTTTCTTGTAGTAATTTGATGATTTCCAAGATGGCCACCAAAATGGTCACTACTGAAAAGAAAGTCGTATTTTTGAAAATTAACTGGAAAATGGTGCCTTTCAAAGGTATTTATTTTGGACCTTTTCATGTTAATTTTCTAATTCACAGCCAACTCTAAAGTCAGGAGGAGTTCCCTTGACAAAGAAACATCATGGAAATCCAAGATGACTGCCAAAGTGGCAGCCATTTTGTTAATTTATTTTAAAAACATAAAATACTTGATTTTTTGTCAAACAGAGCTATTAAGTTTTGAACAATTACATTTATTAATTTAAGAACATTGGAATGTACTAAAATTAGGTATTGAACTACTTGAGATAACATGGGGACTTTCTACAAGGCATGTTTCCTATGAGCTATGGTCACAGTCATCATCTTGTTGGTGTTTTTTACATATCAGGCCAACTTGCTGCTAAAGGATAAGTTTAGTTGTAAAGCATGGGAAAGAGCAAGATATATACAGTAAGTAGTCCATGAGCCAAGGAATACATTTTGGCACATTGGTCCACGAAGATTACATTTTACCAAAATGCTTTTTGGACGATGATATCGAGCAGCTTTCTTATTGTAAATTGATGATTTTTAAGATGGCTGCCAAAATGCTCACTACAGAAATGAACGTTTTTATTTTTATGAAACTTATTTTTAAAATTTGTATTTAATACATGTTTGCCTCGTTGATGTATATGTTCTAATTCAAAATTAAATTTATATTCAGGAGTTTCTTTGACCGCGAAATGTCTTGTAAATCCACGATTGCTGTCCTTTTGGTGATTTCTTTATCAAAATATACTTCGTACTTATTGTTTTGTAAAATTGAGCCAGTTATTTGTGCAAAACTGTATTTATCAACTTAAAAACATTTAAAACTCCACAACAGAAATATTAAACTCGTGAAGTAACATCGTTTAATTGCTATAGGCCCGTAAACTCGTTTCCTATCAGCAATGATGAGGGCCACCTCCAGTTTCCTAGTGTTTTTGATATCACCCCAATTGATAAGTTTAGATGTAAAGCATGGGAAAGAGAAAGATATATATATAAATATATATATATATATGTATATATATATATATATATATATATATGTATATATATATATATATATATATATATATATATATATATATATATATATATATATATATATATATATATATATATATATATATATATATATATATACACATATATATATACACATATATATATACACATATATATATATACACACACATATATATATATATATATATATATATATATACACACACACATATATATATATACATATATACACACATATATACAGGACAAGATGATCATAATGTAGGGTCGAAGTAAGATAACAGGTGAAACTGTAGATCCCTTATGCAAAACATGTACCTTGGGATCACATCCACGAAGCTAGCTATGCACCCAAGGAATACCAGCCATGCTTTTGTGTATGACACTGGGTTAACCAAGTTCAGTCCTCAAGCAGGCTTTCTGTCTTTGGATACTAGGTTTGACTCATAAGTCAGCCAGAAAAAGACAGGTCATGGCACTCAACATAAACAGACCAATACTTGCCTTTCACAGACAACTTCACCTACCTAGGCAACAGTGTCTGACAGGATGGAGGTGCTGGAAATGATATCCAGAGTAGACTCAGCAAAGCTTGGGGTGTCTTCAGGACCCTTAACAATGTGTGGAGATCAAAACAATATGGCGACCATTCCAAACTGAAGCAGTACACTAGCTGTATCCTGTCAACATTGCTGTATGGATCAGAATGCTGGTGAATCACTAAAAGTGACCTCTCCAAGCTTCCATCCTTCCACACCAGAAGCCTCCACAGGATCCTATGCATCTTTTGGCCAAGGATAATTTCAAATGAAGATGAACTTAAATGATCCCATCAAAAGAACATTACTCACATCACTACTCAAAGATGTTGGAAATGGATTGTACATGTGATAAGGAGAGATAACAGGTCAGACAGCCTTACATTGGACTTCGGAGGGTAAACATTTGAGAGGCAGACCAAAAATTATACATGCAGGGATACCGTTGAGGCAGACCTAAAGAAAATCAACCACACATGGAATTGAATCGGGATGATGGCCAAAGACAGACGGAAGTGGAAGACCTTTACTGCCCCACATGCCAGGAAGGCATAATGGGCAGTAAGTTCTGCTCTGGCCCAGATGGCTATTTGCCGTTCCCTGGCTGGGTAGACACCGTGACGACCCTGGTGAAAGTCTAAGATCTTCCCCAGGTAAGGGGGATCTGAGTAGGTGCTAGGTATGTATTCAGCTGGTTGACTACCCAACCTAAACGGTGGGTGAGATGGAGGACTTGTCAGTATGGGTGGCTGTCCTAAAAAACTTTCAGAGACTTTGGCACTGCCACTGGGCAGTTTTATTGACTTATGGTCTGACCATATTCTGTTTTATTGGTTCCGATGTGATAGCATCAGGAACCTATGCGGTCATGATGGCGTGTGTATGTGATGGTCAGCTCATAAACACGAGATCTCAAGAACGGTATAGTGGATTCATGTCATGTGGAATACATACAGCCCATGGTCCGTAGATGTGACCTATTTTTTTTTGGTGGTGATGTCGTTTATATTATTAAGTAGGCGGGGCTTAATGTAAAAATCTTGAAATACTCTTATTTTAACAACCACATATCTGTTTTGTTTCATATTTGGTAGTTAGCTAGTGTGTACATGTTAATGGTATGAAAATAATGAATTTTAGTAATATGCCTAGTGGGCAGGGCTTAATATGATTTTGCTGAAGAGCTTGTAAACACGATATCTAAAAAACAATAAATTGGATTCAAGTCATATGTGATACACAGATAGCTCATGGTCCGTAGATGTGCCCTATTGATTTTGGTGGCGATGTCATGCATATTTATTAGTAGGCAGGGCTTAATGTAAAAATCTTGAAATCTCTATATTTCAACAACCGTATATTGTTTCATATTTTGTACAGTTATGATGTTTGCTAGTGTGTACATGTTCATGGTATAAAAACGTTAAATTTCATTAGTTTGCATAGTGGGCGGGGCTTAATATGATTTTGCTGAAAAAAAGCTTGTAGTCACGGTATCTAAAGAATAATAAACTGGATTCAAGTCATATGTGATACACATTGGTTTTGGTGGTGATACCATGCATATTAATGAGTATGCAGGGCTTACACCTGAAATTCTTCAAATATGATACATGTACAGTATGTCTGATTTGCATCATACTTACTATGATAATGTTGTTAATTATTGTGCACATGCTAGTGTTGTCAATAGGTATTGTCTATTTTATTGATCTGCATCATGCATGGTGATGAATAAATATATATTTAGGAATAAATATCCTGAAACAAATATTTCATGATATGCAATGAAATGACAGTGAATCCGAAACTTGCAAATCAATCAGTGTATGAAAAAAAGTATCGGAACCACAAACCTTTTGGTTCTGGTTGTTATTTGTCACAATCCAGTTGAAGAATTACAAACAGAATGGCATACCATGCCTATGCAACATTTGCTTGCCAATGCCAGCCATTTTAAGCCCAAAGATTACCATGTACAACCAGCTTGATAATAACAGGTTTTCTTGTCAATGCCCCTCAGTCATAGTGAGGAAAGCATGAGCCTTGCTTCACATTTAAACTACTTCAAGCAGGGAAAGTGCCAAACTCATGGTCTCAGAGAGTTTCAATTGGGGACAAAACTACATATTTGTTTGTCTCGTGGCTCAGCTTGTGATGTAATCTAATTTCCATCAACATGCACTAGGTGGAGAGAAAGGTTTTCACAATCACTGCCATGTGATTCATTTTAGAAATGGTATTATGATGAGTATTATCCCATATTTAAATGCAATACATATAATATGTACATGTATTACACACACCTAATGCCTCAAAACTAAAACCAGCTGTACATTTTGAAAGCTACTCAACTGAACAGTTCAGAAAGCATTTTCATCATCATATGATGAATGTATGGTGTGAATGGCGTTTGGTAGTCTTTTTGGTACTGATACCCTTCTGGCTCATGGACTATAAATGCAAGTACACACTGCCCCAATGAAAGAAGAGTTTCAAGTAACATCAAACAAACGTTCCCTCTACGTGGATGACTTAACCATCTTCTACTCCTCCTCTAGCTTTCATCTTGTCGAAAATAGGCTCCAACTCTGCCTCAAATGGCTGCAAGACTGGTGCAACAATAATGGTTTCAAATTCTCCAAAGACAAGACAGTCTGCATGCACTTCTGTCATTTCAACAACCTCCACCCCAAGCCGAATCTCGTGCTCAATGGCAATCGAATCCCTAAAGTTGACCACACTAAGTTCCTGGGTTTAACCCTAGATCCCAAGCTCCCCTACAAGCAACACATCACCAACCTGAAACAGAAATGCAACAGCTCCCTGAACCTTCTCTGCCTCCTCTCCAATACCACTTTGGGTGTAAACCGCCATGCTCTCCTCAAAATCTTCAGGCTCACTTGTCTACTGTGCAGCTCACAAGTCTTACCTCAACACCATCCAAAATGAAGCCCTCAGGCTTTGTCTAGGTGCCTACAGGACCTCCACAATCACCAGCCTTCATGTTGAAGCCAACGAACTCCCCCTTTCTGCTAAGGTGTACAAAGCTTAGCCTCTCCTATGCTTTTAGAGTCCTCACCAACACCCAGAAGCCTGTTTGCAACCTCATTAGGTATTTTAATTCCCCACCCTCTTTGATAGGACTAAACATCCACTCCCTTCAGCTTATGCATTAAATCAGACCTCCATCTCGGCATCAGCCTCACCACTCTTGGCACCTCCTGGCCTACTTTTTTCCCTGGGCCACCCCCTCCCTTCTATCCACCTGAGCCTCTCCACTCATCACAAAACCCAAACCCACCCTAACCTCTTCATCAACCTCCACAACCAAATCAAATACCAACTCTCAAACTACACCTCCATCAATACTGATGGCTTCAAGGAAGGCGATTAGACAGCTGCAGCTGCTGTCATCCAAGACATCACCCTCGGTAGCAGGCTTTCCGACTACTCGTCCATCTTCTCGGCCGAGGCCATCCTCCTCACCCTCGACTTTATTAAGACTAAAGGAGAATATAGATTGTTTGTTTGATGAGGGCTTAACGGCATTTCAGCCCTCAACAATGTTTGTTTGGTGAGGGCTTAACAGCATCAAAAATAGCTCAGCCACTTGCCGTCTTCTCCGACTCCAAGGCTGTCCTTACTTACCCGTCTTAGAATTGGTCACACCCACCTCACTTACTCCCACCTCCTTATTGGCTCCCCCAACCCCTCTGCAACAATTGCCACTGCACCCTCACAATCCATCACGTTCTCCTTGCTTGCCTCCTGTACAAACTTCCCAGAGCTTCCCTTGCTCCCCACAACTCAATTGCTGAGTTCTTTCAGAAAAATCCTCCGGATAAAATTATCTCCTTCCTTCATCATGCTTCCCTCTACAATCATATTTAATTCTCCTCTTCCACCCCCTCTCTACTCTGTTTTTGTTTCAACCATGCATATCCCCTCTCGATCACAGCTTTCTGACCTTTCTTCATTTTCCCTCTGTTTTCTTTCCTTTCTACCTCTAGAATGATCTGACCTCTCAGGCACAATTTGACCCTCGTTGTCGTGGTGCCATTAAGCCCTCATCAAACAAACAAACAATCTATACTCTTCTCTTGTCTTAAATGGGATAATCCCACCTCCGTAGTAAACTCCTTTAGCCCTCCCCTCCCTTGCTGGAATCGCAAGAGTAAGTGCATCGGTGAAGAAAAAAAAAGTAGAGAGGGGGGTGAAAGAGGAGGACTAAATATCATTGTTGGGGGAAGCATGATGAAGGAAGGAGATAATTTTATCCGGAGGGTTTTTCTGGAAGAGCTAAGCTATTGAGTTGTGGGGAAGGCAAGCAAGGAGAACGTGATGGACTGTGAGGGTGCAATGGCAATTGTTGCAGAGGGGTGGGAGTAAGTGAGGAAAAGCTGGATACCCAGCCATGTTGGCATCCCCGAAGCAGCCACTTGCCCTCAACCTCCCCTACCCCTTTTCCCAAAACCCTTTCTGACATCAAAGCGCTTATTGCTTCATGGGACTCCCATGATAACAACTCCACGTCATCCAGCCCACCATTCCGATCAAACCCACTATCCACCTCTCCCGTGTCGACAATGTTCACATTACCAGCCTTAGAATAGGTCACACCCACCTCAATCCCAGATTTCTGGCTTTTAGTTCCCATGTTTCTCTCAATCTCCCTGTTTTCTTTCCTTTCTACCTCTGGAATGATCTAAGCTCTCAGGCACACTGACCCTTACTGTTGTGATGCTGTTAAGCCCTCATCAAACAAACAAACCATGTAAGTTTGCAATGATGAGAACAACCTTTAAATGTAACCAACTGCAAGTTAAGACCACAAAAAAAATACATGACAAATAACTCAGAATGACTTTGATTTGAATTTATATTCATAATTTTCTTATATTATATTTTAAATACAAAATTAATAACACTGAGGCTATTCATTCATTAAATATTCCAAATATTTCCCCAAGAAAATGCATAAATAGAATTGAGGCAGGGCATGTCTAATTAAGTTTGATTGACACATACTCAGCACAAAAAGATTTAGAAATGTCGCAGTACCCTGGACCACTTAATCAAAATCGACACTGCCATACTAGACTCCTTTGTGAAAAAGGCGCATCTGATTACCATCTTTTATGATTTGGAGAAAGCTTACGACATCCACTTGAAAATATGGCATTACTCGTAAGCTTCACACTATCTGCCTTAGAGACCTCCCTACCCTTATACAAAACTTTCTCTCACTCGGACATTTTCAGGTTCATATAGACCACATCCTCTTGAAAAGGATGTCTCCCAAGGCAGCATCCTCTCCCCTACCACCTTCAATCTTGGCATTTACAATATTGCTGACAATCTTATTAAAAAAATGCTATACATGTGTCTATACAATCACACAATATAGAACAGTTGGGAACAGATCTCTTACCCCCTTCTTTCACCAATGGTGTCCCCAGAGATTTTGGCTGGGGGCACGATACTGAAGTGCCAAACGGGGCATTGCATAACACCGTGTGCCCGTTTACGGGCAAAGTCTTGGTTGGGGTCTAGGGGGTAGAGCTCCATAGATTTCTTGTTTTGATGCTCCAAAATGGCTGCAAATTAACACAAAATTTGATAATTTAAGTGATGAAAAGGTGACAGATTTTAAATTCTAATGTTAAAATCTACTCAAATAATCATTTGGGTTACCATTTCTAAACAGGCAATGGAGAAATTTCCCCTGAAATTGAGAAAATTTGGGCAAATTGTAAATTTATGGACAAAGCCCTGGAGCAAAGATTGATTGTTTTTGATACCCCCAGGCCAAAATGGTAGAGAATATCAACATACAGTTTCAAAATGTAGGTCCTGGAGCAATCAAGGAAATGTCCCGCTTAAGGATCCCTTTAGAGGGGTCCTGGGGGCCAGAAGCTCTAAAGATTTATTGTCTATTTTGATGCCCCAAAATGCCCAAACTGACCAAAGTTCGGAAAATGTAAGTGATGATAAGGCAATTTATAATTCTAATGTTAAAATCTACTTGATAAGCATATATGGTTACCATTTCTGTACAGGCAGAGAAAAAATTTCCCCTCAAAACTAAAAAAAAAATTTAGGCAAAATTGTGCAGAGGTTCATAGGTGAAGCTGTATGTATTGTCTGAAGACTTTGTTTTTCATGCCCCAAAATGGCTTAGGATCTTCACAAACAGACATAGTTCCAACATGTAATTGATGAATAGAAGAAATTTTTAAATTCTAATCTGATAAGCATTTTTGTTCTCACATTCATTCAGTTTCTTTCTTAATGGTGTATCTTATCTCATGTATATATATTTTTTGGTGCTGTGGTTTTACTGGAATGGTGCGGTATAAAAGACTATTGTATGTATATATGTTACCACTTCTGAACAGGCAGATGAGAAATTTCCCCTGAAAATTGGGAAAATTTGGGCAAAAATTTAAGGGTCAAAGGTGAAGTCTTGTTCTAAAGATTTCTTTTTTTTGCCCTGAAGTACAATGTAGCTTCAAAAATCAACACAAAAATCCAAAACGTAATTTATGAAAAGAAGAAAAAAATGATGTTAAAATCTAATCAGATTAGAATTGGGGTTACCATTTCTAAACAGGCAGAGCTAATCCTGGAAGATTTCTGGTTTATTTTGCCCAAAAATGGCACATGATCATCAAGAACTCTTTGACTTTAAACGTGTGTACACTTTTAAGCAGGCATCTTTCATACATACTCCTGCACTTGCCCAACCCGAGCCCAATCAGCATGATGCCGAGTGAAGTGGAGATGATTCTAATATCAAGAAGATCCAGGCATGATTAAGATGTATCTCTAGTTTAAACAGAACATCCAGACATTCAACATTTTAAATCTCTGCCCGACTAAGTGCCCAAGTATGATGTTGTCAGCATGATGCCAAGTTGGGAGGACATCTGATATAACGATTCGGGCATGATTGAGATGAATTTACCCCGCTAAGCGTAGCGGGGATATTTACGAGAGTTATACTTACCTTCCATGCTATAATATGCAATCTGGTCACACGACCTGATTCTAACGCACTTCTAACCGAACCTAAAAAACGCAGTAACCAGCCAAGCCCTGACCTCCATAATACCTCTGTACCACCTCACTCAACATTCCACCGAGGCCTGAACGAGAGGGGAGGCGGGCGGGATGCATGGAAGGTAAGTATAACTCTCGTAAATATCCCCGCTACGCTTTAGCGGGTAAATTTACTTCAAGTTATACCTTACCTTCCATGCTATAATATGCAATCAGATTGCAACCGAGGATAGGAAGGAAGGGAGTTCAGATCGCCGCACATTTTTTTTTTTTTTTTTTTTTTTTTTAATGGCTGGTACGAAACTCACACGAACCGAATCCCGCTTAAAGGACGAAATTCCTTCACCTCGAAGGATGAAAGACCTCAAGAGTGGGAAGAACTAAAACATAGGAAACCACGGCGGGTACAGTCAAACCGAACAAGGCACCATTCATTGACAGTAACGGAGGCAAACCTCGAAAGAACCTGAGCGAAAGCCCAGAAAAACAAGCCAACCGGAAGAGCGTTCGACACAATTACAGCAAAGTGCCCACAAAAACGCCATACAAGCCACACCGGATTCGGCCCACGACAGAACCGGCGAGGAAACTACGATTGGGAACGGCGTGTACCAACGAAACGAATTGAAGAAATCCCGGACAAGGGAAAAATTCGTTAGCGCATAACCGCGTAAGAGCTAAAGTTAGCGGGGAACACGAACGCCGAAAAGTGAGTCAGACCAAAAACAAGAGAAAAACCGCAAAAGCGGTTGCTCGAACGGGCGCGCACGAGAGATCCTGTGAAAAGAGGGTATGCCCAACCCGAGTGCATACCGCGGCGCTCGATGAACAGTTCAGACTACTTGAAAAGAAAGCCACTGGATGATCTATCGGAGGAAAATGTCACATGACACACTACGAAGAGATCTCCCAGAACTTACCAGTGGTCGCGAGTCAAAGACCGTAGACCCCACTGGAAAAACCCTGGTGGATAGCTGCAAGTAATCCCAGAGCGCATGACGGAACTAAGCTTGAGAGGGGCCCACCTCCACAATGGGGAGGGGCGACCAACCCTCAGAAAAGCCATGCTACGCCGAGGAAAGGCGGCCGAGGCCACACCATCAAACGGCGCCCGGGACTGAGATGCAGTCCGCCGGAGCCCGGGAAAGAGACAAAAATCGCCCCTGACCCGAGGCCCGTCACGTGAAGCCTGCAAGGGCATGAGCAGCCAAAGGGGTCACAAGAAAAGTGCCCGACCTTGATCAAGAAGCCCCGTCGGCACCGACGGTGATATCTGACGGTGAAAACTTCGCTCCGTACACCAGGTGGGAGCACCCGCACCACCACCAAAGGGTGTGACCACCGACTGAACGTGTAAAGCGGAGGGACTGAACGACACCATCCGCAGCCCAGAAAAAGCTGCCGACCCTGAGCAAAGGTTGTTGAAACCGACTGACCAAAAATCAAAGGCTAGCGAACAAAAGGCAGGCCATTAATATAAAACGTATACAAGAAGGGCTGCCAACCGTAAGGCTATGTAGCGGTGAGACGGCATGGGTCGTGAAGACCGCGGAGCCGCATAAACATAGTCGACGGCACCCAAGCGAGGTCCGAAAACTGTAGCAGTTGCTGGGACCGCGTAGCTCCAGGCCACGCCTATCAACAGCGAAACTTGTCTAAGAAGTTGACTGGAGAAAGTGTTAACGCATTACACGATAGTAACAACCTTGAAACCGCTGGAGCCTACGTCTACGGGCGCGAGAAAAACGAATACCGTATGTCTGTACGGGCAGTTAAGTAACAGGCCGTGAAACCGCAAGGAAGCAGCTGTAAGGTGTTAAAGTATGGAAGGAACCATACGTGCCGTTGTTGGTAATAGCTACCCCAAACGTAAGGTTGTCTACCAAAAGGCCACCTATGGTCAAGAAAAATATCCTTCATGGAGGTAATATTGACAAGTAGGGGGTAACGTACTACGCCAACCGTATGAGTCATAAACCCCAACACTGGGGTAGAAATCACGAAAGAGGTGACGCCCTGTGTATACTACACGGACCGTTAAACACCCTGCACCACGGAGCGGAAAAGCGGCGTGGCTACTGGGGACTTACGCCGCATACAAAAGTACGCAACCCGTTAAGTATAATAGATCCGTTATGGGTCTACAAAGGCGCCAGCATGACAAGTAAAAACCACGAGTCCACCGCCAACGATGTCGCTGCAGTACCACGGAGCAAAAAGCTCGTGGCTACGCGAGGGGGACAACTGGTACTGGTACGTGTCCCGAACGGCGAGCTATCAGTACCAAAGGACCGCCTAGGTCCACGATAGCGTGAACGCATGCTACACCTGTAACGTGAGTCGTTATCTCATGATACCTCTATTCACCACGGGCCACCGAGTAAGTGGCGGCGCGTAGGGAAGAAGTACACAGTACGCGTTCCGTTGAGAATAGGTAAAATATATAAAACTGAGGCCGTAAGAAATACGGAGGAGTTCACGTGCCACGCAAGCTATACGAGTCGTAAACTGAGTTTGTTCCATCACGGAGCTACGAAACCGTAGCTGCGTGGGGAAGAGGGGACTACCGTCGTACTCAGTCACGTGTCCGGTAAGAGAAACGCCGCGAACGCAGTAGTTCATGGCTACTGGTCCTCTACCACACAGCCGCGCCGCTGGTATAGGCCGTTAACTCCGTTTGTATAAAATCACTACGGAGCCGCGGCCGGGCGGCTACGCGTGGGGACTGCCGTCCGAACGCGAAAAACGCCCCAGCAAGAAAAAGCGACCGCGAACACTGCAACACGCGCTAACGGTCGCAATATCCCGGTTCCGATACCGGGTTTATCGCACGCTGTGCGAAACCGCTGTTAATATCTGTAGAATGTGAGCCGAAGGTCTCGTTCGACGCAAGAATCACATTCAGAGTAGTTTGAACGGTCGTGGAACTACGTAACACGGAGGAATAGCCCTCGTGATGGTATGCCTCCCGTAAAGAAGGAAATCTTATCACCTGAGCGCTAGGCCTCGAAACCCGAGCAAGCGCTAACACGCGACGCATCCTGGGAGCGTGACGCACGACAAACGGGGACTCGTCCTCGTGTCCATGAACTGGTGAAAAACTATGCGGAACCGTGACGTTCAACGCGAAAATCTCACCAAGTCAGCTCACACGGACGGGGATCTCCGAAACTAACGGGTGTGACGACGTTGTATGCGTACCTTGCTGTAGAACTAAGCAGAACTACAGACCCAAACGCATCCCATGCCCCGGACGGAGCGCTTGTTGTGTTACGGACCCGCACGGGCCGTAAAACAAGCCGTGGGGGCCGTATGGAACCGAATACGGAGCCGTGCGGACCTTAATGGACCCGCAAGGAATCCAATGGCTCTACAACTAGCCGTAAAAAGGGGACTAACTCACGTAAGACCCGTGAGGGCACGCCTCTTGTTGGCCGACGTCCCATCGCGAACCGAGGAACCACAGCGTGTACACGGTTTGAACAAGTCGATAACACCAAAGCGCAACTAAGAAGCGTTTACATGCGACGATCGCAGGACAGTCAAGGCGCGTAACGCACCGACACTAGGGACCTGCCCGTCCGTGTCGATGATATAGGCGCAAAACATCGCGAACTGTGACGTTCAACGCCGAAAATCCTACAGAGGCAGTTCACACGGCCGTGGGACAGCGTAGCTATGACCAAGCAGCTTCCTAGCCAGCGAACTCAACTTCGGGTTCATCGTGACAGTGTACGTTATCCCGTTGCAAAAACTCCGGTCGTACAGGCCCGTGCGGTCTAGAGAAGCGTTTGCACGCTATGCAAAGCGGGACCTCTGAGGTGCGTAGCGCATCGACGCACGGAGGCCTGTCCTCCGTGCCTCGATACTGGTGAAAGTAATTGCGGAAATGTAACGTTCCACGCGGATAATCGTGATAAATGGTGTTCACATGATTGTGGAACTGCATAGCTAATGGCCACGGAACCATGAATAGAATAGCTCTCACGGCGCTATACTACTTGTGAAGATTATCACTTGTCACCTGGCCACATAGCTCGTAGCTAGCGGTGCATATCCGGGTAAATCGTGCGGTGTACGATATCCCGTTACAAAACTACGGAGCCGTGCGCATCCGAACACCGGAGCCGCACGCTCGGTCGCACCTGAAAAATACCGGTCGCGGTGGAGTCTGTGCTCGACCACGCCGCTGGAACCCAATCGCTGCAAAGAGTACCACGAATGGACTGCAGCATAATCTGCACGCCGTAACGCGTGAGATGGATGTGACCGAGCGTAAAGCAAAGAAGCGTTATCACGCTATGCCGGGTCATCAAGGGTGTGTAGAGCATCGACGCCCGAGGACCTGTCCTCCATGTCCATGATACTGGTGAAAATAATTACGGAATGGTAATGTTCAACGCAGACAATCTTAATTGTGTTCGCACGCGAGTCGTGGAACTGCGTAGCTAATGGCTACGGGACCAAGAAGAAAATAGCTGTCGTGATGCTATACTTCTTGTAAAGAAAGTCATCTGTCACCTGACCACGAGCGTAGTAGCTAGTGGGCGATAATCGGGTTAACCGCATAGTACGCGTTATCCCATTAAAGATAAGTTCCGCTCACTGGAGCCGCCCAATGGAAGCGAAAGGACCCGTAAACGCGGACCGTGGAATCGTATGGAACCGTGCGGACCCGTAAACACGGGCCGCGGAACCGTCCAAAGGAACCGTGAGAAATGGACCCGTGCGGACCCGTAAACATGGGCCGTGGAACCGTATAACTGTCGTAGCCGTTGGCTACGACCAAGAAGAAAGATAGCTGTCTCAATGCTATACTTCGATGAACCGTGACGGTGTCGTCTTTCAAGAGGCGCCCGCTAGGAGTGGGCGGCAGCCCCGCCTCCCTGGATTTGGACCTGGGTGGCGGTGGGGAGACGAAGAGGGCCTATCAGACCGTCGCTTCTCCACTTTTTCCGCCGCTCTTTGAAAGTACCGGTCGCGGTGAAGTCTGTGCTCCGACCACGCCGCTAGATCCCAATCGCTGCAAAGAGTACAGGGATTTGACTCGCAGCATAATCTGCACGCCGTAACACGTGAGATGGATGTCACCGAGCGTAATTTAAAGAAGCGTTTGCACGCCACGCATCACGAGACATCCTGGGTGTGTAAAACATCGACACTCGGGGACCTGTCCTTCATGTCCATGATACTGGTGAAAATAAATACGGAACTTGTAACGCTCAACGAGACAGTCTTAATTGCGTTCACACGAGCCGTGGAACTGCGTAGCTAATGGCTACAGGACCAAGAAGAAAAATAACTGTCAATGCTATACTTCTTGTCAAGAATGTCACCTGTCACCTGACCACGAGCTAGTGGGCGTATAACCGGATTAAACCGCACGATGTATGTGAACCCGTTAAATACGGACCCGTGTAAACACGGGCCGCGGAACCATCAATGGAACCGTCCGCCCGTAACGGGCCGCGGATGGAACCGCCCGCCCGTAACAACGGGCCGCGGAACCGTATGGACCACGGAACCGTCCCGCCCGGCGGAACCGTATGGATCCGGAACCGTATGGATCCGCCCCGAACCGCACAATGCCCGCACATAGGGCTGCGGAACCGTCAGGGATGGTCCAACGGAACCGTATGGAACCGCCCGCCCGTAACAACGGGCCGCGAACCGTATGGAACCGCCCAATGGAACCGTCCGCCCGTAATAACGGGCCGCGGAACCGTATGGAACCGTCCAATGGAACCGGGCCCGCCCGTAACAACGGGCCGGAACCGTATGGAACCGCCCAATGGAACCGCCCGCCCGAATAACGGGCCGCGAACCGCATGGAACCGCCCAATGGAACCGTCCGCCCGTAACAACGGGCGCGGAACCGTATGGAACCGCCAATGGAACCGTTCGCCCAATAACGGGCCGCGGAACCGTATGGAACCGCCCAATGGAACCGTTCGCCCGTAACAACGGGCCGCGGAACCGTATGGACTCACGGAACCGTCCAATGGAACCGTTAAGCCCCTGAACAACGGGCCGCGAACCGTATGGACTCCGAACCGTATGGAACCGCCCCGGACTCACAACAACCAGCGTTCAACGCGTTACAAGGGTTGTGGAATCGACAGGGACTGTCCAATGGAACCGTTGGAACCGCCCCCGACTCACAACAACCAGCGTTCAACGCGGCGTTACAAGGGGTTGTGGAATCGACAGGGACTGTCCAATGGAACCGTTGGAACCGCCCCGGACTCACAACAACCAGCGTTCAACGCGTTACAAGGGTTGTGGAATCGACAGGGACTGTCCAATGGAACCGTTTTTACAACTTAGGCGACGTTCGTTAACGCCCCTAAGAGGTTATCTCTCTCTCTTACCGTTACCGCTCTAGGCGCAACGCCTCTAAGAGCGTAACCTTCTCAGTGAATCTCTTTTATATCTGAAAAGAGAAGAACATATATCCATGCGTACATACACAAATACGGCAAAGTAAGTATGATCTTACGGACACGCTAAAGAGAGACGAGGCCTAGCAGTCTAAACAGAACATCAAAACTCTCTTAAACAGAAAAATTTTTTACTGAAAAATAAATTTCTTAAGAGAAGAACGTAAGTCCAAGCGTAAAACCTAAACACGGCAAAGTAACTATGATCTTACGGACGCTAAAGAGAGACGCAGGCATAGCATTCTAAACAGAACAACAACACTTGCTTTAACAGAAAAAATTTAAAACCAAAAAATTTTCTATCTGAAAAACTCTAGAAACCCGAAAAAACGATCCAACGTAATGACTTTACTAGCGCCGGGTAGCGTGGGAAACACCAACCACTGTGTTACTTGAGGTCTGTAAAGATAAAAAGGAAAGATTATTTTCCTGTAATTAGGTCGCCGGAGAGACCCACCCACGGCTCTCCGACACCCCAATTTCAATCCTGAAAATTAAATATTTTATCTCAAAACTGTGTGAAAAAATAAAAATACTCATATGCTGTTAACGTGAAAACGAAAATAAAGCTCGCTAGTAACAACTGTAGCTCCCTAGAGTTGTTACAGGGCGACCCCACATTTACCCAGCGGTGACTATGACCCAATGCGCATGCGCCAAAATCGAAAAAAAGAAATTGGCTTAATGCATACGAGAAGATGTACTGAAATATCCTAACGTGCTAAACACAATACATAGTATAACGCTAGGGTCACCTCGAGGCGGGTGGGGCTAAGGGAGAAAAAGACTAATTCCCGGGCGAGAGGTCCCCAGACAGGCACAAACTGTGCTCTAGGACCTAAAACACCCACCACGAGTAGGACACTCTCGAACTAGCCACTCGCTATGTACGCAATGGAGACAAAACCCGCTATCCTAAGTGTAGGCTACACGGGTAAAGTCGTGTAGGTCGGCCAAGAAATCTCGGACCCATGGCTATCTCACCCTTCTCTCGAAGACTTGAAAAGGCGAGCCAGATGAGAACGGGCAGCGTAAAAACCCTTCAGGTAGAAGCTGCCGAAGAGAAAAGAGTTAGAAAGGTTAATTAAAAATAAAATAAAAGTGACCAGTTTTCAGCGATGTTAGTGAAACAACGCGCTGAAAAAGAGTGAGGTGGTACAGAGGTATTATGGAGGTCAGGGCTTGGCTGGTTACTGCGTTTTTTAGGTTCGGTTAGAAGTGCGTTAGAATCAGGTCGTGTGACCAGATTGCATATTATAGCATGGAAGGTAAGGTATAACTTGAAGTAAATATCTCTAATTCAACCATCCAACATTTTACAATTCTGCCTGACTTAGTGCCCAGGTACAAATCTCATATGATTGTTAGCATCATATGGCGAGTCAGCGGTCGGGAGGATATGTTTCGGATATCTAGCTGAGTCATCTAATGTAGCCGAGTCTGGCATTACTGAAACATACTCTACTAAGATCGGTGTCTGGTCAATGGGGTGAGGGGGGGAGGGGGGAAGGGTAACAAAAAACTGATATTATCAATAAGATTTCAAAAGTATTTTTTAATTTTGGCAAAGAAACAAAAATAATGGTATAACCATATTTATTTTCCTAGAAGTTAAATTGTTTCAATACTGGGCCATTTTTTGTCCAACGAAATAGTCAAAATTGGAATTGCCTGGCGAAAAAAAAAAAAAAATCTAGGGTGGTGTCACACCCCCCGTCCCCCCTTAAAAGATGTCCCTGCCAATAGGACACACAAATGGACTGAGTTATCTGTGTACCACATTTGACCTGAAAACAGTATGTCACTCTTGAGATAATTGTCTCAAGCTCTTTTCAGCAAAATCATGTTAAGTTCCGCCCACTATGCATATTATTGAAATTCAACATTTTTGTACCATGAACATGTAGACACTACTAGCTAACAACATTAAATATGAAACAAAACAGGTTATTACATTTTAACATTAAGCCCGCCTACTCATTAATATGCAAAACATCAACATCAAAAACAATAGGCACATCTTCAGACATGGCTATCTGTGTACCACATATGACATAAATCCAGTGTATCATTCTTGAGATATCATGCTTACCAGCTTGCTGTCACAGACATACATACAGACACACACCAGCATGACTGCATGCAATTAACATTGGAACCAAAAAGTGGTGTAAAAATCATGTTAAAATCTTATTCGTTTAAGAGTTATTACATTTTAAAGTGGCCCTGCGATGCCTTCCAAAACAATTGAGATTTAACCTTCTACAGGTTTTTTATATACTGTACCTAAGTTCAATAATACGTCAAGAAATCCTGGTTCTAAGTCCATTTTCATGATGAAAAAACACTTAAAAATTGATCCTTTATTGCTTGCTCCAAATAAAGTTGAAAAGGATTTGTAACGTCATAGCAGTTTGCTACGTCATTCAGGGACTGCTGATCGTATACAATGCATCACACACATAGTAACCACGTACAAATAGCGTCTGATTACGAAAGTTTTTCGGGCTGTTCAGATCTTAATTTGTCATATTCAACTTCCAAGCTATGACAAAAATGATTTGGAAATAAGTGAAGAACATTCTCATAATAAAGGGATGTCGTTCCTTTCGAATTTGAACTGCTTACGGACGAGAAAGAAGGATCAGGCTTACAACCCTTACACGGTCCTACAGTACAAATCCTGCATAGTTAGCATGAAATTCTTACTGTTTTGCAAGTAATATTTTGTTGAGCATAATCAAATAGAAGTATTTGCAACCTTTTTTTTTTTTACGTCTAATGGAAATATAAAGTTTTACTTATCAATGTTCAAGTTTCTGTCACTTGACGTTTAGTCAACAGGCCTACGTGAACTGAATACTTAATTCACGCAATTCCGTTTGCATTTTTGCACTTATATTAAAAAGTATTTAAAGAAATTGTTAAGATTTTTTAAGTTTGCTTTTTAAGTTTTGATATGCTAAAAGGGACAGCCTGGCACATGGACACAATAATACAAATTCAGTTCTAATTTATCAATTTTTCTTCCTTCGATCATATTCCACACAATATATATAAAATAAATCATACAAACTTTCAACTGAATAAGTAGCCCAGTCGGTTACGCCTTTGTCTTTTGAGCGAAAGGTTAAGAGTTCAAATCTCAGAGTATCATTCTTTCTTCTTCTTGTTTCTCTCATATGAATTTTTATCACTCGCGAAACAGTAAAATTTTCATGTCAGAGACCATGCGGTCAAGCTACTGTTTAAATCGAACAGAACAGGGGTAACAATCTGGTGTGGGCTGAATATGACACTGTACCCGGTAAACCCCAAAAACTCAGTTCATGTCAAGTGCACAAAATATGCCAGATTTGTCTCGTTTTGTAGCCCTTTGCCATTGATAAACGACTTTTAGTTTAAAAATGTATATTATTGCATCCCCCAACTAACTCAACGCTGCGGCATTTTGTTTAATATTTGCTTGGAAAATTAATTTTAGAAGAACAAACAGCGATGCTATCGATACTAGTCGTGAAATTTCAATGGCAGCCACACGTTACATGTGGCATCGATGCATTGTTTACATACAGTCGTTCCCAAAATGACGTCACTGTGTACTGAGCCTTTAATATTCTGGGTTTTTGAGTCAAGATGACAAAAAATGCATTTTTCTTTTGCGATTTTCTTGCAACCGATGGGGTTTTGTGCAAAAAAAGTTATATTTTTGCAAATCAAATAAGATATTTAATGTAAGATCCGACCCCCATGGCAGGACCACTTTAAGGGTTTTATCAGTGTGACACTTTTCAGATTGGACAATGAATCCATTTTTGATACAGAATACGATCTTACAAAAGAGAATGCAGAATTGCAGATACACATTGTCTTGTGTATTCTGTTTCCTAATAGTGTGGAGCAATGCCTTTTTCATGGTAAATTTAAATTCATAACAATATATATATATATGTATATGATGATATGTTATTTACAGTTATAATTAGAACGCCTCTTAATGTTCATTCTCACTGACATTTGTGAGTGTATGGGGAAGGGGGTATTCATAATACCATTTCATTTTGTGAATAATTTATTGTTTAATGTGGGATGAGTGATCATAGCAATTTAAGTTCCATCATTTATAAACTGAGAGAAAAAAATAAGTGTGCAAATGCTTTGATAGAATTGATAAATGCTGAGGTTAGGTAGTGGAGTCACCTCGCGTATGAGGATATCAGACCATATTGCTGTAGATAATGCAACAAATAAAGTAGATCAGTTTCTTTCTGTGAGCTCATTTATCATCTCTCAATTACATATTAAATCAATTCAATTTCCCATATGATACAATTAAACCAAGCATTGCAATGCAAATTACCAAGAAATATCAAAATAAGGTGCTCTTATGCTTGGCAGCAAAATCAAATGAAGGCAATTATACCAATAGGTTTTAAGTTGTGAGTTATGATGTTTATGTCATGTAAACATTTCGGTTGTCAAGACTGTTTGCTCTTGCTTCCCTTTGAGACTTTGTCAAGGACGACCTTTGATAGAGTTGCAGAGTTCCCAAGGAAAAGCATGAAGAAGATGACACTTGCAAGTTGCACCTAAAAAGATAAAAGGTAAAAGGTTTTAGATACTGTAACAAACAATACCAACAAAATATTACAGTGTAATAATCAAAGGTAAAATCCACTACTCACCATCCACTCATTGCAGTTGGGGTGTTGTGAAATCTGGTAGAGTGTGATGGCATTATAAAGCTGAAACAGCTGGGGGTAAAAAGAAAATGTGAATAGCTTAAGCAGAACATATAAATTTTTCATTTATGTAACAAATTAATATCTTCATTTAGATATGCTTTAAAAAGGAACCTCAAGTCTGTAAATAGAAGTCAGACATCGCAAATGATACAAATTCCCTTGCTGCTAATAACAACACTTTCCGCCATCTGTCCCATATGCGATTACACCACCTTGTTTCACATGCCACCCCACCCTGTCCTACATGCCATGCCACACCATGTCTTCCATTTAATGGCAACCTGTCCCACATGCCATGCCACCATGTCCCACCTACAACTCCATCCTGTCCCACATTCCATCCTGTTCCACATTCCATCCTGTTCCACATTCCATCCTGTCCCACATTCCATCCTGTCCCACATTCCATCCTGTCCCACATTCCATCCTGTCCCACATTCCATCCTGTCCCACATTCCATCCTGTCCCACATTCCATCCTGTCCCACATTCCATCCTGTCCCACATTCCATCCTGTCCCACATTCCATCCTGTCCCACATTCCATCCTGTCCCACATTCCATCCTGTCCCACATTCCATCCTGTCCCACATTCCATCCTGTCCCACATTCCATCCTGTCCCACATTCCATCCTGTCCCACATTCCATCCTGTCCCACATTCCATCCTGTCCCACATTCCATCCTGTCCCACATTCCATCCTGTCCCACATTCCATCCTGTCCCACATTCCATCCTGTCCCATTTCCATCCTGTCCCACATTCCATCCTGTCCACATTCCATCCTGTCCCACATTCCACCCTGTCCACATTCCACCCTGTCCCACATTCCATCCTGTCCCAATTCCATCCTGTCCCACATTCCATCCTGTCCCACATTCCATCCTGTCCCACATTCCATCCTGTCCCACATTCCATCCTGTCCCACATTCCATCCTGTCCCACATTCCATCCTGTCCCACATTCCATCCTGTCCCACATTCCATCCTGTCCCACATTCCATCCTGTCCCACATTCTATCCTGTTCCACATTCCATCCCGTTCCACATTTCATCCGTCCTCCTTCATGTCATAGCGTCCTCGCCCATGTCATCCCACCCACATCCCAATTCCTACATCTACCAATCATTATGCCATCTTCCACCCAACATTCTTTCCTTTAAACTCCCATCCCATCACCTCTATAAACATGGCACAAAAATTGTACCAAATTTCCCTTCAATTTTTATGCCCTCATCAAGGAAGTCTGTCCATTGTCCGTCCGGCTTCATGCATTGTTCAGTCAGCTACTAGGGAACAAAAGATTGCTGCCCTAGGAAAGGAATTCCAACTATTTTTATGAAAATAAATTGATATAAAGAAGAACTAATACCTTCCAGACTTGAATATCAGCAAGTAAAGGATTTGTTCTGGGTTTAAAAAAAAAAAGTTGCCTAATAGAACTGAAAACTGTATGCAATATATAATGATGTGTCTTGGGAATGAACAGGGGGGGAAATAAGGTAATGCTCTGAGAGTGAAACATCAGTCCTATTTGGTCTAAAAGGGGAAAAAAGTTCAGAATGTTTCTATTGTAAGTGTCAGATTTAAGTTACGGCTGGTTGGAAGTAGCTGTAGTGCAATGGAGTGAAGAAGGGGGAGGGGGGAGGAGGGGTGGAAGGGGAGGAGGGTGGAAGGGGAGGGGTGGAAGGGGGTGGGGGCTGTAGTGCAATGGAGTGAGTGGAGATAATAGTGAAGGTTGAAATAATGAGTTGGTTAAGAGTATATCTGGTAGGTGGGTGGATGGCAAATGGTGTGTTGGGGTAGTAGGTGAATGAATGATGATGGGTTGGAGTAGTAGGTGAATGGATGATGGTAGGTGAATGGGGGATGTTAGGTGGATGGGGGATGTTAGGTGGATAGGGGATGTTAGGTGAATGGGGGATGGTAGGTGAATGGGGATGGTAGGTGAATGGGGCATGTTAGGTGAATGGGGGTAGTAGGTGAATGGGGGATGTTAGGTGAATATGGGATATTAGGTGAATGGGGCATGTTCAGGAATTGAGGATGGTAGGTAAATGGAGGATGGTAGGTGAATGGTGCATGTTTAGTTGATAGAAGTGAGGGGATGGGAGTTAGAGGAAAGAATGTTGGGTGAAAGATGGTAGAATGATTGGTAGAGGTAGGAATTAATGTGGGATGGCATGGGAGACAGGATGGGATGAAATGTGGGACAGGGTGGGATGGCATGTGGGACAGGGTACCATGGAATGTGGGACAGGATGTCATGGCATATGGGACAGGGTGGGATAGCATGTGGGACAGGGTGGCATGGCATGTGAAAAAAAGATAGTATCATGGCAATTATGACAGTCTGGGATGGCATGTGGGACATGGTGGGATGGCATGGGGAGACAGTGTAATGACATGTGAGACAGGATGGCATGTCTGGATATCAGGTGAGATGGGACAGGGTGGGATAGCATGTGGAATAGGATGGAATGGCCTGACGGTATGTGGTACATATGGAAGGATGGCATATGGGATGTGGGACAAGGTTGCATGGTGTATGGGACAGGGAGGGATGGCATGTGGGACAGGGTGGCATGGTATATGGACGGGGTGGCAAGGCATATCGTGAGATGTCATCTTGATTGCAGGTGTGATGGCATACGGGTCATGTTGTGGAATGGTATCTGGATTTCATGTATGACTTTCTGTCGGGAGGGATGTAGGATGGGACATCATGCAGAACAGAAGATGGGATGGCAGTTGTGAGAGGGTGGAAAGCATGTTATTATCAGTGATGGGATTTGTCTCGTTTGTGATATCTGGTTTCAATATGATTTTAATACATTCTCAATTTACCTCCCAACCAGGAATTTGAAATCCTCACAGGGAGTTTTGTTGGGTTGTCATCTTCAACTTACATGATTGAATTTGTAATAGTTCCAACATTCAATTCATTTAAAAATAGGTCTATCTTTTATTCCTAATATCACAGCTTCCGGGGCTTCACTCTATGAGCCACACCAGGGCTTCGCTCGTAAACCCACTGAGACCCTTATGGGGGCCCTGGACCCCATGCTGATATATGCTTGGACCCCCAACTTTAACAACGTTCCAGCAGTGTTGCAAATAGGTCTCACATATTTCTAATGTGCCTATCGCATAATGGTGGATCTGGAACATTTCTCAGCTGCTGAGTGTGTTGCATGCTTACAGTATGTCATCAAAACTTGATGAATGTTGTTCATTCCTCAAATTCAATCCCAATTTCAGAATTAAATTAATCTCATTTATTTACAAAGCTTTTCATATTATTGCTCCGTTACTTCAAAGAACAATTACATACAAATACATTTTATTTGATATTATCAGCTTTTACTAACTTGGCCATTTTGCAATGTTTTAACAGGTTTTAGCATGTGATGTTGTCTTACAATTTAGTCGATAAATGTTTACTAATGTTGAAAATTCATAGAGTTTTATATTGTTTGGCAATGCATCATGTACTCCTACTTTTTAATGTTTGATTTTGCTCTTATTCTGTTGATCTCTTAATTGTTTTCATTATTTCAAATACATCATCATTGATTTTACTTTAAAAATTCATAACGATTTTTTGATATAACCAATATATATATATATATATCTATATATATATATCTATATATATATATATATATATATATATATATATATATATATATATATATATATATATATATATATATATATATATATATATATATATATATATATATATATATATATATATATATATATATATATATATATATATATATATATATATATATATATATATATATATACATATACATATATACATATATGTATATGTATATATATATATACATATATATATATATATATATGTATATGTAATATAATACATATATATATAAATAAATAAATATATATATATATATATATATATACATATACATATATATATATATATATGTACATGTATATATATATATATATATATATATATATATATATATATATATATATATATATATGTATATATATATATATATATATATATATATATATATATATATATATATATATATATATATATATATATATATATATATATATATATATATATATATATATATATATATATATATATATATATATATATATATATATATATATATGTATATATATATATATATATATATATATATATCTATATATATATATATATACATATATATATATATATATATATATATAAATTCAAGTGCCACGAAAATTAAGTTAGAATCAATCTAACCATAAACATATGAATGATACTTACATAACCGAAGAAGAGAAATGGTAGAAGAAAAGTCAACCCTCTCCACATCCAGTTCTGAAAACCTTCAGCTGTCAAAAGGAGAACATTTTGTAGTGTATATTTCAAGAAACAAATGTATTCCTCCAGTCATACAGAAGACATAATCACATTAATTATTAATAATAACAAATCTTCTCACCAAATTTTATACCTCCCAAAGCAATCTGACCCATATTTTGTAATTATTGAAAGCTTTAATGCTACTCTTAAATAGTACTATGGGAGCCGCCATTTTAATTTTAAAACATGCAGAAACTAATGTCATCAATCCAGCAGGATGTTGGTATGCCTTGTATTTCTTTATACTTTATCTCAAAATTTCTAGCTAATGAATAAAATGTTTTTCTTTTGTGAGGGTTAAGGACATTTTTGTGCACACATGAAATTTTCAAAACATGCTATTAAAACTTTGTGTCACATCATATTGAAATAAAAACTTTAATCAAATTTATAAAGAAATACATTATAATCCTTTTGTCCATGTTGGGTAAATTATGTCATCACACACAGTACTTCCTGAAAAGAATTAATAATAATTCAGAAAATCAAAAAATTTAAGAAAATTTTCCGAAAGCCAAAGAAAATAACCCGAAAATCGAAGAAATTTTGCATTAATAATAAAAGAAATTAAAGACGTTTCCTGAGAATCAAATACAATTTTCTAAAAATTGAAGAATTTATCTTGCTAGGAACAAAATCAGCACCAAATTTGTACTATATTTAACCTTCATATTAGTTTTTTACAATTTGTTTCCTAATATGTAAATTAATCAAAAGTTCCCCAAAAATTAAAAAAATTAAATCTGAAAATTATCCTGCTACTTACATCTTAATACCGTATTTCGCCAGGGGAGGCAACTTAGGCAACTTTCCGACCCCTTGAACCCCCACTGAATACGCCACTGGTTTAGGTATCTAAAGAATACATATTTCACTTATTGTAGCTAGAACTTTCAAAAGAGTAACTAAAAGTCACAATACCCTAAACATTTTTTTAAATACCTTGTGTGGTTCCACATTATTCACAGAACTTGTCCAATACTCACATTATATACAAATTATGCCACTAATCAGACATTTCAAATATCGGGTCAAGATGTCATCAGGGATTCCACCAACACATGCTCATACACACAAACACACACACACACACTGTCACCCATAAAAATGAAGATAAGATTTGATCATATATCCCTACAGGAAGTGTTTTGTTGTAGCTACATCAGTCGGTAGAGCATGAGACTCTTAATCTCAGGGTCGTGGGTTCGAGCCCCACGTTGGGCGATCATTTTTTGAACCATGCTTTATATTTTGATTCAAATTTCGCAGCTCCTTGTTTGAAATAGCTGGTTTTAGATATATCAGTGGTTTCTTTAATCTCTAGTAGGGCGACGAATGGGAGAGGGTGGATCCCTCCCATCTCACACACAAGTAATGCCAAGGAAACTAAGACACAGTCAATCCACAAACTCAAGCTAAAGGAAGTGTCAGCTAAATAGTGAGGGGTGTTAGTTTTTGCCAATTTATGTAGATTTTAACCAATAAAGTCATATCAAACTGTCTGTCTTTTACAGAAATAATCACCCATCGAGCGCAAGGGAACAAAATCCAAAAAGTCAATGGGAAAACACGTACAAATTTGGAGTGTTCGGGTCGGGATTTAGTATCACTTATGTAATCCGTACCGCTGGGTGCAAGTAATCAAATTATCATGTGACTTAAATACACCCCCACACTTTTCAGCTGCCAGCTCCTTTAAATAAGGCTTTTGACATTATTCTCTTCGAGACAAACCCTGCCCACCTAATAATTTTGGACAAGTTGTAATTTTGTTTTGAAATAGGTACCTCAACTTCTGCTTGGGTTTGTTATTAGACCTTGATCTATGTCATGAGGTGGAACGATCAATTGTGTACAGTTTGAGCCGTAAAACATAGAATCTGACTAGTAATTAAATCATTTTTGTATGCACTAGGATCTTACACCTAACTTTAGCCCAAGTTTTAGGGTCTTGCCTAATTTGTATCTTAGGCCTGGGCCTCTAATCATTGCCAAAAGGGTTGGAACAAAATCACTCAAAAATTTTAAACGGCATTTCCCCCCACCTTTCCCCATTCAATGATGTGCGCTTTGCAAAAGAAAAAATGCTTAAATGCGACTTTTAACATTGATCGAGGGGAGTGGGGAATTGTCCCAACTACCTTTGGCCACGATTGTAGATATTACTTGATATTCTTACATTTCCACATGTTCAAAGGTAATAAGTCTGATGAATTATGGATAACCAGAGCATCACTGATGCAAAACCTCAACCCTTTCAATTTTGAATTTTGGTGGTGATTTGTTTTTAGTTATACCTCAAAAATTACATTTTACTCTTAGAGAAAAATACAAGCTTTAATATACATGAAAACATGGCACAAGAGCCAACATTTCAAGACCAAAAGTGTTCCAACTTATAAGGTGAAACATTTTAAAGGAAAAAAAGTAAGAAATCTGTACCATTTTTTAACCTCAATCCAACACTCTGTGTTGGTTGAACTAAACATTTTCATGGCCATAGCCTATCACATAGTGTAGGTTAGGCTTGCTAAGCTTGCAGCACTCAAAATCACAACTCCGTGTGTGTATGTATGTGTGTAGTCCATTATTTGCAAATTACTCTGCATGGTGTTGTTGTCAGGTGATATGTGTACACCAATAGCGGTAGCGAATTTGCCATAATGTTGGCCTCATTTTTCAATTATAAGTCTGAATAAATCTAATTGCCATGCATCTGACAGTTTGAGCAGTTTTTGTAATTAAATATCATTCAAAACATGTGTGAAGGAAAATTCTACATCACATAGTTAAAAATCACTCTGTTGTAAGAATGATAACCCACATGCATGGGAAAAATTTATCAGGTAAAATTTGTCAATTGTGTAATGTTCTTTTGGTCTCTTAAAATATCACATTTTTTCAATCAATGATAAGTTTGAAAAACCAATGAGCATAATTATTCAACCAATAACTAACAGTTTTGCAAAAATGATGTTTACTTATTGATTCTACGACCATACAATCGTTGTTGGCAAACGACAAACCTAAACTCATTATATATTCATAATTCTAAGGGGGGCGTGACTATGTACAGAGGATTGGGGATTGGCTGGATAAGAGAATATACCGTAAGTCAAGAGAGAGGGGAGGAGGGGGCACAAATGACCAATTTTTTTCCTGGCCTTAGTGCTGGATAACCTAACATAAGATCATTTTAAATCATAAAACCTGTGACGTTAAAGTTATGATTCAAGAATCTTCACTATTTAGTCCCTTCTATAAGAGAAATAACCAACAATATTACTGAAAGCTCGCTACATTTTCATATTCCTTTTGATCTTTGTTTGGAAATTAATATGCTCTTTACAGAATCCACAAAATGATGGCAAGATTATGGGGTGCAAGGGGCCTTTTACCCAGTTTCCATGTGTACATTACATGGACATTAGCTAAGCCCAAGTTGATAGCAACTAAAAGACAGCATGCAAATAATGATAACACAACTGATATTCATAAAATGGCAATCAGCATCAGACTATGACAAGAGACATCACTGTGAAACAAATAAAGCACTTATTCAATTTCGGAGATATTTACTACCAAAGAATACAAATGCCAGGATCTAACTGCTGCTATAAGCAAAACAAACAATTAACTAGAATTTAAGCATTCTGGATAGTGCATACTCGATCATGTTTCCTTGAAATTCCAACATGTCTACTAATTTCATTCCTTATCCCCTATATAATCTACCTCAGAAATCCTAGGCCCACCAAGTTTTATCCCCAATCATTCACTTTTAATCTGTATTGACCATTTGCATTTTATATAATACTCTAGGATTAAGTACCTTTTGACCAATGTCCTCCATGTCATATCATTGTTTTCAGGTTTTTTCTTCTTCAGGATAAGCATTCATTGCTTAAATTCCTTTCAAGCAAGATTTACATTTCATCATTTTGCTTTCATTCCAGACACCAATATATAACTGATGTTAATGATATAACTGTTGATCAAAATTTAACTGATAATAATAATACAACTATTGATCAAGATTTAAGTGATGACCATGACTATCGATCAAGATTTAACATGACCATAACTGATCAAGATTTAACTGATGACCATAACTGTTGATCAAGATTTAACTTATAACAATGATATAACTGTTGATCAAGATTTAACTTATAACAATGATATAACTGTTGATCAAGATTTAACTTATAACAATGATATAACTGTTGATCAAGATTTAGATTTAACTGATAACAATGATATAACTGTTGATCAAGATTTAACTAAAAACAATGATATAACTGTTGTATCAAGATTTAACTTATAACAATGATATAAGTGTTGATCAAGATTTAATTGATAACAATGACAGAAAGGGTGAGAGGGGTGTTGTAGCTTTTGGTGTTATCGGAGGGAAAGGTGATACTCCGGGCATCATCGCGAGCTTTTTGGTTTTAAAGCATTGGGATAGTTGGCTGAGGACAAGATGTTGCTGAAAGAGGCGGCGAGGTGGCTAATGATGTCCTTTTTTGCAGTGAGAAGGTTACCATTCCAGGAGAGATGGGAGACTTGCCCACCCTGCCATGGAAGCCATTAACCATTCCCCAAATCTTTTTAGTGGGGGTGTTGGTGGTGAGAGAAGAGATGAAGTTGTTCCAATTATTGGTTTTACTGTCCTTGATAGTGTGCCTGGCCTTGGCACGGCTGATGAGAAAGAGGTTGAGGGTTGTGGGTGGTCGGGTTAGTTTTGAGAGTTCCCAAGGGCCCTTTTCCTGTTCTTGATGGCAGTTTTGCAGTTATCAGAGAACCAGGGGTTGTGGGGAGGAGGGGAGGGGATGGTGGTTAAGTGGTTTTGAAGGTTTTGAAAATAGAGGAGGTGGCAATGTTGATAAGGATGTTGACTGAAGTTTGACATGGGATCCTCACCCTCCAGGAGATGGGGGTAGAGGTGCAAGTCGCAGAGGGTTTAAAAAAGGGACCAGTCTTCCATCTAGAGGTTCTAATTGGGGTGTGGTCAGTGGGGGTTTGAGGTTGTGAGTGAATAAGAAGAGGGTAATGGTCACTACCACAGAGATCAGCAGTGACCTTCCAGCTAAAATCAAGGAGGAGGTTGGGGGAACAGATAAACAGGTCAATACAGGTGAAGGAGCCTGTGGCAGGGTGAAGGTAGGTCGGGGAGTTAGTGTTGAGCAAGGAGAGGCTGTGCTGTTGGAGAGTGTTTTTGATGAGCCTGCCTCTGGAGGTGGTAGTATTGGAGCCCCACAGGGGGTTGTGGGCATTGAACTTACCAAAAAGGATAAAGGGGGAGCTGAGAGATGAGGCTTTTAAGGCTGGTTGGCTGAATGTTGGCATTGGGGAAATAGGTATTGCAAGAGTAAAGGTTTTGTGGAGGGAGATAGACATACAGATGGCCTGAAGGTCTTTACATGAACAGGGCTGTTTGATATATCGTGTCTAATGAGAATAGAGATGCCCCCACAGCGCCTGTTGGCATCCACTTGATGTTTGTGGTAGCAAGCGAAGTTGTTGAGGGAATAATGGTCATTGATTTTAAAGAAGGTTTTTGTAGGCAGAAGATGACCATCTTGAATGTAGGTAAATTTCATAAGGTTCCTGATGTTCCATTGTATAATGTTGTGGGTGTTATTGTAATTGTTTGTGTTGCATGCCATAAGAAGGCAGGGGTTTATCTGGAGGAAGATCTGTTGGGTCTGTGTTGGCTTGTTTTTCTGTGGATCTGTCCCTGTTTCTTTGGGAGAGAGTTGTTTTTGAAATTTGGACGAGAAGTATGTTCGGTGTGTTCGGTAATCGAACAATCCATGTTCTCTTCAGTGTCATACGTGTGGGTTTGGATGGTGGGCTGTTTGTTGATTGGTTGTTTGTTGGTTTGTTGGTTAGTTTGTCGGTTTGATGTTTGTTAGCCAGGTTGGCTTGAGTTTGATGTTTGATGGCATTAGAGGTGTTGGAATAGGGGACGGCAGGGATCTTTGAAAGTAAAGAAGGTTGGGGAGAGAAGTGGTGGTGGAGGTGGTTTGGGTAATGGGTGTGGTTGGGTTGTTGGCAATGGTGATGGGCTTAGGACTGGGTAAGAAGAGCCAGGTGAGGTCAGTTTGGGCAAGTGAGTCAGTTTTGATGTGTTGGGGAAGGGGGATTATTGGTATTAGAGGAGACTGCGCTCGAGTAGGAAGGTTTAGTGTAGAGGGAAGCGAGAAATTGCTTCCTGGTCTCCGGGTTAATGATGTTAGGATTAAGGGTTTTCAGTTTGGTTATCTGCTTTTTCTGAAGCCAGGTGGGGCAGTCTTTTGAGGAGGGATGGTTAGCTGGGTGAGTACCATCGCAATTGGTGGAGAGTGGGGTGTTGGTGCAGGAGGCGCTGTCATGGTCCAGGGCTCCTTAGTTGCCACAGCGTGCTTGACTGCGGCAGGAGATTTTACCGTGGCCATATCTCTGGCACTTATGACAACGGAGAGGTTAGGAATGTGAGGGGTGACTGGGATTCTCAGGTAGCCGGCAGTGATGTAGGAGGGGAGAGTTGGTGTGGAAAAAGTCAGAAGATGGTATTGGTGGGTATTTCGGCACCGTCTCTCTTGTGGACAAGATGACGGTCTTCAGTAACATGTTGACTGCAAGTTCCTCAATGAGGTCTTCATCGGCCAAGTAGGCAAGGTCTCTAGTTCTAATGACACCTTTGCTGGGGTTCAGGGAATGGTGCGGGGTGACTGTAATGTCAATACCAGTATTAGCCAAAGTTTTGGTGGTGAGGGGGTGGTGGCTTGAGTGTTTCTGGTGCAGTGCACCAGAAGATCACCAGTTCTGAGGGTAGAGACCTTGGGGAGGGTACCGACAAGGCCTTGGAGCACCTTGTGTATAAGAAAAGGGAAACTCTTTTGAAACTTTCTGGTTTATTGGTGGCCTGTATGATTAAAATTTGGGGACTGGGGCTGAAGAATGGTTGATGGAGGTAGCAGGTGTGTCATGGGGAGGGAAGGGAGGTCAAGGCCAAGGTCAATGCAGAAGCCTTTCGTCATGATGGAAAAAAAAAAAACAAGTGCCGAGAGACCCAAGGCAACTAGAAAAAAAATCGCAGAACTACTATAGGAGAACCACTACAGATAACGACAAGGGTGTGAAAGTCTGGTCAGAAAGGGAGAGAAGAAAAATAAAAGAACAATCTCACCAAAAGCAGATACCCATCCACAGAAAAGAGAGAGAGAGAATTCAGGAAAATGAAGATACAAAACAAAATTTAGGTAGTAAAGTGCAAGGTAAGATGAATCGGAATGAAATGTTTGAGAGAAAAGAACAGAAGTCACGTTGCTCTCAACACGTCACACATCTCATATAACAGTGCATATAGTGACTGTAATGCACTTTATGTTCAGGGCTTGTTTTTATTACAGGTGAAAAACCAGTTTGCCAGTTTTTGTTTTAAAACCGACCGGTGCATGCAAGCTTATATTGAAATGATACAAATCCCCTCACCGCTAATAATGCATATTCCAGACTGTCCCACATTCCATCCCAACCTTCCCAAATGTCATCCCACACCTAAACTCCATGCAATCACACCTGAAAATCAGATAATGTATGTCATTCTACCACTTGCATAATGCACATGCCATCACAACTGAAATTCAGATGACTCCCCACCACATGCCGCTCCGCCCTGTCCCACATGTCAACCCACCTTGTTCCACATGCCAAAGCACCCTATCTAACATGCCAATGCATCCTGACCAACATCCCACCCCACCTTGCCCTACATACAATTCCACCCTGTCCCTTAGAAATCCCACCCTAGCTCATCCTAATTCCTTCAGCTACTTTATCATCATGTCATCTTCTACCCCACATTCTGCTTATTGTTTATATTTCCCAACCCTAATTTACATTCTTTAGAAGTAAGGAAACTTTTATTTCCTTCTTTATACCTGGCAAGACAAACATTTTCATATGCCATATATTTTTGAAAGCAGGTCAAACATTTTGTTGCAGTCTATTGTTATGCAAACAACCTAATTGATATGCACACTATACCTCACCATTAAGTGTGAACTAATGCTCTTCACATACACTGTATGATCATTTGTTCAAGCCAAATCATCGTACCCACTTTAATTCAAGAGGTACCACACATACAAATATTTTTATTGCTATGCAAAGAGGCTAATTAGTATGCACGCACAACCCCCCATTCATGCTCAACTAAACAGTACCAAGGCCCTCTACCACTGAACCAAATACCAAGTTATTATCTCAGGTTACGCAAATAACCTACTTAATATGCACACTACACCTCACCATTGAGTGTAGACAATGCTCTTCACATTTATGATCATTTGTGTAGACAAATTTCCAACTCCCACTTTAATTCAAGAGATATCATAGATACAAATATTTTCATTGGTGTGTAAATAAGCTAATTAGTATGCACACACAACCTTAAATCATGGTCAACTTAACAGTACCAATGCCATCTACCACTGTACCAAGTTATTATCTCAGGTTAAATATTTTCTACGAAAGTCTAATGTTATGCAAATAACCTAATAAATACGCACATTACACCTCACCATTTAGTATAGACAATGCTCTTCACATATATGATTATTTGTGTGAACAAAATCAGCACTCCCGCTTTAATTCAAGACATATCATAGATACAAATATTTTCATTGTTATGCAAATAAGCTAATAAGAATGCACACACACCCCCACTCCCCCCCCCCCCCCTCTCTCGCACCCCACCAATCATGTTTATTTGAACAGTACCCATGCCCTCTACCCCTGTGCCAAGTTACATGAATGTACACTATTCACAACTTATGAAAACTTTAACCAAAACTTTAAAAAACTTTGACCGGATGCCTACGTCGACACAGGGGGTAGTTGAAAAATAAAAAAAAACAATTTTTTATTTTATAAATATTCAATTTCAAGTTCTATAAGATAAGTGTAGAAATTGCTGACATCAGACATCACACATTTTCACATCCTCTAAAGTCTCTGAGTAATAAACTGGAGATGGCAAAGGTCCATGAAAAAGTTGTCAACTTTGTGGGTAGACTAAGTGAACCCTAAACTTCATTGATGCATGTGTATAAGCAGGTAGAGGATCAGTGAATATTGGAAGATATCTTGGGTTTAAGCAGGTTTTGTAATGTATGAAAGCAATGGGATGCATGATGAATATCTTCTTTTCTTCCTTGTTTATCTCATGTTTCTTTGGAATTTGATTGTACAAGATTACCATCTAGGTATGTTTTTTGTTACAGCCTATCAAGGTCATTTAGAGCACCTCTTCACACATATATACCAGTCTGATATTAGTTCTGTATAGTAGTATGTATTCCTGTTGTTGTAATGAAGAATGAAATAAATCAATTGATAAGGGATTTACCAACTGAAAGTCTCTGTAACTTTGATCTTACCCCCACCAACTAGCTCCACTTTCACTATCTTAGTATGACCTCACATACACATGCGGAAAAGTTTCTCTTTAATCCTACCCACACCTGACACCAGAGTTAATCCTGAAAACTCAGGTATGGCAATTACCAACCCGACTTTCTGTTTAGTGTATTGTTTTCACTCCAAACAATGATCATTTATCTGCCATTCCCATGCACACCAGTCAAATAGCCCAAGGTTAATAGTGTGTATAAGATTACAGAAAGCCAGTGGGGAGTAATCAGGGCACTCGTCCGTGTTAAGTGTCTTAATCGGAGAAATTTGTTTGCAAACTGGTGATAAAAATAGCTGCCTAAGGTGATGAGTGCATTAACTGTGAATGATTGACGGACCATTTCTCCTAAGGAAATATGTTGCTTTATACACACACCAGCACAACTGAACACAGACATATATCCTTACCAACAGTGACATCCATATCATTCTTTTCTCCCAATGCCCTGAGTCTGTAGAGACACCCACTCTGATAATAATATTGGAGCAACTGTAAGAAGTCTGGGAAAAGTAAACAGAAACACAATTATCAAAAAAAGGTATTGACTCAAAAGGAATTACACAAATCATCAATTATGTAGTTTCTGCAATGAATTAATAAACTGTAAATAACCTATCATACAATAACAATAGATTCAACATAACAATAACAATAAATAAGAATATATACATAACAATAGATTCTAATAAGTGCAGTGCAAACTATTGTTTCTAGATAGAATCACAGGGATGTTCTCTGCTTGCCAGTCACATTGTGAGCACCATGCAGCCAAGGACATTCTCTCTACATCTTCTTCAGGTTTATCAGCTAGCTGCCTACACAGTTGAGCCATGCTAGCCACACTTGTTGCCAGCCTCCATTGACTGGTGTGTGTGTGGGGAGGGGGCAACAAACAAGAGACAAGAGGAGCAAAACCAAAAGTGGAAGCTAAACAGAAGAAAATTCCTCTCAATTTGGCATAAAAGGTCTCCAAAAGTCAGTATTTATTAAGTGATTTCTGATCAAATTTATGCTGCAATTTATATGTTTTACATATATCGACAGCAAAATTTTATGTGCAGCACAGGAATGAAGCCTCTGGACACTCTCAGAAATACAGTATTTACTAAGGTTATTTCTGATCAAATATATGCTGCAAATGACATATGTTCAACAGTAAAAATTAATATGGGGGTGTCCATGGGGTGAGAGCCCCCAGAAGCTCTCAAAAATCAAGATTTACCAAGTTGTTTTCTGATCAAATTTGTGTTGCAAATGACATAACTATTTAAATGTATCAACAGCAAGTTTTCATGTGGGCAGAAGCTCTCAGAAATTAAGTATTTACCAAAGGTGAATTTTGATCAAATGTGTATGATGTCCTTTAAAAAACTTGTCCAGAAACCAGACAGCACAGAACCCACAATTTACCTACTAGTTATCATCTTACTTAAGTAGTTTTTATTCTTTCTCTTTCATTTAGATACTAATTAGAGAAAGCTATTAGTGAATGAAATGGTTGGCTTGGTTGGGCCAGAAAATAAGATCTCCAAATGGACTAAACCACAATTCACTAAAGTGCTGTGCAGCTATGTAAAGCCAACAATTAGTGAGCTCACATTCACTGTGCTTATTCAAGCATTTGTTTTAACCAAAGTGTCTGCAGGAGAGTGAGGCTTAGTGGAGACTGGGTTTGAAAAATGCTCTCCTGACTTATTCCCTTTGCAACTCGGGATTAAGGGGTGGAAAGCAATAGGCCAGCTAGATTATGACGTATGCTGCAAATTTTGTCTCATGGGAAGAAAAAGCCTATAAATCGGACAAAATGTCACTTTACAAAATTTTCTGGGGGCAAGAGGGAAGGGGGGGGGGGAGCGATTTCGTGGGAAGGATTTTTCAAGCCACTCACTGCAAAAGGTAAGTGCAGACGTGGATGCAATGCTGAGGCATTAACTCATAACACAGGCATTTTTAGAAAATGTTTTGTTAATTTCCATAAAAATCTTACCAGCAAAGGCAATTAAATCACTCCTTGAAAGAGATCTTATAAATTTCTGATTCATTTTCTAAGACTTCATCCAGGATTAATTGCGTGTTGGGGCAGGGGGATGGTAATTCAATTATCCCTCCCCATCCCTCCCCCCTCCCACACAAACACACACTTTTTGCTCTAGCAATATTACTAAAACAGTAATTTTGAAATGTTTGTCTTACTTTCTTCAACGTCAGTAAAAATAATTACTTCTAATCAGGAATGTTGTTTAACACCACATGGTCTAAACACGCAGGTTTACCTCTGTAAAGGGGTACCCAGGCCCTAGTTTTTTTCAACTTTGCAAAGAAGGTGGGGAAGGGCATGTTAGTCTATGACAATGGCTTGGGTCCACATTGTAAGTTTTGTTCTGTATCCCATTTCAAAGATTTTTTAGTAAGTCACAAATTCAACAAATTATAAGTGAGGAAAACAAAGGAAGGTTTTATTTAAAGGAGAATAGGTAGCTCAGTTGGCAGAGCACTCGACTCATATGCTGGAGATCCTGGATTTAAGGCTCGGTCTGGTCTAACTCAATTTTTCCAGTTATGCAGACAGATATGCCGAACATCAAAGTGAAAGCATTTCATCTGCAGCTTCTACTGCATCATTCAGCTGTTGAAAATGACAATGGCTGAATGGCACACACATCCTTTGGAGGGGACATTAAGCTGTTGGTCCTGATAGCAGGACAGTCACCCCCTGCCTGGTTCTCTAAACATTATTCGAGAGGAGAAGTGTGAAAACATTCACCTCTCATCCTGGCCCAGTAAAGAACAAGTTTAGTGTGCCAATTTGTTGGCAGCACAAGAACTTGACTGGAAGCACGGAGGTCTACTGTATTATATAGAATGGTGCAGGATAAAAGCCTAATGTCAGGGGTAATTTTTTTTTTCTTTTTAAAGAAGTATTCTTTAGGGGCTATTTTCTGAGAGTGAACTTAATATTACGAGTTTTCATCGTTGAAATTAAATGTCAACTTGTGATGAGATAACAAATACATTGTAAGGTGTCTTGAAACATTAATGTGGATGTAGGAATAAATTATATCTTTTTACGTGATTACCCCAAAGTTTGTAAACAGATATTAATCTTTTACCTTGATATCATTTTTCATGCACGTATCTTACCTACAAATGAGGGGTGCAATAACCTATATCCCTTAATGAGCGCTATTATGGGTATAGTTTTGAGCAACACTGCTTGTTTATATATTTGAATGTTGCTTTCATTTTAAGTGAGTGCCGTGTTTTAATTTGAAAGATTTATTTTTGCATAATTTAATGATTGATTCAATGGTTCGCCAAAGTTTTACAATAACTGATCGTCATGCAATACGGATGCCGATCCATATTGATGAGTATATTAATATGGATAATGGATACCATTAGGGATAGACCATTGTTGATTGATGATGCAATTTGTTCACCATAAATAAATATCTTTTAAAAGGATCATAATTATGTTTGGTTATTGACAGCAGTCGACGATCTGAGGGTGGACCTACTCACGGAGGTGACTAAGGCCCACTTCATCACAAAATAGGATAGTAATATGAATAGGTAACATAGAACTTGCCATTCGCGCTCGCAACTAATAACAAGAGAGGGCAGGCTTTAACCACAAAGCGTATTGCAAACAAAGCGGAAAAGATCAACAATTCAAAGCAAACCTTAACGCGTTCAGAGCGAAACTAACCCACGCAAGTGACTTAGGAGTGGTATCATCTTTTCTTTCCTTCATTTATTTTTGTAAATCAAAATGTGCAACTTTTCTATGCTAATCTTTCATCTGTACAAGTGAACCAACCATGACAAGCAAACTTAAGAAAAAATTCATCATATTCCCTGTGTTTTGTGTTTCCTTTGCTTAGCATGCTGTCTAGGTAGTGACAAGCAACTTTAATGTCACATGTTGTAAACATCCACGATGCCACCACATTGTGACACCACCACATTGTGACACCTATTGTAAATAAATGATTGCTTTTTCAGCAAAATAAAAGTTAAATGTAGGGCTGTTTGGCTCAAAGATTGTCTTAAAGGAAAATTAGAAGTAGATTGTATACATCCATTTTGCATACAATTTCACAATTTGAGTCTCCTTTTAGTGTGATATTTGTGTTACTTTCTTCAATGAAAAGATCAGATATATAATCTAAGTAGTGAGTTTTTCAATGTTTAAAAGGGCCGTTCCTTCTCTAAAAAATGGCACTTGTCCTCTCTGAAAAAGGGTCTTTTTCGTATAAAAAAGGGTATAAACTTTTGAGAAAAGTAGGGACCCCTGCCTCTGAAAACACCCTCCAATTTTTTTTTTTAATGTTGGTCCAAAATCATAAGCCCATCCAAAATTTGGACAGAAAAGTGAAAAGAAAAATTGTTATACTGTATAGATTAACTTTTGCCCCTTTTCTCTAAATATATGATCAAGAGTTTTCCGATTTTTGCAAATCCCGTTAATTTTCTGATTTTCCTTGCAAAATTCAAAAACTCCGCAATAGCTTTCTAGGCTCAGTAAACAAAATGATACGAAGTAGCGAAAACAAATCAAACAGCATGCTGGAATAAGAATCAGAAAAGAAAAGGAATTGAATTATTATCATCACTTGACGATTTCCAAAATCATATCATCTTTTTGGGAAATCATCATTTTTTTGGAAATCGTCATTTGCGGCTTAGATTTCATAATGAAAAGCCTCTGAAAATGTTAAAAATCGTAGAGCTTAAGCAGGTCCCTGGAACCCATGCTGCGAATCTCACTCTTTGTGCTTCACAAACAAAGATCCTGGAGTGATATACTGGAATTGGAGGACTGAAGGATTACAGGCAGGAAGTGGATTAAATGTGAAGTAATGAGGACACTATCTAGAGTAAAATTGTATTTGCTTTTTGAGTTATTTAACCAAATTTCCTACTCACAAATTTCTTAGGGATGAACAATGGGGGTTATTATTTCCTTAAAGAGCCCATGACATGCTTTGAATTACTGATTGAACAGAAAATATGGAAAATTTGATAGAGATATATACCACTTTTATTGAAAACTGTTGCCCATAAGGGATATAATTCATAAAAGAATGATATAATTTCTATAAGTTTCTATAAAAAAAAACCTTCAAACGGTCTCAAATCGCCTAAATCTCATATGACGTCGTATAGGTTATGCTCGCTAGCAGACGAAAGCATTCCACGCAGTTTTGTAGGTAAACTGTATACAGGCTGTAGGTAAACTGTACTGTTCATTGAGCGATTCTAAAGCATCCAAAAATCTAAAATATTGCATACTTTGAATCCAAAAACAACATGCACCATGCCTATATGTGTTAATGGGGGTGCAATATGCAGGAATTACATACTATCTTTTACTTACAACGGAAAAATATCGCTGTTTTGCGGCAAAGTTTGTTCAAAAGTTCAGACCACCACTGCACTGTACTAGAGAAAAGGGCCGGCTCTGGGACGTATGGCAAAAAGTTTAATACAACATGAAAAAGGAATACTTAAATATAGCATTGATTGATTGAATATGTATCCCTGATCACAAATTACATTGTCTTTAAACATAAAAATTGCACATTACTTTGAAAACAGAGAAAACTACCCAGAAATCTAAGGTTAATTTGATTCCAATATTTATCAGTACCAGTTCCATGATAATTTTGATCAGGGGAAATAATGCATACAGTACTTGCAGTTTTTATGTGAGCCCAGAAGAAAACTTTCAGTTTTAAGCAAATTACATTTCAAATACTGGAGGTTTATATCATGTTAGTTTTTAGTTTTGTTCTCCAATCTTAGTGAATTACAATTTCTTTAGATGAATTTGATAAAGTGTCTGATGAGGATAGTGTGTGTGTGGGGAGGGAGGGGGAGGGAGGGGGTGAGAGGGGTGAAAGGGGGTGAGAGGGGGAGAGGGGGAGAAAACTGTGGTTGAAGTGTCTGATGAGGGTGGTGTTGGGGGGATGAAAACGTGGTTGAAGTGTCTGATGAGGGTGGTGTGGGGGATGAAAACCTTGGTTAAAGTGTCCAACGAGGGTGGTGTAGGGGGATGAAAAACTTGGTTGTTGAAGTGTCTGATGAGGGTGGTGTGGGGGATGAAAACCTTGGTTGTTAAAGTGTCTGATGAGGGTGGTCTGGGGAATGAAAACGTGGTTGAAGTGTCTGATGAGGGTGGTGTGCGGGATGAAAACCGTGGTTGAAGTGTCTGATGGATGAGGGTGGTCTGGGGGATGAAAACCGTGGTTGAAGTGTCTGATGAGGGTAGTGTGGGGGATGAAAACCGTGGTTAAAGTGTCTGATGAGGGTAATGTGGGGGATGAAAACCGTGGTTGAAGTGTTTGAGGGTGGTGCGGGGGATGAAAACCTTGGTTGAAGTGTCTGATGAGGGTGTTGTGGGGATGAAAACAGTGTCTGATGAGGGTGGTGATGGGATGAAAACCGTGGTTGAAGTGTCCGATGAGGGTGGTGTGGGAATGAAAACCATGTCTGATGAGGGTGGTGGGGGAATAAAAACCATGTCTGATGAGGGTGGTGATGGGATGAAAACCGTGGTTGAAGTGTCCGATGAGGGTGGTGTGGGAATGAAAACCATGTCTGATGAGGGTGGTGGGGGAATGAAAACCATGGTTGAAGTGTCCGAGGGTCGTGGGAGATGAAAACCGTGGTGTAAGTGTCTGAGGGTGGTTGGGGGCGGTCAGTGGTGATCTTGTGTTGTTGCCTGGAAAATTATGACTCTTCTTTGTAAAGCACTTTGAATACACTATACAACAGTATTATTACCCAATATTATATAGGACCTTCAACTTTTTTTGATGCTGAAGAATTTAAGAATTATTCAATATCCAAAATTTAAATGGGATATTATTCTGCAAAATGAATACTGAGGCCAGTGAAGAATTTAACAATTATTCAATATCCAAAACTTAAATGAGATATCATTCTGCAAGATGAATACTGAAGCCAGTGGCGTGTCTGGGGAGGGGGGCTATTGGGGGTTTAGCCCCCGTAAAAATGTTGTAGCCCCCCCCAAAATTTGAACCAAAACTTTTAGTTTGCTCCACAAATCCTTAATTTTGGATACAAATTCTTCAATAATCTTACAGTTCTAGACCAAAACTTTTACATTTAGACAAAAATCTACAAGATAGAGCTAAAATCTTCAGATAGGCGAGTCTTAATATTATCAGGGCCATGCCCACCCCCAACCCCTCCCACACACACATAATCATTTTTTCAAATAGGCCTCTACCTTTTTGCCAGATGTTTATAGGGGGGGAGGGGGTTACCTCTCAGGGAAGCAGGAACCCATATGAAAATTGCATGGTTATTAAATACATAAATTATTGCTGCTAATTGGAAAATCTTGAAATTTTTGGGAAATTTTCTTGAATTTTCAGGAATTCTTTTTACATTTTTGAGAAATCCTCTTGAATTTTCGTGAAATTTTCTTCATTTTCAGGAAATTTTCTTAAATTTCCACAAAAGTTCATGTAGTTTTCGGGAAATGTTCTCATTCACGTGAAATCTTCAATTTCTGCAGGAAAGTTTCTTAAATTTCCAGGAAATTTCTTTAATATCCGACAAATAATTGTCAATTCGGGAAATAACTGTCAATTTGGAAAATAACTGGTAATTCAGGAAATTTTCAGGGAGTGTTGCTTAAATTTCCAACAATTTTACGCATTTTTCTTCAAGTTTATGTTAATAATTTCACAATTTTTTCTAGGGAGGGGGGGGGGGGCGAGGGGAAAGAAAGCAACTGGAAAATGTAAGCCCTTTCCTGGGGGGGGACTGGGGGAATATGTGTTTCTCAGTTGGGGGCTTATGCCCAGTAAGGGACGAGGTATGAATGTGTTTCTCATGCAGTAGAGGGCTTAAGCCCCCTCAAAAATGAAAAGCTAGACATGCGCCTGACTGGGGCCCTTAATAGATCTGAGACTTCAGGATAGGAAATACCTTCCTGACCTGACTAAGCAAATACTATGCAAAAAACAATTTTATAAAATGATTTTCATCATTTCTTAAGTTGTGCAAAGAATTAAAGTAGATTCAAACTTAGTGAAAACATTGAAATAAATGGGTGCTTTGACTAAAACATTCAACTCTACTTCCACTTGTTGTTTTGTTTTTTTTCTTCTCAGAAAACAGATTCAGTAACAAATAACTTGTCTGCAGCATATATGTATTCTGATTATTCCATTCATACATCCACTTCTACAGTTATGATACAGAAACTAAAAGTCATACTAATTAAGACTTGAAATGGGTAAGTACCAATCATTTTACAGCATCTTTTATACACTTGGAAACATAGAATATGGCAGCAATGTTCATTTTTGCAAATTGCAGCTAAAATGCCTATCAAGGTTATCCGTGTATCGACAAGGTGTATTAATGACTCAATTTAGTGACAAGAAAATTTAGCCAATATGGCCTATATCCTACCAGCAGCTTAATTTAGCCAATATGGCCTACAGTATATCGTACCAGCAGCCTAATTGAGCCAATATGGCCTATATCATACCAGCAGCCTAATTTAGCCAATATGGCCTATATCGTACCAGCAGCCTAATTTGTACATATAACTCCTCTTTACAAAGTGTGCAAGTCCATCAGGGTGCAAGTCCATCACTAGTTAACTCTATTACTGTACTCATTTACAGCTGCGTGAATGGAGCATATGACTAACTGCATGATAAAATCTTTAATAATTAATTAAAGCTTTACTAATTATTTAAAGCTTTATAAATCAATTAAAGCTTTATTAATTTGAAAAATATTCTAATAATTTAATACTGTTTCATTTAATTAATTTGCTATAACTAAGTCAATAATTCAATAGTCTCTTTGAATTTAAAGTACTTATGATATAATTATTATTGGTAGGTTTAATACAAATTCATAAAAGTTGTGTCATCTTTATAGTTACACTTTGTGCATTAGTTTGAAAATATTTCTCTGAATCAAGTAGAACCATATCAAAATTACTAATTTGCCCACAGGTTTTATTCAATTTGTAATGAAATATTTTAACAAAAATAAATGAGAATGAAGCTATTGCATAAAAGAGTAACTTTGCTTTTTGTCTGGCTTGAAAGAAATGAAACAATTAGGATATTCGGCAGTAGGATGACACAAACATAAAAGAGTGAGGATATGCTTCGGCAGTAGGATGACATACAAACATAAAAGAGTGAGGATATGCTTCGGCAGTAGGATGACATACAAACATAAAAGAGTGAGGATATGCTTCGGCAGTAGGATGACATACAAACATAAAAGAGTGAGGATATGCTTTGGCTGTAGGATGACATACAAACATAAAAGATTGTGGATATGCTTCGGCTGTAGGATAACATACAAACCTAAAGGAGTGTGGATATGTTTCGGCAGTAGGATGACAAACATAAAAGAGTGTGGATATGCTTCGGCTGTAGGATGACAAACATTAAAGATTGTGGATATGCTTCGGCTGTAGAATGACATACAAACATAACAGATTGTGGATATGCTTCGGCTGTAGGATGACATACCAACATAAAAGAGTGTGGATATGCTTTGGCTGTAGGATGACATACCAACATAAAAGAGTGTGGATATGCTTCGGCAGTAGGATGACATACCAACATAAAAGAGTGTGCATATGCTTCGGCTGTAGGATGACATACAAACATAAAAGATTGTGGATATGCTTCGGCTGTAGGATGACAAACATGTTGTGGAGGATGACATACAACATAAAAGATTGTGGATATGCTTCGGCAGTAGGATGACATACAAACATAAAAGAGTGTGGATATGCTTTGGCTGTAGGATGACATACAAACATAAAAGATTGTGGATATGCTTCGGCTGTAGGATGACATACCAACATAAAAGATTGTGGATATGCTTCGGCTGTAGGATGACATACAAACATAAAAGATTGTGGATATGCTTCGGCTGTAGGATGACATACCAACATAAAAGAGTGTGGATAAGATTCGGCTGTAGGATGACATACAAATATAAAAGAGTGAGGATATGCTTCGGCAGTAGGATTACATACAAACATAAAAGATGGCAGATATGCTTTGGCAGGATGACATACAAACATAAAAGATTGTGGATATGCTTCGGCTGTAGGATGACATACAAACATAAAAGATTGTGGATATGCTTCGGCTGTAGGATGACATACAAACATAAAAGAGTGCGGATATGCTCCAGCAGTAGGATGACATACAAACATAAGATTGTGGATATGCTTCGGCTGTAGGATGACATACAAACATAAGATTGTGGATATGCTTCGGCTGTAGGATGACATACAAATTTAAAAGAGTGGATATGCTTTGGCAGTAGAATGACAAATATAAAAAATTGTGGTTATCCTTCGGCTGTAGAATGACAAATATAAAAGAGTGTGGATATGCTTCGGCAGTAGGATGACAAACATTAAAAAGATTGTGGATATGCTTCGGCTGTAGAATGACATACAAACATAAAAGATTGTGGATATGCTTCGGCTGTAGGATGACATACAAACATAAAAGATTGTGGATATGCTTCGGCTGTAGGATGACATACAAACATAAAAGATTGTGGATATGCTTCGGCAGTAGGATGACATACAAACATAAGATTGTGGATATGCTTCGGCTGTAGGATGACATACAAACATAAGATTGTGGATATGCTTCGGCTGTAGGATGACATACAAATTTAAAAGAGTGGATATGCTTTGGCAGTAGAATGACAAATATAAAAAATTGTGGTTATCCTTCGGCTGTAGAATGACAAACATAAAAGAGTGTGGATATGCTTCGGCAGTAGGATGACAAACATTACAGATTGTGGATATGCTTCGGCTGTAGAATGACATACAAACATAAAAGATTGTGGATATGCTTCGGCTGTAGGATGACATACAAACATAAAAGATTGTGGATATGCTTCGGCAGTAGGATGACATACAAACATAAAAGAGTGAGGATATCCTTCGGCAGTAGGATGACAAACATAAAAGAGTGTGGATATGCTTCGGCAGTAGGATGACAAACATTAAAGATTGTGGATATGCTTCTGTAGAATGACATACAAACATAAAAGATTGTGGATATGCTTTGGCTGTAGGATGACATACAAACATAAAAGATTGTGGATATGCTTCGGCAGTAGGATGACATACAAACATAAAAGAGTGTGGATATGCTTTGGCAGTAGGATGAAAAACATAAAAGAGTGTGAATATTCTTTGGCAGTAGGATGACATACAAACACAAAAGAGTGCGGATATGCTTTGGCTGTAGGATGAAAAACATAAAAGAGTGTGGATATTCTTTGGCTGTAGGATGACATACAAACACAAAAGAGTGCGGATATGCTTTGGCTGTAGGATGAAAAACATAAAAGAGTGTGGATATTCTTTGGCTGTAGGATGACATACAAACATAAAAGAGTGTGCATATGCTTCGGCAGTAGGATGACATACAAACATAAAAGAGTGTGGATATGCTTCGGCAGTAGGATGACATACAAACATAAAAGAGTGTGGATATGCTTCGGCAGTAGGATGACATACAAACATAAAAGAGTGTGGATATGCTTCGGCAGTAGGATGACATACAAACATAAAAGAGTGTGGATATGCTTCGGCAGTAGGATGACATACAAAAATAAAAGAGTGCGGATATGCTTCGGCAGTAGGATGACATACAAACATAAAAGAGTGTGGATATGCTTCGGCTGTAGGATGACATACAAAAATAAAAGAGTGCGGATATGCTTCGGCTGTAGGATGACATACAAACAAAAAAGATTGCAGATATGTTTCGGCTGTAGGATGACATACAAACATAAAAGAGTGTGGTTATGCTTCGGCAGTAGGATGACATACAAACATAAAAGATTGCGGATATGCTTCGGCTGTAGGATGACATACAAACATAACAGATTGCGGATATGCTTTGGCTGTAGGATGACATACAAACATAAAAGAGTGTGGATATGCTTCGGCTGTAGGATGACATACAAACATTAAAGAGTGTGGATATGCTTCGGCAGTACGATGACATACAAACATAAAAGAGTGCGGATACGTGTCATCAGTAGGATGACATACAAACATAAAAGAGTGTGGATATGATTCAAGTTTAATTTAAATAGTATCTTGATACTTCTTCTTTTGTAAAATACTGTATAATAACCAACCATACTTTGTTTGAAAGAGAACTGTTGCTTTTATTTTTGTAAACAAATTGCTTAGTTTTTTTCAAACTATATTCAAGGAATAGAATGAAGCTACAATACCTTTTGTAGGTGAGACCTTTCAGCTTATAAGTTCTTAATAACAGCACAATTTCCCAATGCACCCTAATACAAAGAGCCTGTAGATACAGGGATTGCCATTATATTGAAATATAAACAAAGAATTTAGCCTTTGGCTGTTCATTCTAATTTGTCCATTTGGCTCCATACCACCCAACTTCCCACCATACTTCCTTACAACAGAGCTCTGGCACGTACGGTCTTAAACAGCATCTTGAAAAAAAAAAGTGCAGCTATGAATTTATCCAAAACTTTGCATGTACTGTTGTTAAAAAGGTTCTTGATAAACATTCATTCATGATTGCCCAGCTTAATCATCCAGTCTGTATCTCTATCATTGCACATACCAGATTCATCATCAAACAGTTTTTGCACTTAAATATCATTTACTACACATACAGTCCAGTTCTGTTCACTGTACATCAAACTCCCATTTTGCTACAACAGTTTCAAATTCACTGCACAGCATTTTTGACATTGGCTCAAGTCTGCATTTACCACTTGAGGATATTATCTTCCTTCTACTGCTGAGGCAGCTCATGTCAATGGTCATTTTTATCTTTTGTTGATATATTAGGTCACCACAAACAGACAAACCAGTTTAAATTCTACCAGTGACCAGTCCCACCATCAACTGTTTGCATGGTGCTCTGTCCTAATTGTATCTACTGTATCTGAATGGCAGATAAACTCCTCCAGGAATATGTGACACTTTTACCACTATCTTCAGCCGCTGTTGATGTCTGATCTGAAGATACGCTTTCTTTGCAACTTTCCTGAAGTTGTCTTGGTTTGTCAGCTGTTCATTATCATGTTGGTTCTTGTTTGGTCCCTCATCTGCATGAAAAGAGAGTAGAAAAAATACAATCAAAATGAAAACTTTTGTTTATGAAGAAAACATTTGTATGATCAACTTTAAAATTAATCTAATATTATCAAATTCTAAAGATTCTTTTAGGACTTCTTCTACAATCTAAACTAGAAACAAAAATTTGGCAAAATTCAAATTATTCTCAGGACTTGGTCAATAGTTGACAATTAGTATCAGCAAGCAGACTATTTGTACTTATTGGCTTAGATTGACAATTAGTACCAGCAAGCAGACTATTTGTACCTATTGGCTTAGATTGACAATTAGTACCAGCAAGCAGACTATTTGTACCTATTGGCTAAGATTGACAATTAGTACCAGCAAGCAGACTATTTGTACCTATTGACTAAGATTGACAATTAGTATCAGCAAGCAGACTATTTGTACCTATTGGCTTAGATTAACAATTAGTACCAGCAAGCAGACTATTTGTACCTATTGGCTAAGATTGACAATTAGTACCAGCAAGCAGACTATTTGTACCTATTGGCTAAGATTGACAATTAGTACCAGCAAGCAGACTATTTGTACCTATTGGCTCAGATGAGAATTAGTACCAGCAAGCAGACTGTTTGTACCTATTGGCTAAGATTGACAATTAGTACCAGCAAGCAGACTATTTGTACCTATTGACTAAGATTGACAATTAGTACCAGCATGCAGACTATTTGTACCTATTGACTAAGATTGACAATTAGTACCAGTAAGCAGACTATTTGTACCTATTGACTAAGATTGACAATTAGTACCAGCATGCAGACTATTTGTACCTATTGACTAAGATTGACAATTAGTACCAGCATGCAGACTATTTGTACCTATTGACTAAGATTGACAATTAGTACCAGTAAGCAGACTATTTGTACCTATTGACTAAGATTGACAATTAGTGCCAGCATGCAGACTATTTGTACCTATTGGCTAAGATTTCTAAAAATGTAGACAAAACCCTCACTTATAGGCATCTTATGCAAAGTAAACTTTTCAGAAAGAAAGATATATGAAAAACATTTATATGATCAGTTTCTATCAAATTAACGAGAAAATGTACTGTATGATGATGTACTAATTACATAGTACAGAATTACTTGCAATTTTAGTAAAAAGATAATCAATACATTAAAACTCTTAAAAGACCGTAAAGGTTTTCTAAGAATTTTGCTGTTTACCATGATGATGAATTAATTAACAAAAACATAACAAGATAACGGCTAATAAGGGTTAGTCACTCTATAAAAAAAACCATACTAACAGTAACACCACCCACCACAAAAGAAAAATACAGGAAAATATAAACAAGATCAGAGATGCCAAGAATTAGTAAAAACTTTTCAAGGTATAACTACAGAATACAGGTTCAGAGTATATACCTGGCTGCCGGCAGCAAAGTGATGCTCTATTGACTTTTTTACCATACTGTACATAAATATGCAGCGTTCTTGAATTAAGATTAATACAATCCTAGCGATTGTGCGACTTCGCTGCCCAGCCCGGGGCTAGATATACCATAGTTCATGAACTTTAAATATATAGAAGTTCTTCCAACATGAATATTCATCGTTCTTAATCAAGCGACTGCGCAACTTCGCTGCACAAGCCAGGGATTGCCGGCTAGGGCCTGCATGGAAACCATTTATTTAAAACTTTACATGTCAGAAGTTCGTGAGTCAAGGGGTATTTTTCAAAGTGAACCTGCATTTTATTGTTACTCCCTTTCCAACCTTGACTTTGGATTATGTTTTTGCCAGCTGGCCAGAGGCCCAAGTCAGTTCAGTACTGTAGCCTCTCCTCTGCAGCATTCTTAAATTAAGATTAATACAATCCTAACGACTGTGCGACTTCGCTGCACTAGCACACATGAAATAATAAATAGAGAAAAACGTTTTGCTTATTAAAGGATTGCTTCAGTGGTCAGGCAAGTCTATCTTACATGAAAGAGGACCTCAAAAGAAACAAAATAATGAAGAAAGCATTCAAAAATCTTATTCCATTAAGGAAATATCTAAGTTTAAAGTTTGGTATCATTCGTATAGAAACGACTGAAATCAGTCTAGTTGTGATGTCATAGCCTCAGATTCCTCAAAGTCTTCATGTATTCTATCATATTTTGTCCTGCAATTTTGTGGTTTATAAACCATGGGATATGTCAAAAAAGTAGTAAAACTGAATCTAGGAAGGGTATTTATAATATACCACCTGAAGAAAGTTTGAAGAAAAATAATCTAAATAGTGAAAAATTCAAATAAACTTTCTTTAAAATACATAAAGACTTTGAGGAATCTGAGGCTGTGATGTCACAACTAGTCTGATTTCAGTAGTTTCTACAGAATTTATACCAAAGTTTAAACTTAAATATCTCCTTAATGGAATAAGATTTCTGAATGCTTTCTTCACCATTTTCTTTCTGTTGAAGTCCTCTTTCATATAAGTTAAACATGCTTGACCACTGTTCTAATCCTTTAAATAAATCTTCCTTACCCAAGTGTTAGTTATGTTACAACAAGAATTGATTAATTTATCTACATATAAACTTACCCTATTTATTGCCTAAAGTTTGTGGTTTAAATTAAGTCCGTCTCAGCTTGGAGTAGTACACTGTAGGTCTATCATCAGCATGGGAGCTTCTGCCTCTGGGCCCTCTAGGTCTACTGCTTTCGGTTCAAATTTGTTCGACAAAACTGAACCATTGGGCACTAAAATATGATCATCATCATCACTGACTTCTTGTCCTTCAACACTTGAAAAATGAACAAAATAGGTCCAAACTGCAGCTATCGCTACTGCTTTCAGCTTCATTCCCTCCTTCAGCCATTTTCCTCTTTCAACACGATAAACACATAGGTTTTCATAAATAGCTGTTCGATCAGAATGAATGCGCCACTCGTATGAGGTTATGTAGTCAGGTGACCACTTTTTGAGGCATTTTCAGTTCTTGTATTTCAGGTCCAAAAAAATTGTGTTAAAATTGTTGATTTCTCGTAATTTTAGGTGGTCTTTATCAATTTATGTCGCACATAAATTTCAACTAATTTTTAATTAGTATTCATGGAACAAATATCCACGCACTCTAATGAAAATTAGCTGAAGTTTGAAAAACATGTCATGAGCTCTTTAAAACACCTTGTGTTAATATCTCGTCAAAATATTATGTAGTAGTCAATACAATATCTGCCTCACCTACAATATTTATATAAATTCAGCTGCTCACAACAGTAAATGCAATCAACTATTTTATTGTTTTTATATACTTACTGAGATAAACCCCAAATGCCATAAATTGATTGCGGAACATGCGGTAGCTGGGACTATCAGGCCAGATAAGTAATATCCCAGTGAGAATCACAGTGAGGTAATGATGAGTCAACCACCAAATCTTGATTCTGGAATAACAAAATAGATAAACAGATTCATCAATTACTTGATAGCAAGATATATAATTCAAATTGAAATCATGAGAACATTCTACTTTGAAGGAATGTGGTCTCAACCAGTCTCCAGTATGTGCCACAATATTGAGGTCACCAGGGGCCTAATTCCCCTACAGGAGCAATATCCCTTGGCAATCCACACAAAACTGTTTCCATGTAAATTGATTAATATTGATTAATGTGTCTAGAACTAGAACAAACATTTATAATCAAAATCCAGGTTTCATACTAAAATATTAATGGTCTACAGCTCTGTAAGAGTTTTTGTACACTGAAACATGAATACTTTCTAATTCTACAGAATTATTTGCATACACGAGGGGATGATGTGAAATAGTGTTAAGGACTAAATGTTTATTGTGCTGTTGGACAGCAAGGTTACAGTCTAGGGCGTACAAAACCAAATCAAGGATATTACATTCATATACCAACACAATTTTTCGCAATTTATCTCATGGGCCACTCATTTTGATATATATTTCTAAATGGCTCTGCTTAGAATCAGGAATATCTCAACCTGCCCTCCAATGGAGCAGGGCTGGGTCGAAGAAAAACTTATATATTTATGTTTCTCAAACCACAAAACTGTATACAGTTTCACCTCTCCAAGGCTCCTTCAAGATAACAATTACTCCCACTAATGTTACAGTACATGGTATTTTTAGTGACACACATCTGAATATAATGACAATCCTTTGTAATACAGTATAAGTAGTAACCGTAATCAATGCTGGCATTGTTTGTCTTTGCTGCTGGGGGAAAAGTAAAATGAACTATGAGCATAAAACTATTTATACCTCAATGTTATGATGCAAATTTAATCTTGTGAAATGATGTGGTTAATTTGTTGCTTCAAAATTCCAGGCCAAATTTTTAAGCAGTGCCTTTACTAATGTGTCACCTTCTCAATGGTCTTCTTTACTTTTCTCATCATTTAAAGACTATCATCTCTTCAGGCCTATCTTCATTCAAATACACTGTTTAAAACAATTATACCCTAACATTTTATATCCCTTCATTCAGCTTATTTGTCTGAAAAATGCACCAATCATATGATGTAAAACTACATTTCATGAGCAAACATTACGCCCAATTCTCACTATAAATTTTCAGTGCTTTCACCCACAAGAACCTCCATTTCTGCGGTTATGACTTTTAGACTCTGCAAGCAGCATTTAAGAAACTCGTCACAGATAAGCTAGTGATTTTACACATCAGTTATTATACACTGTACGCAAACAAAAGAAAGGGTTACTGCCAGGCCAAACCAAGCGTGTAACTTGTGGCAGAGGATTGCTTTGGATTATGAAAGGATGTTTTCATCAGTGAGTTATTATATAAACTCTGGTGATTTTAAGGGCAATAGACTGAAAATTTATAGCCGGAGTTATTTATCATGAAGGCCCTCACTAACACATGTCTGTTTTATGTGGTCATACACCAAATCCAAAAGACCAAGCTACTTTCCATTAATTCAGCTGGAGGCAACAGAAGTCAAAACTGAATCTATTTTTACCCTGACTTTAAGGTAACCTACTCATCACCAAGAAATTGTTTTTTTGGCAGTTGACACCAAATCTAAAATGTATCTTTGAATTTCAGCGTATGGTTGTATATCTATTCTATTAGTAAGATGAATGATTTGTTTTCTTTTCTGTGAAGAGGGAATAAAGTCAACTGTAAATAGATCTATTCATTAGGTAGGCATACTGTAAGTGTACATTTGGAGCGATTACCCTCTCATCTAAAATGTCCGAGAGGGGTAGAGCTAGATAAGATATTACCCTTGCACACCACCCCCCTAAAACAAGAGTGAAATTAATTTGTTTAAAAAAATCCCAGAAAAAAATATCACTAAGGTTGTCATCGACTTTGATAATGGCCACTGTTGTGTCTAATTTTGTGATCTCTAAATTTGTATTTTTCTTGTGTTAGGGAATAAAAACCTCACGCTATAGCCATATGTATATCTGTGACTAAGCACAACATAATAGCAGAAGTACAGAATTGTGTTTAGATCTATCAATATTTCTTTAGAAAGAGGTGCAGATGGGAAGGGCAGGGAGAATGGGGTCACATTTAATTATGCCCACTTTTCTTTATTAAGACTAAACCATATTAAAGTTTGCCTCCTCGACCTGCTCAAACTGTATATCTCACTGATCAGGCAGAAAAAGAACTTTTTCGCTGCCCAACATTTTTTGGTGAAAGGTAAATGATTAATTGTTTCCGCCGTGATCTAACATCTAGAATGATGGATCTGTTTTTTGGAGATTTATCCAAATGAAGTCTTTTTTTATTTTTCACTAGAGTCAGGAGTGTTTGTATCAGGATGGATTGTCAATTTACTACTGTACTATTAAAGCAGGTTATTGTGGATGGGTATGGAAATACTATGTTACTGAAACAACTGATAGAAAACATACAAATGAATTGCATTCTTTCCATTTTAATCAATGTGAATTAAGCCTCACTTTTAATTCAGTCAATTTCTTGGAACAATTTATGTCAATAGGTAGCATATGTGTAATACGACATCCAGTCATTTCTTTGCAAACTTTCAGACATGCGATATATTCCACAGTGAAGTGAATAAAAATATACGTTTGGTTCGATTTGTTGCTTAACGGCATCGCGACAGTCAGGAGTTAAATGCATATGTGCCAAGAGGGTGTTAATAAATTACGGTGTAAGAGTTAGGATAGTGAGGAGATGGAAGGTTTGTAAGGGAGAAAAGCAGAGAGAAAAAAAGGGGGAGGGGGTAAGTAAGGTTATGTGTAGAAAAGGAGGAGGGGGAGTAAAATGTGGTGGAAAAGCTTGTTGTTGTGGAGAAAGTTGATGATGTTTGAGGAAAAAAGGATCGTAAAGAGAAAAGAGATCTGGAGTTCTGGTATAGGGGACAGGTTACGAAGATATACTTGATGGAGATATCAGTGTTACAAGAGGGGCAGAGAGGGGGTAGGGGAGCCGGATAAGAGATGGGAGTGAGAGAGAGAGGAGTGGCCAAGGCGGATGCGGGTGACAACGATGTCTTACCTGCAGTTGCGACTGTGCAGAGGGGTGCTGGTCCTCACTTTGGGTTTGATAGTGTGGAGTTTGTTACTGGTTTCGTGATTCCAGGAGTTTTGCCAGATTTTTTTTATGTAGTTGGAGATGGAGAGACGGAGGTCTGAGTGTAGAATAGGAAAAGGAGAGGCGATGTTTGACAGAACTTTGTTGGCGGCTCTCTCGTTGCCAGGGATGCTGACATGGCCGAGAATCCAGAAGAAGATAATATTCTTTCCTAAGGAGGAGAGAGTGTGGAGTTTGTTGAGGAATTCTAGAATGAGAGGGTTGGGCCAAAGCATGTTGAGGATGCCAGTGAGGACTAATTTAGAGTCAGAGAAGATGACGAAATAGGGGGCGGAAAGTGAGTTTTTTGAAGTTTAAGGCTAGGAGGATGGCTTTTTCCTCAACAGAGTAGATAGCGGTGCCGTCGGGTAGCCTTGAGGAGAAGGTGAGGCCGGGACAGGCGGTGGCGGCTGCAGAAGAGCCTTCCCATGTGGAGCCGTCAATGAAAAGGAGTTGTCGTGGAAATGTCTACTGAGTTGGCAGTATTTGGAGTGGAAGAAGGCTGGGTTGTGAAGAGCTTTCATGAAGGAGGAAAGACCAAGGTAAACCTTGGGGTGAGGGGGGGGGGGATAGTCCAGGTGGGTGTAGGTGGGATGGTGTATCTGGCGATCGAGACAATTTTGATGTTGGCTTTGGAGAAGTGGGAGTGCATCCGAATCGCGAAAGGTGGGGGGATGCATTTGTTAATATTGAAGAGGTTGGTGAAGAAGGGAGAATAGATGGAATGGAAGCTAGGGTTACGCGGATCGGTGAAAATGCGGAGAGCAAAGGAGAGGCCAGCCTTCATGCATAGGAGGTCGAAGGGGAGTTCATTGGCCTTGACGTGGAGACTGGTGATAGAGGAGGTGTGAGTGGCGCCAATGCAAAGCGTTAGGGCAGTGTTCTCAGTGACCTCCAGGTGTTTCAAGTAAAATTTACGGGCGGCGGCAAAGATTTTATTGCCATAGTCCAGCCTGGATCTGAGGAGGGAGTGGTATAAGGTGAGCAGAATGAGCCGATTTGCCTCCCCAGTCAGTGCTTGAGAGGACCTTAAGGAGATTAAGAATTTTGTGGCATTTTGTTTTGAGGGTGTTGATGTGGGGGAGCTAGGAAAGTTTAGAGTGAAGAGTGATTCCGAGGAAGCGAGAAATGTCTTCACTAGGGATTATGGAATCTTTGAGGCAGAGATTGGGGCGGAAGGAAAAGGAGTTGCTGTTGTTGAAATGGATGAGAAAAGTTTTGTCTTTTGAGAAGTTGAAACCGTTTGAGTCGCTCCATTGAGACAGACTATCCAGACAGTGTTGTAGGTTATTTTGGAGAGTATGGAAGCATGAAGAGGATGAGTAGATAGTGAAATCGTCGACACAACACTAGTAATACTCACTGGCCTATAGTTACAAGGCAAACTGTGGTCACCCTTTTTAAAAATAGGAGTGACATTTGCAATTCTCCAATCACTAGGACCAACACCAACATCAAAGCACTTTGAAAAGATAATACTCAGGGGAACAGAAAGAACATCAGAACACTCACGTAAAACAGCAGGATGTATACCATCTGGACCGCGTGCTTTATTCGAAATCAAACCCTTTAACTTCTTAGACACAACATCAACTGAAAATTCAACATCCTTAATGGATACTGGAGAGTGCACACTAAGATACTTTACAACATCATTAGCAAGGGACTTTAGTAAAAACAGATACAAAGTAGTCATTTAAAATCTCAGCCATATCCTTACCACTATTGATAGTAACACCATCATTACCCTGAAGGGGACCAACAACCTCCTTCGTTTTTTGCTTTGAGCGAATATAAGAGTGAAATAACTTAGGATCAATCTTAACCTCTTCGGACAAACGTTTTTCAGAAGGCACTTTGGTATCTCTTATCAAACCCTTAGTGAACTTTTCATGATCCTTATACCTAGCAAGCTCCGCAGGACATCCACTGTTTTTATAATAACGCCATAACTTCTTCTTCTTCCGAACAGCCCACAAAACCCTCCTGAGACATCCACACTGGCCAATTATGCCTACATACTTTCTTTAATGGGATAAACCTATTTACACTCTCCAAAACTTTAGTTCGGAAACATCCCATAATAGCAAATTTGTTAAGAACTATGCACTCTCTTTCAGTGATTGTAAAGGCAAAATACTTCACAAATGATTTATAAAGTGAACTAAATTGTGGTATTTCTTATACCTGAAATCAACAAACTACTATGTGAAGTGAAGCTGATGAAAGTATAGCAACTACAGTATTACCTAAATGCTAATGTTTCTTTTTCTTCCTATTATTATTATTATTATTTTTTTTTTCATGTTACTTTTAAATTCCTTGTTAAAACATACAAAAAAAGAAGTTTTAGACAGGGACAGGGTGGCACTAGGCAGTTGAAGTTGTAGGGTAAATCTAGTTAACTTCGAGAGAAAATTTATAGTCTGTGTAAGCTAAGAATGTGATGAACAATGTTTGTGACTGCTCAGTCTCTCTTTATAATTCAATTTGGATACCTTTCAAGAATTTTCTTTAGAGATCTTGAAATGCCCCCTACAGTTACAATTTTTTTTAATTGATTTATTCAACTTGGACCAAAAAGTTGTCATTTTTGTCTCAATTGACATTTAACGTACTATAGTAGGCCTACGCCCGCTGCCCCTGGTGGAAATATCCCCAGAGAACATCTAACGATAGCCTTGGCCTAATGTTAGGGCCTACCTCGAAATTTGTTAAGACCAGCAGTGTGGCATGTTCGAGATTTGGCCAAAAATCGATTTAAATTCTTCATACGTATGCCAGAACCCATGTATATTGAGTATAAACAGACCTATTCTATGGTGAAATCATGTTATCTACCTACTGTGGTGTAGCGGTTATCATACATGTCTACAGACCACGAGCTCCTGGGTTCAAGCCTGGGTTGGGTAGACACGCCAGTGCACCACAACTGGTTATCAAAGGCCATGGACATTGACTTGCTTGTCGATGTTATGTCTGTCCGTACGTCGTACCTGTGTTCTCGTCCGGGTCGTATTAAGCGTTTCGTGATAGCATTGTTACTATCATAAGCGATTACGCAGGTGATGACCCCGTCATTGTAATTGTGTGTTCACTCGTCGTCGTGAAATCATGCCAACGTTTTGAAAGTTATGCCAATCTAATTCTAAATAATCTCTCAGAACTGGAACAACACAAGTGGTAGGCCTTAAGTTAGTGACAAAATAATTCAACGTTAATTCTGTGATTTATGAATATTGACCTTAATGATAATGGTTCCCGTCCTCCAAGAAAATAGAAAATCTTGAAAAGAAACTTGGCTGGTTTTCATGTCTCCACAACGCCATTTAATCTGGGCCTAAAGGGAAATGTTGAAACAGCAATTTCCAGTGGAATTAAAAAATATTTTCAAAATTCGCTCTAATGTATCTTGTCGTTTCTCCGCCCAGGTCAGCCAGTGCGCTATAACTCAGTCACTCGGCCTGTTACGCCGCACTGTCCACCGGCCTCGCATAGTTGACCACGCTGGAACAAGTATGGAGTCCATAAATGCATCATGATTTTTTGTAAAGAAGTTTCGGCTCCGGCAAATATATAGTATAGGGCGAATGACGTCACGCTCTCTGGTTTCACTGTCAGACTGTTTACTGCTGCATTTTTCGGCGCAATCACAAGTTTTTCAGATTTTGGCGAAATCAAAATACAAAATATCCCAATTCATAAGTGGTTAGCTAATCAGGTTTAACAATTTGTAAAAGTCCTTGATTAGAATTTTGTCCGCCGAATGTGTGTGGTTTGAATAATATTGATTTTTAGTGGCAAGACTGACTTAGGCCTTCAATCTTGGACAAAACTCTTTGGGACACACCCATTCCCCCGTTTAATGTTGGTGAAATGGGTGGAAAATGTTGATAAGACAACAATGAAAAGGGGAGCAGGGTGGGGGGGAATTCGAAATAACATGCAAACTTTCCAATAAGTGTCCCAACGGTTTTGTCCAAGATTGTCTGAGAATTGTCATTGAGTAAAAACATTGTAAATGTCAATTGAAAAATAGTTCTATGCAGGAAGTCATGATATTTGTCAAAAAAACAGCCATTCAATTGTTTCGAGAATTTAAAACAATACAATAAAAGGCTTTAACTTCTTTTGAACCGTGTTATCTTAAGTACATAAAAAATATGTTTTTTTCTTTATTTCAGCAACAACAAAAAACGCTTGTATTTGGCACTCATTTTTTTAGAATTTCCGAGTGCTTTATTCTTTACCACTGCATTGTTCTGTGCAGTTTGGATTACAAGTCAAATAATGGCAGTTAGGGGTGGGGGGATGTGGGGATGGAGGGACATGATGGCAGTTAAAGGAGAATTTGAAATAACATGCGAACTTTCCGTGGATGAGATGGAAAAAGACAGAACATGATGGCAGTTAGGTGAAGAAATTGTATTTCAATTTTGCCTTATGTGAACTCAGTTCCAACCTAGTTCAACCTAGTTCAACCTAGTTGAAAATTTCAACCTGATTGAACTGGAAATTCTAGAAGCAAGGAAGAGACATAAGAAAATAAGTGAGAGAAAATAATTATCAGAAGAACAATCAATAGAATGAAACAGGTAGAAAGAGTAATAATTAGAGTGATGAGAACTTTTATTTTCCTTGCCTACACCAATGTACAGAGGTTGCGTTAGAATTGTTTGCCTGGCATATTTGCTACCAACAAGCCCTTGAAGTTTGGCGTATTTTGTAAATTTTCCGTTGTATGTACTGTACAGGCCATTGCGTAATGTACAGGGCATTGTGCGCCAGCGAAGCATGCAAGTAATTGTTAACACACACACTTGTGTAGGCCTGCTTTGCTAAAGTGAATGAAAATTGCGCTTAAAATACCAAAAACATTAAAAAATCAGATTATCATTATCATAGAAAAAATAAGGAAAAGTTCATACCCAATCCTTGTATAATGTTGATAGTTGAATCATGAAATTTGGGTTAACAATCCTAAACTAAACTATAAAATACTTTAGTTTATCATATCCAAACTTTTTTGAGGTTTTAGTGAACTTTGACCAATTGTCAACAACAATATACTATTGAGATCTTGAACACGCCTACTTCCTTTCAGTATAGTAACTTGACTTGCAGATTGTGATCACTTCACAGATACACAATCAACACAGTACAGGAGGAAAGTAGAATCTTAGCTAATAATATCGTTGACAATTGACAGCCTACATTCAAAACAAGATCACAACTTTCAAGTACACTGTACAGTGTACGTACATCATGCATATGGTCTATGTACTAGCCTGTGTGTTTATGACAGCACTACGAGCATGTTGAATCATTCGGCCGTAAGTCTCGCAGTTGTGTCATTTTCCTTTTATTTATGAGTAATTGAAAATCATTTTTGTGTGAAATAAAACTTTTGAATCGCACCACAGAGGTAAGATATTCATGACTTTCATTTAGGTTAATAAAAAACGCTGGCGTCAAATTTCACATGCTATATCTAAATCTTACAACGCAGGAACAACCTGTGTCATAAGAAATTTCAACCATGGCATAATATATGACAAATTTGTCGTTAACGCAATCTCTGCCAATGTATAATTACAAGTAAGCACAGCCAAGACTTACCTTGATCCATTGTGGACTAGTATGTTTTCCCTGAGAACTAAAGTGCAGTAGTACCAAACAATCATAAAATGGTAGAGAGCATCACATATCCTGAAAAAAGGAAAAATTGAACGTAAAGATTGCATTCTCAATTGTCACTACCTTGCAAAAACAGTGTTTAGGCTCTAAACAATTTCTTGCTATCACTTTGCAAACAAGTCTTACCACTAAACACTTTATCAGTATAACATTTCATGTTTAGGTATTAAACACTTGATGCTTAGGTAATAAACATGATTCAAATTAAAGAAATGGGGGAGAAAGGGTTTGATTATAAATATATAAACTAGAACGGTAAATACCGTCATGGTTCTCATATCCATGCAAATTGACACGCATATCATATGACCCGGTTAATTATAAAAATGGCATCTCATACTAAATCCCACATGGCATCCAATGACCCACAGGGCATCCCACGCCATGTCCCACATGACACCCCATCCCATCCCTTGTCCCACATGACATATATATCTCCCACATGGCATCTCCCATGGCATCTCCCACATGGCATCTCACCCTATGACATCCCATACCTTGTCCCACATGGCATATATATCTCCCACATGGCATCTCACCCTATGACATCCCATCCCTTGTCCCACATAGCATTCCACCATGTCCCACATGACATCCCATCCCATGCCTTTTCCAACATGGCATTCTACCATATCTCCCACATGGCATTTCATCATACAGTATGTCTCACATGGCATTCCACCATGTCCCACATGGCATCCCACCATATGTCCCACATGGCATCCCACCATATGTCCCACATGACATCCCATGACCCACATGGCATCCCACCCCATGACATCCCTTGTCCCACATGGCATCCCATCGTATGACCCAAATGGCATCCCACTCTATGTCCCACATGGAACCCATCCCATGTCCCAAATGACATCCCACCATGTCCCACATGACATCCCATCCCATGCCTTGTCCCACATGGCATTCTACCATATCTCCCACATGGCATTCCATACAGTATGTCTCACATGGCATTCCACCAAATGTCCCACATAGCATCCACCCTATGAGCAACATGGCATCCCTCCGTGTGTCCCACATGGCATTTCTCCCTATACCCCACATGGCATCCCACCTTATGTCCCACATTGGATCCTACCATATGTTCCACATGGTATCCCTCCCAATGACATCCTACTTTATGTCCCACCTGGCATCACATCCCATGTCCCCATGGCCTCCTACCCTATGTCCCACATAGCCTCCTACCTATGTCACACATAGCATCCTAACCTATGTCACATTCTGTGTTACTCGTGGCATCCCACCCCATGTCCCACATGGCATTCTACCCTGTTCCACATGGCATCCCACCCCATGTCCCACATGGCATCCCACCCCATGTCCCAAATGACATCCCATGTCCTACATGACATCCCATCCCATGGCATTCCACCCTATGTCCTGCATGGCATTCCACTACATATCCTACATGGCATTCCACCTTGTTCCACATGGCATCCCACCCTGTGTCCTGCATGGCATTCCACCACATATCCTACATGGCATTCCTACATGGCATTCCACCTTGTTCCACATGGCATTCCACCTTGTTCCACATGGCATCCCACCCCATGTTCCACATGGCATCCCACCCCATGTCTCACATGACATCCTATATAGGCTCCATAAGAAGTCTTATCATGGCTATCACAGTCCCTGATTGAGCATACTATGTATGAAAGTGTCAGTTTATATAATAACATATATGCAAATGAGTTGTTGAATAAGAAAAAAAATGGCGAAGTCAAATAATTATGCCTGATATAGCCCTTGGTGTGTGTATACCAGATGGTATATATTATATCATATGTCCCACTTGGCCCCCATCCATGTCCCACATGGCATCCCTCCCTATGTCCATATGCATTCACATCCTGTCACACTCCCTGACTAAGCATACTATATAAGTCTGGTCAGTTCGTACTCTGTAGCAACTTTATGCAAATGACCACAATAATAAAGGCGGAGTTTAATAATCATGCCTGATACAACTGTTGGGGCCCAAATATTTTAAATCTCCAGTGCTACGAGAGAGACGCTTGAGGATCTCTAAAGAATATTGGAAAATTATATCATTTTACAGTTATCTTCTAAGCAAATATCAAATGTTTTGTACACTTTTTAAGGAAACTAGTCTTCAATCCTGTCGTAGGTGTATCTGAAAAACTAACATTTTGTAAGGAAATTCTAACTTTTCATAAGGATATCTGAAGAAACTTTAACATTTTCTCAGAAATTCTCAAAAAACTTTAACATTTTTGATGAAATCTCAGAAAAAAACTGTGGACGGCCAGACGGACGAAATCACCATTTTTTCTTATTCGAATTGGCATTATGCTTCGCATGCGAACCAATAAAAATGACATCTGTAACTTTTTTTGCAGGTGATGACAATGTGTTTACGAATCAAACACCAACATGATTGTTTTAAGAAATTTGACATGTTAAGATTTTAACTTGTGTTTAATCACAAAACACACTTTTTGAAGGATAGGTATTTTATAAAGCACAAACACATAAACACTCTATTGTATCAGTTTTCATCCATGATATTTGCTCTGGTCACTCCTTCCACTTGGTTATGCAGCAAGTCTTAGCAGGTCTTTAGTATGACTCATTCAGGGACTGAAGCCACAAAGTGGAAAGTGAGTGCTCTGTGCTAAGGAGTCTACTATAGTCTCCATATGCAGTATTGTAAAGCTGACATGTATTACAAGAAAATTTGCTGACTGCAACAAAAATTTGACACTTACTAAAAATGTATATTCAATTCCATTCTTAAAATCAAGTGGTGTTTTTCAGTGATCTCAGCTTCAAAATCAATCAATTAAGTTGCCTAAACCTTCCAGACCAATTATCAAAGCATATATACAGAGGTCAGGACATGAACTACAGTTATAAATTCTTGTATTAATAATCTCCTTTCAAGTTGTTCAAGCCCCTAAGGCCTCGTCACATACATATGAATACTGTATTTTGAATACTGTATTTTTCATATCTTGCCTGATAGTATCACATTCAGAAACGTATGGCATATACAGCCTTTTATGCCTACTAAGACATATATATGGTCAAAATGGAATTCCATTATAAACAATATACCTTTTAAATCTTATTTCCAGTAATTTATTAATTTTGTTGTTGTAAAAACTCACCTGTATTGCATGATAAATATATTGACAAGGGAATACACTAACATGAGGATGGTTGTATACAGTTTGAACCTTTCATAAGATTCCTTGTAGTCAAATCTGCCAAAGAAGAGGAGAAAAGTCTAAAATGTTGTTGCTGAACAAGGCAACCAATGATAAAGTTTCTCAGAGTTTCTATTTTCATCTCCGCCACAAATTACCAAGGTAAATGTTTCCTTACACTTACCAAAATCTCATTCATTTTTTCCAGTCAAATATATCACGGTGCTTATAATGAACAAAACCACCCATACGTGCCATGTGGTGATCATATATTTTACAATGCACTTGTCCCTGCATATTCAACCACTTCAAAATGTTCCTATCACATGCACATCAGTTAAATCTAATGCACATCATGCTTACATATATCTTAGGCCAGAGGTTCCAATGCATGTATCACGTACTACCATGCATTCTGCCACATGCTATCCACACCTACGTTCGACATGACATCCATCCCTACGTTCCACATGTCATCCCACCCTATGTTCTGCATGGCATCCACCCATTTTCTCACATGGTATTTCCCACATGGCATGACACTCAGATGTCCCACATGGTATCCTACCCTATGTACCAAATGACACTCCATCCTATGTCCCACATGGCATCCCACCCTATGCCCCACATGCTGTCTCTTGCTTTGTCCCACATGGTACCCATACCTTTATCCCACATGCTATCGCTCCCTATGCTCCTTATGCATTAACATCCTGTCATATTCCCTGATGGAGCGTACTAAGTATGCAAGTCTGTCAAGTTCATGCAATATGTTTAATAAAATAAAAACCAACATCATGCCTGAAAAAAACATTTGCAAGAAATGTTTTAAATAATTTGAAGGATTTTAAACCTCCAGTTGTGTGAGAGACACTTGATGATCTCTGAAGAATACTGGAAAAGTATATCATCGTATAGGTTGAAATATCAAACATTTATAACTTTTAACTTTATAACCTGTATAAGGATCTCTGAAAACTTTTTTTTCTGAGGAATTTTGAAAGAACTTCAAAATTGTCTGAGGAAATCAGAGGAAAAACTACATATGGCTGGCCGGTCGGACCAATCACCGTTACACTGATTCGCATTATGCTTTGCATTCTCATCAAAATGACCTTACCTTTCTGATTTTGTAAGAAGTGACACGCTGATCTTTCCGATTATTGTATTAAGTAGAAATCTGAAATATAAAAATAATGCAAGACAAGGATAATCATCATAAATGTACTAACATTAACCCTTACTTAACCCATTACTTTGCTGCTCAGAAGACAAAGGATCCTTCATTAAGCAGCCTGTGCTTAAACCCTTACTCTACCACGCGACGATATAATCGCCGTTTTGGGTGTTCCATCTTTGACTCCGCCTCTCAGGCGCATTTTCAAAAAAGTGCTGGTAGAGTAAGGCTTAATCACTCAAACATTATGGACATGCTTTCTTGCCCTCTGTAAAATCAACTTCCATCGCACAAACTTGTACACAGATCACAGATTTTCCCTTTCAGAACAACAAGCATAATTAACATGACTATAGAGCTCAAAACTTATCTCACAAGCGCATCTCAATTCAAAGAAATTAATTAATATGCTTTCCCGTCCAAACTTCTTGCCCTTAACTCTACTTTTAAAATTAAGTTCATGATTTACACAAAATCAAATGCTAAATTCAAATTTTCATTTATTTTTTGTTCATATTTGAGTCTTCCTCACTTTTTCCTTTCAACTGTTGCAGAATACATTCCAACAAGATTCTCCACTTATGCTTTCTTGTCAGTTTCTCAATATGCAAATCTGGTTTTCAATAAGAGAAAAAAATCTTCCAAAATTATATTGATTAACAAAAATGTCTTGGAACCAAAGACAAAAGTTTTACTTTTTTCACTTCTTGTTTACCTGACAAATATCACAGAACACTTATTTTTACTGAAGAAAACAAACATGCCTATACATGTCCTACATGCCATGCCACCACCTTGTCCCATATGCCATCTCACCCTGTCAGACATGCCATATGTCACCCTGCCCCACATGCCTTGCCACCCTATCCCACATAGCATTCCACCCTGTCCCACATCCCATCCTGTCCCCCATTCCACCCTCAGTCCAATTCCTACATCTACCAATAATTATGACATCTTCTACCCAACTTTCTTTCTTCTAACTTACATCCCCTCACCTCTATCAACCTAACATGCCCCATTCAGCTACGATGCCCGATTCAGCTACCATCCCCCTTCACCTGCCATCCTTCATTCATCTACTACCCTCCATTCACCTACCATCCTCCATTCCCCCAACATGCCCCATTCACTACTACCCCAACCCACCTTATGCCATCCGCTTATCTACCAAATATACTCATCATTCCAAACTTCACTTTTATGGCCATGGTTGACAATTGTAAGTATCAACCCAAGTAATTGATAATGCAAACACAACCCCCAACCATACATATCTGACCTGGCTAAGCCTGTTCCACAAAACTTTATTGCTATGTAAATAACAATATTAATATGAACACAACACTTTATTTAATTTACCCTAGTATAATCTGACCCAATCCTCACTACTTTAAGAGATATAAACAAGTAATTTAATTGTTATGCAAATATGCTAATTGAATGAACACAAAACTACCAATACTCATCCATAAGGTCAAATACTTTCAATACCTGCAGCAGTAAGATTTGTAAGTATGCATGTACAGTAGAGCATCCTTAACTAAGTAATGATCAGAGGTTATGCAAAAAACCTAATTAACATGCACACTAAACTTCACCATTAAGTGTGAACAATGCTCTTCACATTTGTGTAAGTAAAATCACTACACCCAACTTAATTTAGGAGATATCAGATGCAAATATGTTCATTGTTTTGTCAAGTTTGCTAATAAGTATGCATATACAACCCAAATCACGCTCATCTACACAGTACCAATACCCTGTTCCAAGTTATAGTAATGTACACCATTCATAACTTACATTATGATCTCAGATTATTTTTTTTGTGAGTCTATTGTTATGCAAATAACCTAATTAATATGCATGCTTCACTCACCATTAAGTGTGAACCAGAACCAAAATGTTTTGTGATTCTGATGCTTTTTTTCATGCTGATTAATTTTGTATTAACTGTTATGTCATTGCATATTATGAAATATTTGAGATATCGTGTTTACAAGCTCTTTCAGCTAAATCATATTAAGCCCCACCCACTATGCATATCAATGAAATTCAATGTTTTTTTTGTATAAAATGAACATGTACAAACTAGATTAAATCATAATAAGAAACAAAACAGACATGTGATTGTTAAAATATGAGCATTTCAAGATTTTCACATTAAGCCCTGCCTTACTAATTAACATGTATGACATCACCAAATACAATATGGCACTTTATAGACCATGGACTATCTGTGTATCACATAGTCCATAGAGCATTTTAATTTGTTTTTATATTAAGTCCTGCCTACTCATTAATATGCATGATATCACCACCAAAAACAATAGGGCACATCTGCAGACCATGGGCTATCTGTATACAAAATATGACATGAATCCAGTTTACCGTTCTTTAGATACCGTGCTTACAAGCTCTTTTCAACAAAACATGTTAAGCCAATCTATTCTCCATATGAGATGATCCAGGATTTGCAAGCATAAAGTAGGATTGTGAAAAGCTTTAAACAATGCAATTAATGCAAGTTTTGGGATTTACAATCTGACAGTGTTTAAATGCTGCTTGAATAACATGTATCATTATACCGTGCAACATTGGCCAAAATGTCCCTACGTAAAAAGTAATCCAATTTGTTTAATGTAATCAACAACCCAATATCAATTCATAAGATAAATTTGAACTTGAGGAACTTATTGAGATTTATCCATGAATTAACACAAGAGGTTTTACAATACAAGCCATACTGCAGTTCAGTGGTTAAGCACGTTTTAATATCTGATATAAAAGGGGGATGGAAAAAGAAACAAAATGGTTAAGACACTACTTCAATATCTTATTACACTCCATCAAAAGATATTCAAGTATAAAGTTCTGCAAAAACAATTGACATCAGACTACTTGTGATAATACACCCACACATTCTTCAGTCTTATGTGTCATATTATGTCTATCATATTTTGTTATGAGATTTTGTGGCTTCCAAACCATTGGATGTCAGACAAATGGTATAACAGAATCTAGTGAGGTAACTATAATTTACCACCTAACGACAGCTATTATGAAAGAAATAAGGGCGCCAAACTTCTACAGTAGAGTTCCTCCCAAATGAAACAGAATTTACACTTGTAAAGTCTTCTTGCATAAAAGATGAACTTGTTTGACCATTCAACTAATCATTTAAAGTCTGGTAGGCTTTAAAGTGGCCATAACACATGGACATTTTGTTAGTCCCATATCTGTCACTGCATAAATATAAATCTACCTCTCTTTCTCCCTATCACAAACCATTTAACATCTGTCACATACCCATTTAACATCTGTCACAAACCCATTTAACATCTGTCACAAACCCATTTAACATCTGTCACATACCCATTTAACCTGTCATTTAACATCTGTCACAAACCCATTTAACATCTGTCACAAACCCATTTAACATCTGTCACAAACCCATTTAACATCTGTCACAAACCCATTTAACATCTGTCACAAACCCATTTAACATCTGTCACAAACCCATTTAACATCTGTTTAACATCTGTCAAAACCCATTTAACATCTCTGTCACATACCCATTTAAAATCTGTCACAAACCCATTTAACATCTGTCACAACCCACATCTGTCATTTTAACATCTGTCATAAACATTTCACCTGTCATTTTAACATCTGTCACAAACCCATTTAACATCTGTCACAAACCCATTTAACATCTGTCACATACCCATGTAAAATCTGTCACAAACCCATTTAACACCTGCCACATACCCATTTACAACGTAACACCTGTCACATACCCATTTTCCTTTGGAAGACTGCTTTGCATCTCATTACATGTCTTCTGCTTCTTTTGAATCAGGGCTGCTAACTCCTTCAAGCTTAAAGCATCCTCATCATTGAATTCCTTTTCTGACCTGAAAGAAAGGAACCTTAACCATGTTTTAAAATATTGAGGGTATAAAAAGAAGTGTATTGTACAAACACATCTAGGTCTTGCTGCAATAACATCCCACAAAGCAAACAAAATCTACAGGGTTGACTTTTGTAATATCAAGTTATCTTTTTCAAATCTCTTTCTGGAAAAACTACTTTTTTGCTGTAATTCTAAACATAATGACATTTTTAATATTCGTAATGATTTTATTTGGCTAGTCTGCTCTGCATGGAGCAACTTCTCATACGCCACACCTGTGGACAATTATAGTTGCCAGATTATTTGGAATAATCATGTATCATATCCAAACTAATTATCACACAGTATTTAAATAAGTACTCTTTAATGAAGGTTTCTATATTATTGATCTTCTTAATAACGATGGGCATTTTTTACATACTGTGAAAAACAATGCAAGTTTGGGATTGACAATATGACAGTGTTTAAATGTTGCTTGGATAACATATCATTATACATTCTGTAAGATAAACTTGAACTTGAGGCAAGTATTGAGATTTTCCATGAATTGACACATTTTTAAATTTTATTTACAGAACATGCCAAACCCATTAAATTACTAGTTCAGTGGTTCACCACATTTGAATATCTTATAAGAGCGATGTAAAAACAAACAAAATGGCGAAGAAACTAAGTACTTCAAAAAAACAATAGTGATGTTTTGTTTTTCACCCATTATTATGGAATCATCTCAGCAATACCAAGGTCTTAGCAGAACAGCTTGACCAAAGAAGCAACCCATACTATTCAGGAGGTTCTTCTCACTAAACTTGTTAATATCATATTAAAAGAAAGCCACAACTTGAATACTATCCATTGCCCCTTTACCAAATGTTAATGGGAACAAAATTTTGCTATTGAAGGTAACAAATGAAATACCACATTTTCAAATTGTGCTATAGCTGTATGTGACACTCGAATCTGTTATTTCCAATTCCGCTTTTTGCATCTTTATCTCACAACAAACTCTTACCTGTGTAAAAACAATATGCATAATAATGCTTTATGTAACTTTTGTGAAAATCACGTTGAATCCTTGGAGCACCTTTTCTTTTATATTACAATTTTATTCAAGTACAACTTGTACACTTCTATTTCAATTATATTCTAGTACAAGTACACATACAAATCAGTGTTCACACTAAGATTCAAAATTTAACGGGGGTCAATTTTGAGAGGTCAGATGAGGTTGAAAAATTTGGGAGGATTTTTTCCCCTTGTATTTTTTTTTTTTTTTTTTTTTTTTTTTGGGGTGGAAATTTTAAAAAAAAAATGGGGGGAGGGGGCTTAAAGTATTAAAATCATCCAACGTCTTAGTTTTCTCTTGACCGTGACATTATTACTGATTGGTAAGCTACTTAAATTTACTCTTAAATCTGAAAAGTAATTTGTCATGGATAATATAATGGAAAAGCAGGTTCATGCATGTAGCACTTGTCTTCTCTTGTACTATAGAACTGTCTCTTTATCATGTGTTGAGGTATTTGAAGCTTTTGCATTTTGCTGGTCATTATCTTATAACTTAGGAGAATAACTTGTGAAAAATTGGAAGTGAGACATATTTAACAGGGATTGGGATCGACACTGCAGAGCAGAGCAGTAAATATAAAACGTAAAACACAATCAACTGTCACTACACTTAATATTTACGTAACATGTGTACAAAAGTGACTAAAAATCACATTATTCCAATTTCCTGCATATATCTACATAGGGCCTATGTACATAACATTCACAACTAGCAGACGGCATGATTGTGTTACTATTACATAGTATATTTCATCACGTTCAACACACGTGCACAATTTTTTTCTACCAATACAATGATGTCACCATCGAGTGAGAGGCCTGTACTGGGCCTGTTTTTGGTCCCTTATGCCAACTTTCATCAGATTTGCCAGTATGGGGTAAAGGAAAAATATTCTAAATTATATTTTGTTACTTTTCACAACATTTTTGCGCATTTTAAAATTTAATTTATGCCTAAACGATTATGGCCTTACTTGTACCATAACTACTGTAACATATATAGTAGTTCCGCAAAAATTTCTTCCTTCATTTTTTGGAGGGATTTGATAATTTTTTGCGGGAACCCCGCAATCCTGCATCTTAATGTGAACACTGATACAAATGTCTCAATTCTATTATTGCCTCTACAACACTATACCTCAAATAGTTTATCCACAAATTGCATCATACAGTAGAAGGCTACTATTCATAATCTGCTGGGGAAAATACTATTTGTTCCTTTGTTTCATGAATGTTGCAGTTACACTTTGGAGAGCCTCTGATACTAACAAAGAAATTTTAGTTTTCTTTTAAGACCCCAAAAATATACATTCTCATTAGGACATTTTATGAATTAGGCTTTGCAAGTGATAGATCTTTTATCGATTTTGTAAACACTGAAAATTATCAAACTTGCTTAAAAATTCAAAATACTTTTCCAAATTCTATGATTGTTCTGGTAATAATAATAATAGCACAAATGCGCCGTCTATCTCAGCAGCCTATACCCAGGCGCAGTACATATAAAGAATAGCAAAGTATACATGAACAAAAGTCAAACACAAAGTATAGAAAAATGTATGCAAGTAAAACAAAATTAGACATAACTAAACTTGTAAGCAGATTTGAAAAGATACGTTTTAAGATTGTTCTTTTCTACCAAGTTTACAAGTAGCCACATACCTAAGTTTATCGTGCAACACTTAAAGGGTTGCCATGAAAAGAAACATGATCAGCAAAGCTTATCTTGTCTGTTCTTTAATATAATACTAACAGCTTCTGTTCTTAATTAAATTTCAATTGTCAAAATGGACAGCAATAAAGCCTTCACATTACCATTATACTAATTTTGGGTAGTTGATAAATTCTGACCAGAATAGCATACAAAAAGGTTTTTAGCTATTCTGGTACAGAGTTTATTAAGCATCAAAAAGGGGTATAATGGTATTAATGTGAAGGCTTTATTCCAGTCTAATTTGACAATAAAATCCATTTAAAAATAAGCTGTTTATTGGCTAATAATCAAGTGGGGTTAAAACGATTAGGGGTAGTGTGAATTCAATGACAATGATGCAACAAAATCTGTACAAGCAACTCTTCTTTCCACTGACATATTGATAAATACTTTCAAAAACTAGTCAAAGAAATAATTTGGCAAATAGTACTAATATGGAAACCTTTTGAAAAGTTACATTGTTTACCAATTGTAATTTTTGGGTGAGCACTCATCATGGGTGTCAACTAAGGTAATATAATATCTCACAGTTTCAAGGATTCCTTAAGCTCTCGATACTTCTTAGTTTGATGCTTGAGAAGGCTTGCACATTTTGTCTGCAGCTCTTTCACCTCATTCAACTTCTCCTTGTACTTTCTATGTTCACTCTGAAAAAGAACAAAAAAGGAATTTTATGACATTAATTTCCTTGAATTAAACACAAAGGTGAACAAACTGTTTAATTTCTTATTGTTTGTTGTTCTATTAATATGCCCTTGATACAGAAACAGTCCTGTGATGTAGTGATGTACATAGCAAGTCACAAATCTTCTATTTATGCCCTTGATATAGAAACAGTCTTGTGATGCAGTGATGTACATAGCAAGTCACAAATCTTCTATTTATGTCCTTGATACAGAAACATTCCTGTGATGCAGTGATGTACATAGCAAGTCACAAATTTTCTATTTATGCCCTTGATACAGAAAGTCCTGTGATGTATATAGCAAGTCACAAATCTTCTATTTATGCCCTTGATATAGAAACAGTCCTGTGATGCAGTGATGTACATAGCAAGTCACAAATCTTCTATTTATGCCCTTGATATAGAAACAGTCCTGTGATGCAGTGATGTGCATACTGTAGCAAGTCACAAATCTTCTATTTATGCCCTTAATATAGAAACAGTCCTGTGATGCAGTGATGTACATAGCAAGTCACAAATCTTCTATTTATGCCCTTGATACAGAAACAGTCCTGTGATGCAGTGATGTACATAGCAAGTCACAAATCTTCTATTTATGCCCTTGATATAGAAACAGTCCTGTGATGCAGTGATGTACATACTGTCACAAATCTTCTATTTATATGCCCTTGATATGAGCAAGTCAGTGTGATGCAGTGTACATAGCAAGTCACAAATCTTCTATTTATGCCCTTGATATAGAAACAGTCCTGTGATGCAGTGATGTACATAGCAAGTCACAAATCTTCTATTTATGCCCTTGATATAGAAACAGTCCTGTGATGCAGTGATGTACATAGCAAGTCACAAATCTTCTAAAGCCAGTCAAGTAATTAATATGTCAAGTCTGTCCAATGACCATCTGCACTGACATAACCCCAGGGGTGAAAATATAGTGAACCACTGCACCATATTTTTTTTAGGTCTGCAGAAAGAAAATGAGTAGAAAAACAAAACAAAAATGGGAGAAAAAGTATAATAGAAAGAAAGATACAATGAAAGACTGAAATTTTCTTTCTTCCTAACAATGCATTTGGTTTTGTTGTTGTTGCAGTACATAAGCCTATACTCACATAAATTTTTTCAAGACTTTCTTAATCCTAGAAAGTAAAATAGTTTATTCACTCCTGCATGACCATAAGGTGGTGGCATACCAATACTCGCAAACTCTATATCTGGCTTCAAACAATTGTGGAACACTTGAGGCCATTATATGGAGTTTATATTACATGAAGATCATTAACAGAAAAATTACTTGGTTGCGAAGTGATAAATAAAGACACTTCGCTTTCATCTTTGAAAGTTATTTGTATTAGTATTTTACATTTTGTTTTGAAAAGGAGATGAGAGTGAGTGAGGTGGGAGTGGGTGAGGTGGGAGTGAGTGAGGTGGGAGTGGGTGAGGTGGGAGTGAGTGAGGTGGAGGTAAATGAGGTGGGAGTGAGTGAGGTGGGAGAGAGTGAGGTGGGAGAGAGTGAGGTGGGAGAGTGAGGTGGGGGGTGGGAGTGGTGGGAGTGAGGTGAGTGAGGTGGGGTGGGAGTGAGTGAGGTGGGAGTGAGTGGGGTGGGAGTGGTGAGGTGGGAGTGGGAGTGAGGTGGGAGGAGGTGAGGAGGGGTGGGAGGGGAGTGAGTGAGGTGGGAGTGAGTGAGGTGGGAGTGAGTGAGGTGGGAGTGAGTGAGGTGGGAGTGAGTGAGGTGGGAGTGAGTGAGGTGGGAGTGAGTGAGGTGGGAGGGAGTGAGTGAGGTGGGAGTGAGTGAGGTGGGAGTGAGTGAGATGGGTGTGACCTATTCTAAGACGGGTAATATAAACGTTGTCGACACGAGAGAGGTTGTTGATGGTGGGTTTAATCAGAATGGTGGGCTGGATGACGTGGAGTTTGTTATCAAATTGGGAGTCCCTTGAGGTTTGCCAGCAGTTACGAACAAGGGAAGCGATAAGCGGTTTAATGTCAGAAAGGGTTTGGGAAAAAGGGGTAGGGGGAGGTTGAGGGCAAGCTTAGCGACTGCATCAGCCCTGTCATTGCCAGAGATGCCAACATGGCTGGGTATCCAGAAGAAAAGAATACCTTTCCTGCTGAGGATGGGCGAAAGGAGTTTCCTTCTGAGGAGGTGGGATGTGAAGTTATTCCATTTAAAATTGAGTAAAGAAGTAAGAACAGCCTTTGAGTCAAAGAAAATGGAAAAGTGGCTGAGCGGAGAGTACTCAATAAAGTTGAGGGCAAGGAGGATGGCCTTTGCCTTGGCTGAAAAGATGGATGAGTAGTCAGGAAGCCTGCTACTGAGGGTAATGTCTTGGATGACGGCAGCATGCAGCAGCTGTTTTGTCGCCTTCCCTGGAGCTATAAGTATAAATGGAGGTGTAGTTTGAGAGTTGGTTTTTGATTTAGTTGTGGAGATTGATGAAGAGGTTAGGGTGGGTTTGGGTTTTGTGATGAGTGGAGAGGCCCAGGTGGATAGGAGGAGGTGGCCTAGGAAGAAAAAGTGGGCCAGGAAAAAGGTGCCAACCAATAAGAAGATGGGATGCTTGCAAAAGGAAATGATTGACATAATTTGAGAGCATATCTGCATCGCCTGTATAACCTTGAGTGTATGAACGTGAGTGTTACTTATGTTGGCGTGTACAATTTGTATGAATTAATATTAGTGTTTGCACTGAGTTCAAAATCGGACTGGGTACCCGACCTGCATTATCGGTTGGGTATCTGGGTATCCGACTGGGATTCGACTTGCCGAAAAGGCCTTTTCAATATTTTTTGTGAAAGTACTGTAGTATATGTGTTAAAATCTTACAGTGTAGTGTACCTCTTGTAAAATCTTGTGATATTTCAGTGTACCTTGTAAAATCTTGTAATATTTCTTACCTTGTAAAATCTTAAGATATTCCTTGTTTTTTCAATCGTATCTTTGTTTTTGTGAATAAAGAAATAAAATACATATGTTTCTTGTCTCTTTTATTTACTTGTCTTCATAAAATACTGTAAAATAATACTATACTCACTTCCTCAAAATTTCACTGGGTATTCGGGATAATACACGATTCTACAGTTCCGTTTAATGTGCACGCTCAGTGACACGTAACAATTTCACTTGAACACAACTTGTGATTGGTTCATAATAGGTGTTACATTTTTTTCAGCAAATAGCAGACATGCTTTTAAAATAGTTTGGTAATGTACAACCGCAATATATTTTTTCTGCAGCATACTACATACACTGCTTGTTGCGTGCTGGTTTGGACATCTTTTCTTTTTACTGCGAGTTTGGAGGGTAAGTTTGACTACATGTAGTACTACTAGCGTACAAACGTTACTAGCCACATCGCTTGTTCAACATCATTTCTGCAATGTTTGACAATACTTTATAATCGTTTTATTGTATTGCGTTGGAATAAAAAGGAAACAAACACTTTATAATTCTTTTAAGTTAAAATTTATTCTTTTAACATACAATTCTGAAACAGAAATAGTCTGCAAATGGTAATGTTATAAAAATCCATACCCGGGTTGGATTTTCGGAACCGGATAACAACACAATCGGTCAAGTACCCGAATATTTTGGGTATCCGTGTTAACACTAATTAATATTAACAAAAGAACAAGGCCATTAAGGTAGTTAAATTCAAATAATTATAATAGTGCACAATATCCCAATTGTCGTTTTTTGTAACGAACGGGCAGTATGGTTTTTTGTTGTGTCTGCGCGCGTTTTGGCCCCTTCTTTTTAAAGTTATATGCTCGCATTTGCAACATTGTTTGCAACATCGTTTGCAACATCGTTTGCAACGCTAACGTTCTGTGCACAAGACACTGAATTTCTTCCAGAAAATTGACCATTTTTACACTTTTTCACAAGGAATTTAGGAAATCTACCAAAACATAAGTTGAAAAAAGTTGTTCAGTTTTATGTCTGTGTGGTTACACTAGGTAAATGTTAAGGACATCGGTGTTAATTTTCATGCTCTTTTGTTACCACTGTACTGTAGAAAGGTTATGTATTAACGATCGTGTCTACTAGGGTGAGTTATACAACTGACAAGTGCATAAAATAATACTGAGGTGCTTCTCAAGTCATCGTAGACATTTCTTTGTCTTTTGCAAATTGCTGGGCTTTGGATGTCAAATTGGGTGAACAATTCATCATTTGTACAACTCATTGGAAAAATTACTTTATACATTGGCTTTAAGCCCAGGTCGGACAACTGGGGATGATGTAGTGCACGACGACGTAACCATGCTTTTTTATGATCTCAAACTTCAGTCAAGGGAAAACAAACAGTCAGTTTTCATTGCAGTCAATGGGAGATCAATCTATTTGTAATTTTTCAACAAATATGTTATGTATTAACATAACCAGCCTTTAAGTCGCCACCCATCTGCTTTGATCAATGTTTCCTTGCTCAATGTTTCCTTGCGCATGCTCCTACTCTGGTAATGATTATCGTACTAATAGGAAGCAAATTCTATCACGTACCTTACAGACCACAAAATTTGATTCAGCCAACTCACTGTTTGACTCATGTTGTTTGAGTCGTAATTACAAAATTAGAGGGAGCCCTTCAACAATTGTCATTTTTAGTTTTTATCCAAAGAACATTGCTATAATGCTAAATACCTTTTGTAGAGTCTGTAATAGGGGTGGTGAAGTTAGGGCAAATGACCTCCCACAAAGTAGTGACTTAAAGGCAGTATGGCAAAATGCATTCTACGTGTTAAGGGATAGGGGTCAGAGGTTGCGTTATAATTTTTTGCCTGGTGTATTTGCTTACGACAAGCCCTTGAACTTCGGCGTATTTTGTCAATTTGCCATCATATGTACAGGGCACTGCCTAATGTACAGGGCGCTGCGTGATGTACAGGGCATTGCGTGATGTGCAGGACACTGCGTGATGTGCAGGGCACTGCGTGATGTGCAGGGCACTGCGTGATGTGCAGGGCACTGCGTGATGTGCAGGGCACTGCGTGATGCAGGGCACTGCGTGATGTGCTGGGCACTGGGCACTGCGTGATGTGCTGATGTGATGTGGGCACTGCGTGAATGCAGGGCACTGCGTGATGTGCACTGCAGGGCACTGCGTGATGTGCAGGGCACTGCGTGATGTGCGTAATGTGCAGGGCACTGCGTGATGTGCAGGGCACTGCGTGATGTGCAGGGCACCGCGTGATGCTCATGCAGGGCACTGCGTGATGTGCAGGGCACTGCGTGATGTGCAGGGCACTGCGTGATGTGCAGGGCACTGCGTGATGTGCAGGGCACTGCGTGATGTGCAGGGCACTGCGTGATGTGCAGGGCACTGCGTGATGTGCAGGGCACTGCGTGATGTGCAGGGCACTGCGTGATGTGCAGGGCACTGCGTGATGTGCAGGGCACTGCGTGATGTGCAGGGCACTGCGTGATGTACAGGGCACTGCGTGATGTACAGGGCACTGCGTAATGTACAGGGCACTGCGTAATATACCGGGCACTGCACGCTAGCAAAGCATGCAAGTAATTGTTGACACACACACTTGTGTAGGCCTGCCTTGCTAAAGTGAATGAAAATTGTGCTTAAAATACCAAAAACATTAAAAAATTGGACTATTATTATCATACAAAATATTAAGAAAAAGTTCATACCCAATCCTTGTATAATGTTGATTGTTGAATCATGAAATTGAGTTAACAATCCTAAAATAATCTACAAAATTCTTTTGTTATTGTATCCAAACTTTCATGAGGTTTTAGTGAACTTTGACCAATTGTCAACGATAATAAACATGTACTATTAAGATCTCAAACACGCCTACTTCTTTACAGTATAGTAACTTGACTTGCAGATTGTGATCACTTCACAGATACACGATCAACACAATACAGGAGGAAAGTAGAATCCTAGCTAATAATATCGTTGACAATAAGCCAATTCATGCTTACGAACGCGCATGCCTGGAACTGATTGTGGGGTCAGGTCAAGTGATAATAAGAATCAGCGCAGTGCGGTCCAATCATTTGTAAACCAAAGCTTTCTCTGTGTTAATTTTACCACAGGATGGCTTTGTGACATGCCATGTGGGACATAGAGATGGATGCATGTGGGACATAGGGATGGATGCACTGTGGAACATAGGAATGTGGGACATGGAAAGGGATGCCATGTGGAACAGAGGAAGGGATTCCATGTGGGCATATGGAGGAATGTAGAGCTGTGACCGTTTAGCGTGTACACGCTACACGCTCGCAAATCCTTGTAAACGTTTACTAAATATTTCATTGCGAGTAATCGTTTTTCATAGTCAGTCTTGCCGTTGAAAACCAATATGACCATTCATGATTCATATCACACAAACATTCGGCTGACAAAATTCCAATCAATGACTTTTAACAAACTGTAAACCCGATTAGCATAATCCTTTTTAAATGTGCAAATCACAAATGCGCAGTAATCACCAACGAATGGGGATATTATGCACTTTAATTTCGCCGAAATCTGAGTACGCTAACTTGTAAAATGCACCGCGAATGTGCTTTAAATCCCACGCAATCAAGGCCCATTTTACAAGCTGTTAAATCGACCAAAAAACACACTACTCAAAATACTTGAATCGTGACAATTAGTACATTTACATGTAAATATTACCTGATGAGTTAAATAAATTTTGAAAGAAAGAAAAAATATTGCAAAATAAACAAACAAAAAAAGGTTTCAACAGAGCTGAATTTCTGCATGCGTCGCAAAGATGGCAGCCATTTTTTTCTCGAGAGGACTGAAATTTTAGAACTTCCGGGTGGTGGCGTAGTTTTGAAATGTTTTACAGCGAGGTATCACCGGCCTAGTATTAGTATGCAAAATTCCACAGTGGAACTTTGAAAGCTGTAGCGAGTAGGAAAAAAAAAGTTACGCGATGTTGAGTTTAAATGACATTGAAAGGAAGTTATCTGTTCTTTCTAAACTGAATTCCATGCATATTTTCCACAAAAATGATGATTTACACTGTAGAAGTAAACTTTTTACAATTTAGAAAGCAAAACTCAGCGTCTATTTGGGCAATGGAGTCAGTACTTTTGCCATACTGGTTGCGCAATATTTTCTACTTCGCCTCGTAGTTTTGTAGCAATTTTGGTGTATTTCCGAAAATTACGGTACTAAACGCGTGTACACGATACACGCTCGCTTTTTTTGGTGTGTACACGTTTACTAAAATCCCTAAACGTTCACAGCTCTAGGAATTCCTCAGGAATGACATGTGACACATGGGTAAAGATGCCATGTCGGACATAGAGATGGATGTCATGTGGGACATAGCGATGGATGCTATGTGGGCACAGGGAAGGATGTAGTGTGGTACATAGGGTGGGATGGCATATGGGACATATAAGTGCATGGGATGCCATTTGTTACATCTTTAGGATTACATACCAAGTAAGACATAGAGATGGATGTCATGTGGAACATGGAGAGGGATGCCATACGGGACAGAGGGAAGGATGCCATGTGGGTCATAGGGAGAAATGACATGTGGCACATAGGTAGGGATGTCATGTGGGACAGAGATGGATGTCATGTGGAATATGGGAATGGATACCATGTGGGGCACAGGGAAGGATTCCGAGTGGTACATAGGGTGTGATGGCATATGGGACATCTGAGTGGGATGCCATTTGGTACATCTTTAGGATAAGATGTCATGTGGGACATAGAGATGGATGCCATGTGGAACATGGCATCCATGTGGTGAGGCATGGTGAGGGATGTCATGTGGGACGAAGGGAAGGATTCCATGTGTGGGGCATAAGAAGAAATGACATGTGGCACATGAGGAGGGATGTCATGTGGGACATAGAGATGCATGTCATGTGGGACAGGGGTGGGATGATATGTGGGATATAGGGTTGGATGTCAGATGGGACATGGGTGGGGTGGATAGTGGGATGTTTTTTTAATTGGACTTGTGATATGTGTGTCAATTTGAATCAGTATGCAAGCCATGACGGTATTCATGGTTCTAGTTTAATTTCATATTGTTATATACATGTACATGTGGCATCCCACCCTATGTCCCACATGTCATCCCTCCTTATGTCACACATAGGGTCCCTCCCTATGTCTCACATGTCATCCCTCCCTATGCCCCAAATTTTGCTCCTTCCTATCTCTAACATGGCATCCAGTTCTCCTAGATGCTCTATATGGCATCCATATCTATGTCTCACATGATATCCCGCCCTTTGTTACACATGGCGCCCCTCGCTATGTGCCACATGGCATCCATTACTATGACCCACATGGCATATCCTTATATCCTACATGGCTGCCATCCATATGTCTTAAATGTCATCCCCACCCTACGTTCATATCTGTCCCACATGAAATCCCACCCTAATGTATGTCCCACATGGCATCCCAACCTTGTCCCACATGGCATCCAACCCAGTTGTCCCACATGGCATCCCACACGATGACCCTAATCGAAGGAACATCCATTTCGAAAGCACAAATTCATACATGTAAGGCAACAAATCCACTCAAATATTAAACGAAAAAAATTTGTGAAGTAACGGTGTTATTCAATGCATGTCAGTGATGCTTATAAGACATTCTCAATTAACCTCTTGATCTGTATTGCCCAATACATATTATCATACAACATCAAAACTTTCACGTACACTGGACAGTGTATGTACATCACGCATAGGGCCTATGTACCAGCCTATATGTGTTTATGTACAGCACTACAGGCATGTTGAATCAATCGGCCGTTAGTCTCGTAGTTGTGTAATTTTTCTTTTATTTATGATTAATTAAAAATCCTTTTTGTGTGGAATAAAACTTTGAATTGCATCAGTGAGGTAAGATGTTTATGATTTTTATTTATGTTAATAAAAAACTCTAGCGTAAAATTCCACATACTATATCAAAATCTTTTGACACAGGTACAACCTGCATCGTAAGAAATTTCAGCCATGGCGTAATATACCACAAATTTGTCGTTAACGCGATCTCTGATAGGGGTTATGAGTTCAAGCGCAGGAAAAATGTTAAAGACACAGAAGGTCATGAATTAAAGGAAAGAGATATTTTCATAAGGTAAAAGAGTAGGGGAAATTGTTTAAGGGGGTAAGATACGTTAAAGGGGTAGGTTTCATAGGTTAAAACAGTAGGATTTCATAGGTTAAAGGGGTGGCGTGTCATAGCTTAAGGGGTAGTTTTTCATAGTTTAAGGGGTAGTGTCATTATTTTGAAAATGAATTAACATCATTAATTGAGTATTTTTATTATTTCTTAATAAATTTTGTGACTTTTTTAATTGACAATGGCTGTCAATAACTTTGTTTTTATTTTGAAAGGACATTGAAGACCTTCCAATTAAAACAAGCACATTTCATCACTTATCCCCTGCTCACATAAGAATAACATGTAGTGGCAACTTAAAGGCAAGGTGACCCTAAAGTCACCAGGTAGATTTTTGAAGTTTAAATGCATATTACCTTAAATTTTCTAATGAATATAGCTGTTGACTGCATTTTAGACTGTGTCAAGAGTGTTTTGTTTATTTTTGAACAAAAATTTGTAAGTGGAGTTATTTCAGGCCAATATTTTTGCAAAATCTATCCAGGAAGTGGCAACTTTAAGACAGGTTACATTAATTATAAAGTTTCCCCTCCAACTTGGCAAAATCGTACTGAGCCTGTACACGGCTACGTTGACTCCGAGAACAGGCCCTAAAGAAAGAAGGGCGCCTCCAGCAAATGAGTAATAAATGTGATTAAGATTCAGGAGTGGGTCAGAAAGAAGAATTTTCATATACATAACAGAACATAACAAGATGACAGGTTAAGAAGGATGAATCACCCCGTAAGAAAGCCCAAACCAACACCACCACCACAAAAAAAAAAAAACAAAGATGTTCAGAGCTAGTACAGAATATATCAATGTTGATTTTGAAAATTTTGAACATAACTGGAGCTAACTACCCACTCAGGCAAACCATTCCACTCATTAACAACTCTTTGCGAAAAGCTAAAATGCCAAATATCTATCCGTGAGAACTCTTTGGTCAACTTCAAACTGTTACCACATGTCACATGAGGATTAGCTAAAACATGCAAGAAATTACAGGAAGTCAAAGCATCACTACCAAATAAGAATTTAAAAACCTAAATCATATCACCACGTACTTTTCTCAACTCAAGCGTGGTTAAACCAAGAATTCGCAACCTAGATTCATAAGAGCGATTCCTTACTTCAGGAATAAGTTTAGTGGCTCTTTGCTGTTCCTGCTCCAAAATGAACTTATCCTTCTCATAAAAGAGACTCCAAGCCTGATTAAGCATACTCGAGGTGAGGACTGACTAACAGCTTATACAAATGAAGGACAACCTCTCTACCAAGAAAACAAAAATTTCTTCTAATCAAACCAAGCATCCTATTTGCCCTTGTGCTTAGAAGACTTCAGATAACTAGTAATGACAACTAGATTCCTTTCTTGATCAACACAAAACCTTCAGATTACTAGTAATGACACCTAGATTCCTTTCTTGATCAACACAACCAAGATTTGAACCACTCATGCAGTAATCAAAAGCCAAATTGCTCTGACCAAAATTAATAACTTTGCATTTATCAACATTGAAAAACAGCTGCCATGTTTGGGACCAAGAAACTAACTTATCCAGATCAGTTTGCAACAATGAAGAATCCCTAGCATCATCAACAATCCTGTACAGCTTAGTGTCACCAGCAAATTTACAAATCCTGGAGCCAAGGGAAACATCAATATCATCAGCCTAATAAAGATTAAGAAAAGAAGCGGACCCAATACAGAACCCTGAGGAACACCACTTGTATAAACTTTCTTCCATGGAGATACTTACATTACAATTTTTTTAAGAAATTTGCTTGAAAAGTAAAAATTGTAATTATTTTGGAATAGGAAAATAAAGAACAGTAAAATTGCTAAAAGAAGGTAAGAATTTTTTTTAAATGACTAATAAGCATGATATTCTTGAACCTCAAATTATTTCTCAAAATTGTATCGGATTGAAAAAAACCCTGTTTTTTTGCCCCAAAATTTCAAGACTTGACTAAAATTAATGTTTTAAGATTTTTCAATCTTTCCTTTATAAATCCTGGAAGTTTCAAGAAAATTGGTCACCGATAAGTATTAAAAATGTTGAAATTAATTCCCATATAGCAATTTACCGCTATTCTCAAGGTCGGAGAGATGTAACCGTGTACAGGCTCAGTACGGTTTTGCTAAGTTGGAGGGGAAACTTTATTATTACAGTCAATGATATATTTTCTATGAATACTTGTGTCACTTTGGGCAGTCAGCAAAAATCAATGGTACTCATATATTGTTGGAAACTATTATCTAATACACAACATTTGTAAAGAAAAATAAATTCTGTCCAGTATTTGTTGAAAAATGACAAAAAATAGGTTTTTCTCTTATTGACTGCAATGATAACTGACTGTTTGTTTTCCCCTTTGACTGAAGTTTGAGATCGTCAAAAAAGCATTGTCATGTTGCCATGCACCACAACATTCCCGGATGTCCGACCTACAGAATAGGCCCACTAGGATTTTTCCAGTTGCCATAACGCTAGGAACGCCTGTGGCCTAGGCTGTCTATTTTGAGACGGGGTCACAGCGTTTATACAAGGTTTATACATCTGTAAGAACTATATAAGTAAAAACAAGTTGAAGTCCGATTTACAAAATGTGATTTGACCCCAACACCCCATGGGGACCTTAGTAGTAGGACCAGAAAATTGTTTTCAGTTGGAATCGGGGTCATATTTCATATATAAATTAATTTTAGAGAGAAAAAAAAATGATAATAATTTCTCTCATTGACTTAACACGTAGAGAAAATTGACGAAAAAAACCTCCAACTTACAAAATGTATTGCGTCTTTTGACCCCCCTTATGGGTTAGTGGGTAGGGATTTAACCCCAACACCCCATAAGGACCTTGGAACTAGGCCCAGAAAATTGTAATTCATTTCTATATGAAATATGACTCTGATCTCAACTGAAAACAATCTGGGCCTAGGCCTCATTCCATTGTCTCCATGGGTGCCGTGGTCAAATCCCTACCCACTAACCAGTGAGGCTAGTGGACACAACACATTTTGTAAGTTGGACTTAGTTTTTTTCGTCAATTTTCCATGTCTTAAGTCAATGGGAAAAAGTTTTTTTTATTTCTTTTCTTTATCTCTAAATTCATTTCTATATGAAATATGACCCCGATCTCAACTGAAAACAATTTTCTGGGTCTGGTTTAAAGGTTCCCATGGGGTGTCGTGGTCAAATCCCACCCACTAATCCGTGAGGGGATCGAAAGACGCAACACATTTTGTAAGTTTGACTTCTCTTTAGACTTTTATATCGCGTTTTTCCGCACAGCACAAATTATACATTGAGTTCTTGGATGTTAGCGCTGTGACCATACCTGTCTATTTTCGCAGAATGGGTAGGCCTAAGCAGGGGCCTAGTGAAATCATGCCAATAAATCTAAATTCTAGGCTAGCTCGGTATTGCAAACATTTACAAATCCTACATATTTTGAATCAACCTAAACCTACCTGCAATTTCTGATATTCTTCATCTAAATCATCGAATTCCTCCGACAAACTTGTTAATCGTATTCGCGAATTGGCCATTTCTAGTGATGGATATGTTTAGCTGACACTGGCTGATGGCGGTGCCAGAGAGTGTGACGTAGTTCAGCCTATATTTAATATAAACCGAGGGCCAAGAGTCGGAACTCCGATACCTCAGTGCGTGATATTTTTTGGTATATCTTATGGTTTCCACACTTATTGGTTCCAACAGAGGGCAGCAGACGTTTATTGAAAATTGGACAATAAACAAATTGGCAAATTTAACCTACAAAATAAAAATTGAAATTCTTTACAAAAGAAAATTAATTATATATAAGTTAGTTGTAATCATAACTTGTCTTTTAAATCAATATTCATTTTATTTCTAACAAGAATACAAAAACAATTATTTCTTTCACAGTACATGCAGGACGACAACACTTTACCGCAGCGTTAGATTGTAGACAGGCATACTGCATGTATTGTACCTAATAACTTAGGCCTAAGTATATTTCAAGAAAAATACTACACTAACAACTTTTTTGATAAGGGATAAATGATCAAAACTAGTTGATGTCTTGAACAATTTCAGTTGACCTTAAATAATGTGCTATCTTAATTGTGCCAGTTGTTGTTCAATAGTCTAAAGCTATCGCCGTATGTACGCCGTTGTTACACCTGTTGTTAAACCTTAACTGATCGACGACGTGAAAACGCTGACAAATATGGGCAATATCTTCACTTTTATTTAGAAACAAGAATAAGGTGCTTATCAAATCTTATTTTATTCAGACATGTATGTGGAGATTGAATGCTTTCAAAAAGCGTCCGAGTCGCCGGGATAATCATAGGCCATTATGTTGTCTACTCCGGCCTGGGCTACATTGTGTGAAACCATTTGCAATTTGGTAGACTAACGTTAGGTATTGATGTGAGAAAGCTTCAAGCCTTCAATTTCTACTTCGATTTGTTAATTAAAATTGTAACAACTTGCTCAATTCAAGCTTATAATATTACTTTTTATTTCGTTGCAATTTGTTGTTCACTTTTGCTGCTTTGTTATGAGGGATAATCTCCATTTTCCCACAGACTCAAGAAAGATGGTTTCCATATCATTTATACATGTTGTAGTAGAGTGGGGCGGGGCTAGTTGTTAGTCCCATACTCAATGTACACGCGCATTTACTATGAGACATTTGTTATGTGTACACTAACAACATTTAATGGATTAGAATACATTCTACCATAGGCCCTATGTGTATGAATAAACATCGGCAGTCATTAACAAAAACAAAAAAAAACGTCAGCTAATTCAAAACAAAAGAAAACAGTAAATGTCTGTCTTGATAAAAAAGGCCATGCTTAAAATGCAGCATTACAATTATTACCTAGGGGTGGGGTGGGTATTATACCAATATAGGTATAATTAGTTTTATAGTTGGCATGTACCTATCAACAAAACACCTGTCAAACAGAGTCTAAACAGGCTGACCAACTGGCAGATATGTGTGTATAAAACAAAGTAAAAGTAAGTTAACTGCCAACTTATTAGGTAGGTAGAGATAGATGAAATTGCTCACTGATTTCTTTTATTTCCATTTCAATATAATAGTCTACAGTTTTGTTGACGTCTTCTGTTCAACCTCATTCACCAAGAATTGCAGGCACGAAGTTCATAAAGTTTAAACTTCAAAAATGAATAATCATAAAACTCTTTGGAATAGGCCATATGTTGTATTGCAGCCTAATTACTTCCAATCCATGAGTGCATTTATTATTTTTGTTTTATGTGTATTACTACTTAAGTTGCTTTCAATTTGTTTGCAAAAGTTTCTCAAGCTTTCTTGTTGGGACAATAAACAAAAAAAGAAGCTCCACTTGAAAATTTTGACGCATGCAATTTCTCTTCTCTTCTTATTGATAGGCAATCTAGTTTTGCTCTCATTTATCTTTGCTTTGGTATACAATGAAAACAAATATTACAATGCAATAGTATTGCAACTTTTATGTTGTATGATTGTTAAAAATCATTGACTGTACTACAGAGTAAGAATATCTATGCAATGTAAATTAATTTTGTACCAAATATTAGTGATCTGAATACCTGTGTATCATTTTGTAGTACACAATACCCTCCCTAATGTTTTCTGACTTCAGGCACATGTATACTAATTTTCTTGGGCAGTGAAATGTACTGTTAACAGCTTATGAGGAAATGAATTGGTAATTTTAGTGTACCCTTTTCATAGGAATTTGTCCGCATAAACAAAAAGAGACACAAACCCCAAGACTGAATATTCAAGATCAAAATCAGGATTTTGTTTGCATTAAACAGTCATGAAAAATCACACTTCGACATGTCTTTTACAAGGTTTAGTTTAGTTGACTATAGGCCACACTTGACAACCATGAGGGTCTATAGTATTAGACTGTACATTTTTTGTAATTTTTGTTTCTTTCTTAAAAACTCATATTGTGAAATAATAACATACTGTAGTCTGATAGTTTATCTACGTCAGCATCATTTTCACAAAGTTTGCTGATTTCAGCCAGTCAGCGAAAGCTGTAGTGATAAGTGGACGACTTATGGTCATCCACAGAAGATGTCTTACAAGGAAACTGCTAGGAATTTTTGTAAAGTTGATTGTCAGTTGTTAAATTTCTATAGGTGATTATTGCAGTAAATCTAAATCAAAATTGTGATGTCAACGCTTTTTACTTTTTCTTTTGTAAATTGGTTACCTCAAAAATTAAAGTTCCAATTCCTCTATCATAAACTGATAAATGTACATGAAAATTTAAAGGAATACTTTTTAGAAGGTTATGGCAGATTAATATGTGTTGATCTGTTTTAAACATCTGGGTTTACACACCATTTCATGTAACCTGTACCAGTTGTTTGAGTCGATGATTGATATATATTTCCTGTAGTTATTAGTCAACCTTACCTCCTCGTGGTTCCCTGGTAACTACATGTAGTTCCAAGCGGTGCTAGGCTAACAAGGCTCTGGCTAAGGGAAGGAAAACCCTGAAACAAAGCCTGCTGCAATGGGCTAACAACCCATTCAGCTCATTCAAATGTTACGGAAACTGCAAGTGCATTAGCTAATGCTGGTAATATTATTAGCTTTGGGAGTATGACAATCCAAATTCCTGAAGATGACAATCTGAGGTTTGTGGGTAACATGACGCCAATGGCTGAATACCATGGGTTGATGACGTAAATTACCAAACCCACCAGCAGCACTCTTATAGGGTGCTGGAATGTAAGATTGCTCTTCTGAATTGGAAAAGCTGCTCAACTCGCCAAAGAGATGGAGCAGTATAATATTGACATTCTTGGTATAAGTGAATGTAGCCGGGTGGACGGGCTTTGGTAAAGTCAAATTGACTACTGGCGAAAGTATTTTATTTTCGGGCAGAGATGATGAAATGCATTATCAGGGAGTTCCATTCATGTTATCAAAGAAAGCTGAACAGACTCTATTAGAATGGAAACCTATAAATGAGAGGTTGATTTACGCAAGGTTTTTCTCAAAGTATATTTAATTGTCAATCATTCAAGTTTATGCTCCAACAAATGATGCAACTGATGAAGACAAGGAAGCTTTTTATGATCAATTACAAAGCCCTGGTAAATGGAGTTCCTAAACATGACCTATTAATCAAAATGTGCGACTTGAATGCCAAAATAGGATGTAATAATGATGATTATAATAATGTTATTGGAAGGCATTTGTGAAAGGCATGCTAATCTGCTAATGGTGAAAGACTTTTGGACCTTCTGTGGTATCAACAATTTATTTGTGACGGGCACAATTTTTCCACATAAACTCATTCATAAACATACTTGGACTTCCCCAGGAGGGAGGACAAAGAACAAAATTGATCATGTGCTTGTAACAACCTTGCTACATCTGCACAGGAAGCAGGAGAGCTTTACAAGATAACCAAAACAATTTGCAATGAAAGGACCAAGGTTGGGAGTGCTATATGAGACAAGGATGGGAATCTATTAACGAAAAAATTAATGAAAAAGAAAAAAAAGAGAGGTGGAAAGAGCATTTCAAAGAGATACTGATTAGATCAGATCCTGTTCTTCCAGTTCCTACCATAACATGTGACCCTGAAATAGACGAAATCAGTGCCAGTTATATTACAAGAAGTGAAATAAAAGAGGCATTGATGAAGCTAAAGAATAACAAAGCTGCAGGAAAGGATAATATAACCTGATAACTGCCTAGTTTTGAAAGCTGATATATGCACATCAGTATTACGGCTTGAAAAGCTGTTCAGAATTGTATAGGGAAAGGAAGTTATAACAAAATCATGGAAGCAAGGACTGATAACAAAAATACCTAAGATAGGCAATACTATTGTATGCGATAACTGGCGCGGAATAACCTTAACATCCATATCAAGCAAAGTATTTGAAAGAGTTTTAATCGACAGAATTATAAACGGTGTTGATATCAAGATGAGAGATGAACAGGTTGGATTTAGAAAAGGAAGGAGTACCACCGAGGAAACTTTCATCCTGCGCAACATTCTAGAACAGGCTGACAGGTGGCCGAATGGCAGTCAACCATATATATTGCCCTTGTTGACTTCGAGAAGGCGTTTGACTCAAAAGCACAGAGAAAGCCTTTGGAAAATAATGGCAGCCTATGGTCAGATTATTCCACACAAGATAATATGCTTCATTCAAGCGTTATATGAAGACAGTAAATGTGCAGTTATAGATGGTGGTGTGGAATCTGAATGGTTTCAACTCAAAAGTTGTGTAAAGCAAGGTGATGTAATGTCAAGGTTCCTTTTTCTGATGGTGGTAGACTGGGTGATGTGGAAGACGACTGATGATTTTAGGAATGGAATTAGATGGAAGTTCGTGTCAACCCTTGAGGACTGAGATTATGTTGGTGATATCGCTCTACTTTCATCTACATGTCAACACATGCAAACCAAAGTGACCAGGCTCAATCAGTATGCTGCACAAACTAGGCTAAGAATTAATAAGGATAAGACAGAGCTCAAGAAAGTTAACAGCAAATGTGCAAACAAAGTTTATATCAATAACCAACGACTAAATGAAGTAAACAAGTTTAGATACCTTGGTGACAACAGTAAGCTTACAAGGTGGTGGCGAGGAAGAAATCCAAAACAGAATCTCTAAAGCAATTGTAGCATTTATGAAATATAAATAAGATATGGAACTCAAGCACAAGTTCTCAATATATACAAAAATACGACTGTTTAACTCTCTTGTTAAGTGTGTGCTCTTGTATGGTTGGGAGACATGGAGAGTTAATGTAGCAGATATTAAAAAGCTTGATACATTTATGTTAAAATGCTACAGGAAAAAATGAAGGAAATTTTCTGGGGGAAATTTATACCTGACTGCCTGATTTTACCCCCAAGTCGACTGTCTGATTGTAGGCCTATGCTTTCTTTGTTGCCGGCAGGTCAAATTTAGACATTTTTAACATAAAATTAAAATAAATTGGTAAAACTGAATACAAATTGTTTGAAAAATTTGTCAACATTTCCTGAAAATTGAAGGAGATTTTCCCAAAAGTTACAAAAATTTCACAAAAATGAAGGAAATTTTCCGAAAATCAAAGAAAATTGCCCGAAAAAGATTGAAATTTCCCCAAAATAAGAAAATTCCTGTTAAAAACTGAAACGTACCTGAGAGGAAATGGAATATTACTTGTTTAATATTATAGAAAGAAGTTATCGATCAACAAGTAACTTTTCCCATGGCCCTAAAATATTTATCGGGACGATTTTGGCGACCACTCAGAAAGCATCGCTGGGGCTGTTCTCCATGCCCCCTGCAACCACGCCACTTTCCCCATCCTTGCGAAAAACGGCAACAGGCCTGCACGATTTCGATGCAAGAAAAACCGAAATATCCTTGTATACCGTATATACGTTTATAATCTTGATATCTTTCAACATTTTATCCAATACAAAGGCATTTTTATATGGAATTCCCTACCAATCAATCTTAGAAATTGTTCCATTTTCATGACTTTTAAAAGTAAACTTAAAGCCCATCTTATCAAATCCAGTATTAATTCTAGAAACTAACTCGTCCTTCACTTTTCGTTTTGGGTATTTTATGTATATATCGTAACTATTTATTTTTTTTTTCTTTCTTTTCTTTTTTTGGTTTTTTTCTCAATTCTTGTAACTGTGTAAGGGGGTACATCACCTACAGATACATTCGTGTCTTCTAAGTGCTCCCCCAAATCAATTTATTTGTAAATATGTCACTTTTTGTTATATTTTGTATTAGGGTTGAAATAAAGTGCAATCAATCAAAAAAATACATGAATTAAAAACTTCAACTAATAAGCTGTTATTGCGCGAATAATGTGCAACCAAAAGGTTCCACACTTTACGACCGTCAGCTCTCTATATGTGGAAGCTCTTTGGTGTAACATCAAAGGGGGACGGATCCTTTATTACCTTTTGTAGAACCTTTGTTTATTTTATTATCTATTCACTCACATATATATATATATATATATATATATATATATATATATATATATATATATATATATATATATATATATATATATATATATATATATATATATATATATATATATATATATATATATATATATATATATATATATATATATATATATATATATATATATATATATATATATATATATATATATATATATATATATATATATATATATATATATATATATATATATATATATATATATGTGCAGTGGGGATGAGATATTGTTGTCACTTTGCTGTATAAGCAAATAACTGCCTGCACCTCTTATACTACATGACCACCCCTTGGTATTAAGGGGCTATAAATAAATGCCTACACCTCCTATACTACATGGCAACTCCATTGATATTAGGGGGCTGGGGGGGCCACCAGGGGCCTCCTATGATGACCCCATATTAGGGGTTAGGGATAATACGTCTGGAACGGGACAAAATTTGGTGATTTTTGCGTCTGTCCGCGTGAGTGTCGCTTATAACTCAAAAACTGTAATATACAGATAAACTAAAATTGGTGAACGGATACCCCTAACCCGAAACTTTTACGTTCAACGTTTTGGGGTCAAAGGTCAAATGAAACAAGTTTTGGGTGATAGCTGTATCTTTTGAAAGAATTACTTGGTTTCTTTATAGATTGTATAGGTGGGTGGAGTTTAAAATTCTAACAAAAAATGAATATAATTGGAGGTCAAAAGGTCATGGGTCAAAGGTCAAATAAGTGCTTTTTATGCAAAATTTTGCGCCATTTTAAAGTAAAAAAGTATAAGACCTGTACCAACCCCATGTTTTACCATGGTGCCTTGGTACATGCATTTTTGTCCCGTAGACTCTAGGGTCAAAAGGTCAAAGGTCACAGAGCTATTGACCACTATTCAGCATTTCCCCTTATAGTTATGGAATGGTATGTGTGACGTGAGCATGAAAGGAATATTTCCATGGAATTTCTTTTAATATATTTGATAGTAGAGGACAATAAAAGGAACAAAACAAAAACCAAAACAATAATATTTTATTCCTACAAGCAGTCCGGCAGCATGTCTATTAATAGGAACATTTATAACACGCGAGAATACTGAAGTCATGCAGCCATATTGTTTAGATGTTGCAATAAAATGTCATAGTTTATAATTTATGTACTTGAAATATTAAAAATCATTGTGTTGAAAGACATTTGAATTTTCAAAATGGCTGCTTTGCTCCAAAAAGCCTAGCTTTATTTATATTATTTCTAATATTTCGAAAACGGCGAGGGGACTTTAGACTTTGCTACCATTTTGCCACACAGATTTACAATTTTATGACGCATATAGTGTTCTTCCTAGCCCACTACCTTTATAATACTTGCTATGGATTCCGTGTATTACTGTAGCAATTCCACGAAACTCGCCTTTGAAGCATACAGTGGTGGAAAGTCTACGGTGAAGGAATATTCTCTCTCTTACAATCGCTCCTGTTTTCCTGAAATTTACCCATGGTCACCAGTGGCGTAGCCAGCATCTTGATTTCAGTGGGGCCACATCTTCATATGGAGATTAATCTTGTCTGGAGGAAATGTATGGCATTAGCAATGGTGATAAACTGGTTCAGATATACAGTTGGAATTGGAGGTTCATATTTCCTCTCCCGTTCACGCTCCACCAATCCCTCCCCAAGCTTCCCATTCTCCCCAGGCTCCCTTTCCCCTCCAAGCTCCCCATTCTCTCTAGGCTCCCCAATGCCCACTCTCAAGCTTCCATCCCCCCATCTTTAGTCTCCCCGTTCCCTCCCCAGATAGTTCCTGATCCAAAAGGAAAGGCGCCCTTTCAAGACTCCCTATTCCCTTTTGTCCATGCTCCTTAATCCCCACTCTCCAAGTTTCCATTCCCCCTCTTCAGGCTCCCAATTCCCTCTCCCACCAGGCTCCCCATTCCCTTCCTCTCCAGGCTTCAAATTATCTTCTGGTTTCACATTCCGTCCCTCTCCAAGCTCCATATTCCCTCTCTCAATAGGCTCCCCGTTCCCTCCCACTGGCTTCAAATTATCTTCTGGTTTCACATTCCGTCCCTCTCCAAGCTCCACATTCCCTCCCTCCACAGGCTCCCCATTTCCGCCCTCTCTAGACTTCCCATTCTCTCCCTGCACAAAGCCGAAAAACGAAAAATTTAGTCCCCAAAACAATTTTTATTAGGCTCATTCTTTCGGGGGAATATTAAGTTTGGGTTGAACATAAATGTTGCGGTTTCTGAGAGATTAAGAAAACCCAGTGTGGGGCACTGCCCCTGCACAAAGCCGGCAAAAACAAACAAAAAACCTGTAGTCACCAAAACCTTTATTATTATACTCATTCTTTCGGGAGACTATTTAGTATGGGTTGACACTAAACATCGCGGTATCTGAGAGATTCAGGAAACCGTGTGGGGGCACTTCCCAATGCACCAAGCAGACAAAACAAACCAGAACCAAAAGGTTTTGTGGTCCCAATGCTTTTTTTTTCTTCATAAGCTGATTTATTTGCAAATTTTTTTATCAACTGTCATGCTATTGCATAACATGAAATATTCGTTCCATGATATCTATTCATAAGCCACACCCACCATGCAGATCAATAAAAATGTTGACAACTTTAGGATTTGCACAGTAATTAAAAACATTATCATAGCAAGTATGATGTAAAAAAGGTTGCTCATTTATCCTATTGCAAGAATTTTTCAGTAAGCCCCGCCAACTCAGTAATATGACATCACTACCACAACATTAAAACATATGTGCCTTGACCCATCTGTGTACGACATATGGTGTTTACATCACTTAGCACTTTCACATCAAGCCACGTCTACCATGCATATTCTGTTGATAACATAAGCATGTACACAATAACCAGCAATATTATCATGCTCAATATGATACAAAACGAACATACAGTTGCTCATTTTAATAACACTTTTTTTAAATGTTCACTTTAAGCCCTGCCCACTTATTAATATGCATGATATCACCACCACAAACATTAGGACACATCTCAGACCATGGGCTATCTGTGTATTAAATATGACATCAATCCAGTTTACCGTTCTTGCGACACTGTGTTTACAAGCTCTTTTCAGCAAAATCATATTAAGCTCCGCCCACTATGCATATCAAAGAAATTCAACGTTTTTACATCATGAACATGTACACACCAGCTAACGTAATAATTCTGCTAAATATGAAATAAAATCGGCGTGTGGTTGTTAAAATATGAATATTTCAAAATTTTAACATTAAGCCCCGCCTCATAAATATGCATGACATCACCATCAAAAACGATAGGACACATTTACGAACCATGGGCCTTCTGTGTACCACATATGACATGAATTCAGTGTATTGTTTTTTAGATATCGTGTTTACAAGCTGACCGTCAAACACACGCGCGCGCGGCATCATAACCGCATAGCTCCTGATGCTATCGCATCTATCGCATTGGAACAAACAATCTGTAGTCACAAAAACCTTTATTACTATACTCATTCTTTCGGGGGGACTATTTAGCATGGTTTGACACTAAAAACCGCGGTATTTGAGATTCAGAAACCCCACAGTGTGGGGGAGGGGCGGGAGCATCTATTCATAATACAAGCCAACAAAATTAATGAAAACTTGTTTTGTTAGGCTCATTGTTTCGGTGAGGACTATTTAAAATGGGTTGACACTAGAAATCGCAGTATATGAGAGATTCAGAAAACTCACGGTGTGGGGCACTCCCATGCACAAAGCGCCCCTAACAAAAATCGACCGTGAAAACAGAAAAACTGTAGTCCCAAAACCATTTTAATAGGCTCATTCTTTCGGGGGGGGGGGGGGGAATATTTAGTATGGGTTGACAATACAAATTGCGGTATCTAAAGATTGAGAAAATCCACAAATTGGAGTGCACTCTCCATGCACAAAGCCAACAAAACAAAAAACTGTAGTCCCCAAAACAATTTTTATCAGGCTCATTCTTTCAGGAGAATATTTAGTATGGGTTGAACATGAATGTCGCGGTTTCTGAGAAATTCGGAAAACCCACAGTGTGTGTGTGCATGTGTGTGTGGGTGTGTGTGTGTATGTGTGTGTGTGTGGAGGGGAGGGGAGTCCCCATGCACATAGACGCAAAACTACGATAGTCATGAAAGCCTGTTTTATTATGTTCATTCTGTCGTGGGTATTATTTAGTATGGGTTAAACATGAAAATTGTGGTTTATGAGAGAACCCGAAATCCACAGAGTGTGACACTCTGTGTGTGTGTGGAAGGGGGTGGGGGAATTTTGCAGAAAAGGCGTCGTTGCATTTCACACAGCTCAGTCACATCACACCTACAACAAACATACTGCATCTTAACCTATCTACCAGTTCAGCGAAATTTACTGATTGCAGTTTTTTGTTGGATTCCGATTTCACTTCACATTTTTTGTAAGTTTTGTATATTCACCGGGAGTACGAAGAGAAAATTTTACGTGAACGCCATCTGTTTGTTTGTTATACTCAGACAAAGCCTACATACCTGATATAAAGTGCTCGCTGCAAACCCTGAACCGAAGGTTGAAAGCCGTCGCGTCGTACAGTAGAAACCCACTTCGAATGTCGATCAGGATCAAATAAAGAAAACGTCTTTTTATTTCCCGACACATGCACGTCTACTATCAGACTGTAGTGCAACCAACGGTACAGGAAGATTGCGGCATAATTATCTTACAAAAATAATCTTATATAACTACATGCAAACGTATGTAATTCTAATTAAGTGCATAGCAGACGACAGTGTTCCTGCTCTACAAAATGGCGATGTAAACAAAGTCATGTAATTTTACGACGTCAGCTGAACCACTTTTATATGTCGTATCTTTTACTAATGTGATTAAAAAATCCACATTTGAGATTCAAAAATCCAGCTTTTTTTAGGCTTACAAATCTGCGTTAGGGCTTCGAAATTAAGAGGTAGGCTTAAGATAGGTAATAGGGTTAAAAATAAAAACATCGGTGCTGGCTTACAAATCTGTGTTAATGGATTGTGGGCTCATAAATCTGCGTTAGGATTGAAAATTTCAATGTGGCTTAAAAAAATCCGCATACGACCTTAAAAAATAAAGAAAAGTCGCGTTAGGGTGGAGAAATAGATCGGACATAACACTCCGCCCTCTAAAAAGGTATGGTCCAATTTTGACCATAACATGGTCAAATCTGCACCGAACCAAATTTGGTCAAAATTAAACAACAAATGTGACCACAATATGGTCAAATTTTTAAATATTTACCATATTGTGGTTAAATTTGACCATGTTATGGTCGTTCCATTTTGTCAAAGTTGGCCAATCTTTTTTAGAGTGTGCGCGTTAGGGTTAGATACTTCTGTGTTAAGGCTTAACAAATTGTGTTATTGTTTTGAAATTAATAGGTAGGCTTGAAAATCACTTTAGGTTTTTAAAATGCAGCTTGAAAATATACGCAACATTTGAGCCCAATTTGTATATATACATTTTTATCAGCATTATCAGTGTGGGAAAGTAATTGGTCCCTTTGTTTTTATTTTATTTTATTTTGCGGGTTTGGTGGATGGGGTGGAAGGGGAAAATTGGGAGTTTGTCCTTTACCTGCTATGTTTTATTAAATGTTTATAACTATAAATACTTTTTGCAAATTTCAAAAAGAGTGCAGATGTTACGTGATCTGTACATAGTCCAGAAGTGAGATTGTTTTGTCAAGGAATGAAGACTTTTTCTTTATTGAACAATTTTCACAATGCATTTTGTCGAGATTTTTATATACACTCTGTTGCCATAATTTTGTAAATAATGCCAAACTTTTTCAAGAAATTCAAAAGATTCGAACATTTTGCCATTTTTTTTTTAAAAGATGCACAATTGCCACGTGGCGGCAACACATAAAGACACGCTCCCAGTGACTGCAGGTTTGGTGTCAAATTTGAACCAATCTTACATATTATTTCTTTATATCTTCAGCAATTAATTGGCAGTGTCTGCTACCTTGAGCTGGCAAAGACCTTTCGCTGGAAAAATAGGATTATTTTCCTCCACATGTCACTCACCGACCAAGTCATGCTCGGTTCGTGGTTTCCTTACATACGCCAAGCCCATTCATGCAACTTATTCGACAAAAAATTCAACTAACCATTCGGGCATCCTCCGTTTTTCGAACGCAGCGTGATCCATGCAGTTTTTAAAACCATTTCTTCTGCCCCCCCCCACCCCCTCACTGTCTAAATATAAGAAAAACAGTGTCCGCTTACTGGTCCAAATTCCAATTATTCTGAAAGTTCAGTAGTCTGAAATAAAGGCTCACTAGTCTGAGGGTTTAATAGTCCGAAAAAAAGGCCCACTATTCCGAAGGTCCGATATATCGAAGGTCACTAGTCCAAAGGCTCAATAGTCCGAAGGTTAGGGTAAATGTATACCTTCGGACTATCGAACCTTCGGACCGTGGGTCTTCGGACTATTGGGCCGATAGTCCGAAGGCCCAATAGTTTGAAGGTGTAATAGTCCAAGGTATATCCTAACCTTCGGAATATCGGACCTTCGGACTAGTGGACCTTTTTTTCGGACTATTGAATTTTCAGACTAGTGGGCCTTCAGACCAGTGGGCTGGCACCAAAAAACAGTTTAAGTCCCGCCATAAATCCGCAATATCCAAACTCAACTTTCCCTGCCACGTTAACTAAAGCTACATTAGGACCCAACCCAGTCTAAATTCTTCTGCCACGCCAACATCTCTATCAATACAGCAATTCCCCTGACATTGGCATGTTGTCCCGTTCTCCGGCGGAAGACTTGCTAAGACAGTGCTTTAACAACCACGGCACATTTTGCATTCTTCTCACAAGTTTTCACGTTCCTCATAACACTGTCTAACAGTCTAATAAATTTGCATAGGCAGATAGGCATTCAGACAAAATTAATGAAACAAAACACTAGATATTCACGTCCTTTCAATTTGCGTCTCATTCACATATATTTACAAGCACATACCCCCCTTCCTCCCCCCTTCCTCCCCCCCTACCTCCCCCTGCGCGCTTTTTATATTGGTTGCACAAATGTCAATATTGAGGATATCAACGAGGTTTGTGTCATTTACCAGTTACTTTTGTCGGGGATCATAGATTTGTGTTTTCGATCAGTGTTGTGTACTGAACCTTATCACAATATTTTCGCCCTCCTGAATGCCTGATCTACAATCGTGGACAAAATTGTTATCGCTCTTTTCCCCTTGTATTCCATTTCAATGTTGCTGGAAACAAGTGTCTCCTCGGTGGATCCTTCTTGATTGCAACATTGAGGCGGGGTACAAGGGGCTTAAGAATGCGACAATTGATTTTGTCCAAGATTGTAAATCTGTTATACTTTGGCTTAATTTTCATCTTCAATTTTCATATACCATGCTAAAAACGCTTATTCGATGCACGTTCTGATCTGATGAAATTTTAGAAGAAATTTAATTTGTTAAAAGTTTAGCGATTTTTTCCCCTGCGATTTGTTTGCTTAAAAACCATGGGATATGTCAAAAAAGTAGTTAAACTGAATCTAGGAAGGGTATTTATAAGATACCACTTGAAGAAGGTTGGAGGAAAAATCATTTGAATAGGGACAAATTAAATAAACTTTCTTTAAGATACATTGGCAATTGCTAAAAATGTGAGGATGAAGACGCCAACTTTTCATAGTAAATTTATAACACCAGACATTTTAATACAGATAAGACAGAGCTTTAAAATTGAATATATCCTTAACGGAATACAATTTTTAAAGATTTTTCACCACTTTGTTTCTTTTGAAGTCCTCTTTCAAATAAAATTAACTTGCTTGACCCCTGAACTAATCCTTTAAAAAGGAATATAAAAACTCAATCTTTGCAAGAAATCCATGTATGTGGAAGACTGACTGCTATGCAGATGAGCAAGACAACTACTGAGTTAAGAAAATGCATGAAATAAAAGGTTGCATGTTGCAGACCACCACACTGGTACTGAACACTTAGAACTGCAGTGGCGTAACCAGTATCAAAACAGTGAGGGGTTCGAAAATTTCCAAAAGAGAAAAAAAAAAAAAAAGTGTTTAAATTTAGTCCACTTCTAATGGTAGACCAGCCAACATGATTTTTTTTACTTTATATCAACATACTGTTTGTTAATGGAAGGTATCCATGCTAGATGTACTGATCATAGATTAAGGTAGACCATGAGGATGGATGCCATCGCTGAATTAGCATTTTAAGGTTCAGAAATGTCAAATGAGGTCAACCTGGGTTTTTCGGGATTTTGCATGAATTTAAATCTTTGTTAAAAGAACTATCAAACGAATATATATATATATATATATACATATATATATATATATATATATATATATATATATATATATATATATATATATATATATATATATATATATATATATATATATATATATATATATATATATATATATATATATATATATATATATATATATATATATATATATATATATATATATATATATATATATATATATATATATATATATTTATATATGATTCCGATATAGTCTGCTTATTGCAGATATTGTACTTTCCCTATCCCCAACCCCAAAAAATCAAATGATATTTTTTCCAAAAAAAAATCAAATGAAATTTTTCTTATGCTTGTACATATATGAAGCACACCAGTCAACGTATCATTTTCACTTTGGATGTAATTTTAATTGTTATAATCGGAGGCATCTATGCGAAATCAATCATTTACAGGCTAGTGTGAGGGTAGATGCCACCAATGATTATGATCTTGATGATTAAATTCAAGGTCAAAGGTCACCGAATGTAAAAATGGCTAAATTCAGCCTTAAATACACTTTTATTCTCATTTATTGTATTTTTTTTTTAACCTTATCCAAAGAAGCTCTTTGCCTTATCTAACTTCATTGGTACTTAATTAACTAACAAGATAGAATATAAATTATTAGTGGTAGGACCTTGAATATTAAATTTATGTCACTTTATAAGTTCAAAAGTTCATTTGGAGTCAAATTGTGTGCATGTTTTTGACCGTGCCCTCAATTGCTATTTTCAAAATGTATTTATGTATATTGATTGATAAAGATAGTGTGGACTGATATCCCCCCATGAGTTTTAGTTCTAAGGTCAATGTAAATGGTCACTTACGTCTGACATTCTTTTCCCCTTCTTCAGATTGTGCATCAAGTTAAGCCTCGCGCAGTTAAGCATTTTGCCATTTTGTTCTGATGAAATGTTAAACACGGGAAAAATTTTCAGTGAATGCTCCCGTTGTTTTAAATTCTGACGCTACTTTCGATTTCAAATGTTACTTAAGGGAAGATCACTTGAGGTCAAAGGTCGCTTAAGGCGTGTTTGGAGCCCGGCGCCTGTATGTGGCTGCTGATAAAACGGGCTTGTGACTCCCCAGGGTGAGAAAGTTTTCAGGAGAGTTAAGGCCCAGTGACCAGGGTAATAATTGTAAAGCAAGTCTATGACAGTCTAAAGCGCTATATAAGCAATACGATTATTATTATATTATTATAAGGCCAAAGGTCACATAAAATTAAAACTGAAAGCTTTTGACTTTGCGTATCCGCACATTTTAAACTTTATCGGATGTAATAAACCTTTTTTTGGTTCCGATGTGATAGCATCAGGAACCTTGCGGTCATGATGGCGTATGTGTATATATGTGTGTGTATGTATATGTGTGTGTGTGTGTATATGTGTGTATGTATGTATGCATGTATGTATGTATGAATGGGTGAACCTGTTTAGACCCACCAACTGATGACATTCATATGTTTACACACCTTCAAAGCGGTGACGTCTTTGGTTATTTTTAGTTCTAAAAATGGCTGTTTTTAAAACTATCATGACTAAAACACTATTCAAGTTCAGTATTTTCGCATTTCGGTACATGTCACCTGTTAGATAGAATAAGTCAAAAATACGTGTGTACCCTAATTTTCTAATACCGCCATCCCATGTGTGTGTTGTACATTGATTGGTCACCATTTATATAGGATCACACCCATGTCATCAGTTGTAGGGTGTACACATGTATGGGTGATTGGTCACCAGTTACATAGGATCAAGAACGGTACAGTGGATTTATAAGATATGTGGAACACAGATAACCCATGGTCTGTAGATGTACCCTATTGTTTTTGGTGATAATGTCATGCATATTAATGAGTAGGCGGGGCTTCATGTAAAAATATTGAAATTCTCATATTTTAACAATTGCATGACTGATCTGTTTTAAATTTGCATAATAATTATGTTGTTAGCTAGCGTCTACATGTTCATGGTACAAAAATTTTGAATTTCATTAATATGCATTGTGGGTGGGGCTTAAGATGATTTTGTTGAAGAGAGCTTGTAAACACAGTAATTCAAGAATAATACGTGGGATTCAGGTTATATGTGGTACTGTGATACATTACACAGATTGCCCATGTTAAACTGTTCATATTTGGGGTTTTCTTAAATTTAATGTAATTATATTGTTAGTTAGTGTGTACATGTTCATTGTACCAAAATGTTGAGTTTCATTAATATGCATAGTAGGTGGGGCTTAACATGATTTTGTTGAAAAGAGCTTGTAAACAGAGTATCTCAAGAACGCTACATGTGATCCAGTGCATGTGTGGTACCAAAGAGCTTCTACACAGAAGCTCTTTGGTGGTACACAGCCCATGATCTGCAGATATGTCCATGTTCAACTTTTCAAATTTTAACAACCACATGTCTGTTTCGTTTCATATTTAGTGTAATTATGTTGTTAGTTAATGTGCACATGTTCATTGTACCAAAATGTTGAATTACATTAATATGATGCATGAGGCTTGACATGATTTTGCAAAAAGAGCTTTTAACGGGTATCTTAAGAACGGTAAACTGGATTCATTTTATACTTCATACACAGATGGTCTTAATACACAGCCCATGCATGGTCTGTAGATGTGCCCTATTTTTTTGGCAACAATGTCATACATATTAATGCGTATGCATAAAGTTAAAATTTTAAATGCTTACATTTTTAACAATCGCATGTCTGTTTTGTTTCATAATTGATATCAATATGTTGTTAGCAAGTGTTAACATGTTAATGGGATAAATAAAAATGGTTGAATCTAATTAATTGTGATATTCCATTCTTTTGAGAACTGAGTTATTTGGTTGTCATTGTGTAAAGCTCTTTGGTCATTGTTATTTTGAGCACATTGTGCAATAACGTTTATTATACAATAGTTCAAACTTAAGTCCTTATTGAGCGTCGGAGCCTCAAAACCTTTGGTTTTCTGGTAAAAATATTGCGCTGTAAACATTGTCTTTGAATACCTTTTTCAGGTGCATGTGTGTATGTGTAGAATATGCATAAGTGTAATTGATCTACTATTCAGGCATTGATTGATGCATTACGAAGAGGATACATCTTTCAACAAATGGTTCAAGTGACCCTCAGAGTCAGACAAGACCTCCGGGAAGCCCCAGGAGATTCCAATATCTGGCAACAAGTTAACCAAGAAAATTTAAATAAAGTGATCCCTTCCCTCACAGGAAATGCACGTTTCTTCAAGCTGTGTTGTTTGGGCCTGTTGATGTTGGGCCTGTTGATGTTGTGCATGAGGGCATCGAACAAAATGCAGTATTACACAGGACATCGTTGATGAACTTTCAAAAAACGATAGTTGACCCCTAAACATATTGGTATGGGTCTTGCTCTCCACCAAGCTAGACAATCTGAGCCACTCATAGAGGTACCCCCCCCCCCCTTGTAAAAATAAGAGTCGCTTCAAATATTCTAAGCAGCATCAAATAACAACGATACACTCACCATTGTGATTAATAGCTTTATGAATATTTCAAACATAGGGTAGGAACGTACGATTATCGCAGATGATGTGCTGCAAACTTCTGGAGCGGATCATCCTCCATCACATCAAATCAAATATCAGACTGTAGAGGAAGGACTGCATGACAAGCAAGCCCGGTACCGGTCTGGTAAATGTACGGAAGACCATGTCCTTGCCCTCACCAACCACATTGAAAATGGCTCTCAGCGACGCTCAAAGATAGGTACTGTCTGGCTGAGATATCCAAGTTCTACCAAGCTGGGCTACTAAAACACTTGAACTGCTGCTACAACAACGGCTCCGTGCCCATCAATCGCTTCTGGAAAATGCAGAAGAACGGTTTGCAACAAGAATCGGTACTGGCACCCATCCTGTTAAATCTGTACACAAACTCCTAGCCACCACATGTCAAAGCTCATCTATGCCGACAACATCTGCCTCGCCCACCAAGAAGACCAGTTTAAAGCCCTCAAAGCCACCATCAGCGATGACATTTACAAGATCAACGAATACTGTAAATGCTGGGGACTCCAGTCCAGCCTGGTTCAACAGTATCCAGTGTCTTGCAACTGCAAAACCCTAGAAGGGGAAGCACTTAGGCCACATATTTTGTTGTCACAGTCCACACATTCACCTTCATATTTCATCTCCCAATAGTAGCTGCCAAATCTCAGACCAGAAATAGCTTAATCCACATGCTCCCTAGTACCACCTGAGCAAATGCAAAGATGCTCCGCTCATCAGCACATTCCATCTGCTACTCAGCGGCCGAGTATACTGTACTCTAAACATATCAGCAATGTTGATGTCCAACTGAAAAAAAACGCCATGAGAACGATTACTGGTGCCGTTAGCTGTACAAGGATTGATTGGTTCCCAGTTCTGAGTAACATTTCCCATCCAGACATCTCAAAAGAGGTTGCCACATCAAGACTTGTCCTTAAAATCCATTCCTGACGAGCTCCCTCTGCTCAGTGACACCAACTTCCATCCAAGGACCATACTCAAGTCTCGAAATTTAACTTGTCTGGTCCAATCTCCCGGACAGCACGGCAACTTCAGAAGACATGCGGGGCAAACAGTGGGACCAAGCCGTCGTCCCGCACAAGTACCTGGTCACCGACCTCAACATTTAGAACCCGGGTATGGTCCTTCCCGTGATCAATGGATACTTCTCAACCGGTTCCACTCTGACTGACTGATGCAGGGCCATGCCGCAGCAGCCATTGCAATTGTGAACATGCCGCATCGCCCCTTTGCAACTATGGTGAAGCCAGGACGATGCACCACATGGTGGACAACTTCCCACTCCCATGACTTAATGGTGGTGTCGCAGGCTGGGGACTTGGCTGTAAAATAGACTACTAATTTACTAAAATAGTGTCCTGGCATACGACGACGACTAGCCGCTCCTTAAAAATTAAACTGGACGTAATGGCGAGCTCTCCCCCCACGTTGAAGGGGTTGAATTCCACATAGATAGAGAACCTGATCAACAATCCGTAGTATTGGCAATTTCCAGATATTGCCAGCCTTCAAATTTGTGCTCCAGCATGAGCAAAATGTTGCAACATACGTAATACACCCTTGAACTTGCTACCTAATGCAGACCAAGAAAATAACTATCCCAACGTTCGTTGACACTCTACCTGGGAAAGAGGAGTTTTGTTGCCTAATGGCTGCCTGGACAAAGTTGCTACATAATGCCTATCTGGAAATCGTTGCTATCAAAGTGTCGGACATCTAAATGCACATGCTTCCGAACCATTTCTAGGTGCACGATAGCCCGTGCGTGGCCTGTGGGTGTGACATGGACTGCTGCAATACAGCTGACTAGTAGATCAATTACTAAATACATTTTCCTGAAATAAAGGCTTTGGTGAACTTGAAATAGGTAATGAAGCAATGTGTAACACATTATTAGGTAATGAAGCAATGTGTAACACAATATTAGGTAATGAAGCAATGTGTAACACAATATTAAGTAATGAAGCAATGTGTAACACAATATTAGGTAATGAAGCAATGTGTAACACAATATTAGGTAATGAAGCAATGTGTAACACAATATTAGGTAATGAAGCAATGTGTAGCACAATCTTAGGTAATGAAGCAATGTGTAACACAATATTAGGTAATGAAGCAATATGTAACACAATATTAGGTAATGAAGCAATGTGTACCACAATCAATATTAGGTAATGAAGCAATGTGTAGCACAATCTTAGGTAATGAAGCAATATGTAACACAATATTAGGTAATGAAGCAATATGTAACACAATATTAGGTAATGAAGCAATGTGTACCACAATATTAGGTAATGAAGCAATGTGTAACACAATATTAGGTAATGAAGCAATGTGTACCACAATATTAGGTAATGAAGCAATATGTAACACAATATTAGGTAATGAAGCAATGTGTAATACAATATTAGGTAATGAAGCAATGTGTAGCACAATCTTAGGTAATGAAGCAATGTGTAACACAATATTAGGTAATGAAGCAATGTGTACCACAATATTAGGTAATGAAGCAATGTGTAACACAATATTAGGTAATGAAGCAATGTGTAACAAATCTTAGGTAATGAAGCAATATGTAACACAATATTAGGTAATGAAGCAATATGTAACACAATATTAGGTAATGAAGCAATGTGTACCACAATATTAGGTAATGAAGCAATGTGTAACACAATATTAGGTAAAGGTAATGAAGCAATGTGTAACACAATTTAGGTAATGAAGCAATGTGTAACACAACATTAGGTAATGAAGCAATGTGTAACACAATATTAGGTAATGAAGCAATGTGTAGCACAATCTTAGGTAATGAAGCAATATGTAACACAATATTAGGTAATGAAGCAATATGTAACACAATATTAGGTAATGAAGCAATGTGTACCACAATATTAGGTAATGAAGCAATGTGTAACACAATATTAGGTAATGAAGCAATGTGTACCACAATATCAGGTAATGAAGCAATATGTAACACAATATTAGGTAATGAAGCAATGTGTAACACAATATTAGGTAATGAAGCAATGTGTAATACAATATTAGGTAATGAAGCAATGTGTAGCACAATCTTAGGTAATGAAGCAATGTGTAACACAATATTTTTTAAATGGTTTTACAATGTATGGATACAGAAAATCAGAAACATGCCGTTTTAGCATCATGTGACCATTGACCTTGAGTGACCTTTTACTTTAAAAGCAGCCTCAGAATCCAGGAGCATTCAATGGCAATTTTCTCCCGTGCTATTCATCAGAAAAAAAGGCAAACAAGCTTTAACGAGGCTTCACCATGCATGAAAAATATGAAAACTGAACTTTTAGATTTAAGTGACCTTTGACTAAAATTGAGGGGACATCAGTCCATACCTTCTGTCTCATCCTTTAATAATTTTTCTAAGATACACATAAGAATTTAAGGAAATAACAATGGATGCCCTTAATGAAGTAAAAAAACATCCGAAAAATTTGATTCAAGTTGAACTTAAAGGACAAAATTTGATTCCGAATAATTTATATTCTAATTAATGAGCTTTTCAACACTTTTGGAAAATGGGACCTTAAAATTAATGTTTAAGGTGCTACTTCAATTTTTCGGGTTGGCGCCTATGTCTAATTAATTTATAATCAAGGCGTGATTATTGAAGGGTCTAATTAATGTTAATTAATTAATTAATGAAATATCATGACAGTTAAATAAGTTTTAAAAGAAACAGATACAATAAATGAGACTAAAAATGTATATAAGGCTGAATTTTCACATTTAATGACCTTTTGACCTTTAATTTGACCTTCAAGATCATAATTAAAGATAGCATCTACCCTCGCCCTAGCCTATAAATGATTGATTTAGCAAATGCCATCGATTATAACAATTAGAATTCCATCCAAAGTGAAAATGATACGTTAACTGGTGTGCTTCATATATGTACAAGCATAAGAACATTTTCATTTGTTTTTTTGGAGAGGGGTTGGGGATGGGGAAAGTACAATATCTGCAATAAGCAAACTTACACAAATTTGACAAAGTTCAGTTTTCTTCTTCATTGTCCCAGGCATGTGAATTGTACTTTAAAAGTTCTGAAAATGGTTTGCAGAAACAGATTAGATATAAATGATTTAACAAAAAATAAATTAAACTGTAAACGTTTGCGACTTCACTTTATTCTGCGTGCGTCGTCAATATGACGATCCTTTTAATAATAATACACTTAAAACGAAATTTTGAGTATTATATTTCACATATATGTGCAAATATTTCTTTTCAGATGTCAGTCCTTTTCAATGTTTAAGACAAATTTGTTAAAGCAATGAACATGAAATTTGCCTTGATAAATATCTTTAAATATAGAAAACAAAACATGATCCTTTGGACATCTTGAAGTTTGTAATTAAAACTCTTCGCCCAAGTCTTGGTAAGAAAAGCAGTATTTTCTTGTATCTTCAACATAGAACCATACAATTTGTTGAGGGACAATTTTAGATGTGGTATAGGAAGATAAGGTAAACTCCATTTTATAATATAAGATATGCAGTAAAATGAGAACTTTGAGCTGTTGACAGGTATGTTAAATTTTTCATTTAAGCGGTTAACATTTGACCATGACGAGTTTGAAAGTATAAAACCAATCACATTTTACTTCTACTTTGTACCGTCACCCACTCCTGCACTTTAAGCTGGTGTGGCTTCACATGTTGCTGCAAAAGTGGCACCAGGAATTGCTCTCTGAAAAGTGATGATGGCCATTCCGTTTATCACAACTTGGTTGTTCTCCGCCGTTGGAAAGAATTTCTCATTCGGCATACTCTGTGATGTCACGTATAAAATTGCAAAATTCACATTGAGTGACTCAAAGGTGATGGTAAGTGAAAGTCCTGACTCAGCCGTAAATGCCCATCGATAGAAGCTACTCTCCGGTACTGGATTAAAGCTGATGAGTTGATCCTCCACCAGAATATCTGTAAAATAAGGGTGTCAGGTACATTAACAGTGGATCAACTAGGGCCTTTCAGTAAGATATCTCAGGCCCCTTTGTTGCCAGTTTGATCAGTATCATTATGATTTATGTCAACTTTCCCACCTTATTATTACACCATTGATACACCACAGCGGAGAGCTCAACATCTATATGTAAAGCTTTCATTTTCATCCCAAAATCGTAGTCACTGAAATGTTGAGAAAATCTATTTCTGGTAGAGTTTGATGGTTATGGCAAAGACTCAAAAACGTTCGGTCAGAATTTGCTGCCCCAATTACCATATACTAATTGTAAGAATCGACAAATAATCCTTGCATTCATGAAATCTACAACAAATGTTTAACAAAGAGTTTTACACCAGTTTTATTCTCCAGTTGAGAGCCACTGAGAGCTTTAAGGCATTGAATTTGTAAATGTGGTATAATTGAGTTTAGAATTTAGATCCAAGGTTCCTCAAATTATTTAAATGAGTTCTTTTTTCGAAACTCCTATTTTCTTTTTACGGCCATTCCCTTTTTATAGCCGTTCCCGGATCAAAGTTTACAAAGCCAGATAGCGATGGTCCTCACCTCACTCTTGTATGGCTGCAAAACCTGGACTCTATATCTTTCCTTACATTATACCGCTCTCCTCTCCTGACTGTGGAGATTGAGGCTTCGTGAAGAAGCTTTTTTCATTTCTTCCTGTCTCTTGCAAATTATGTCGCCTCCCTCCAACTATTCCACCCAATCTCTTCATAATTTTTCTCAACTGTTGTCAACTTTTCTAATGCATTTTCTCTAATTTGGTCAACTTCCAGGTTTTAGGCTGAACCATAAACTTTCTGAGAACTAAACTATAAAGTAACACTGATGTAACATTTGTGTGAACAATTCTTAAGAATTCTGAAAAAATTTTTTCTTATATCTGTTTATATGTTTGAATCCCATATTTTACCGAGTTGGTTAACAGCTTAAGTGTGGCTTGGGCTAAGGAGGTTCTCCTTCTTATATCATCTTCGGTACCTCCGTCTTTAAACAATGTTGCGCCCAGGTATAAAAACTTGTCCACATCTTCTAGCTCGTTATCTGATACAGCTATTGCTATTTCAATGTTATTCTTCATCCTCATTATTTTTCTTTTCTCTTTTCTTTTCATTCATTTTAAGAAGTAATTTTATGAATTCGAGATGTGTTGGTTTGTAGATTTTCTCTTGTGTTTGAAATAAAAACAATATCATTAACATAATCTATTTTGTTTCCATTGTTGAAAACTGGTTCCCTCCGATTTCAAGTCTATTTGTCTGTGGTTGTTTTCATAACCCAGTATAATGCTATGATGAAGAGGAATCCTTACATTGCACATCCTTGTCTGACTCCGGTGTTGATGATGAACCAGTCCGATAACTTTTACTTTTAAAGTCAATAGATTTCGCTTCCTTTATACTAATCGTGGACTCTATATCGCAGGCACCTAAAGCAGTTGGAGCATTTCTACCTCTGCGGTCAATAATGCGGTAAAATGACAGGAACGGATAACCACCAGTCACCAGAAGTAGTCCAATTGATAGAGCCGTTTCGACAAGCATTGGAGCTAAGATCTTGCACTATTAGCTCCGCTGAACTGGCCATGTTATTTGCATGGATGATGATAGTATCACAAAGTTGTTCTTGGAGTACTGGTACGTGGCAGTCGCAAGAAGGGTATCGGCCAAAAAGAATATGCAAAGACCAAGGGCAGATCCAGGATTTTCTACAACAAAAAAAGGAAAACTGGAAAAAGTCCTCGGTCTGCTTCAATCAGTGCTTTGTCCGGGCTTTAGAAGTTTCAATTAATTCTTAGTCAGAAAGTGATGGTGTGGTATCTTTAACAATTGCACCAAGAGCAACAAGGATATCTTTGTCTCCCTTGAACCGAGCTTCCAATTGTGTGGGCACCTTGTTAATAGCTCCATGGTCAATTCAACTGTAATAGGTGTTAACTCGATGATGGTGTTTTGGAGTCATCACTTGTCCATCTGTTGTTTCGCCCTCTTCCATAAGAGCTTGTATTGGCGCGAGTGCTTCCTATGAGGAACCTGCGCGTTAGGAAAGCTGATTTCGGTTTCTTCAATCCAAGATTGGATGTTGTTGTTGATCTGATGAGCTAGTAAGGCTAGTTGCCACATGAGATCAAAGTTTTCTTCATCTGTTCATTGCGACGTGTTCTCAATATCCTTGTGGTAAGCAGGCTCTGCATTTCGTTGGACAGTGATCACATCCGTATTTTGGGATTGTAAGAATCTGTTATACCTGTCTGCCTGTTGGTGTTTGAATGGATGACCTAAAGGATACACAGCCCAAGAATAAACTCGAAGTCACATACAGAGGTAAGAAGTGCACGACAATCACAGTACGTCTTAAGGTCTTAGTCATTTGCTAGTTGAATAAGAGCTTGAACAATGATCTCTATTTACTCATGGACACTTTTTACAGCTTCCCAGTGACATGACCATCGTGGCACGCTTAAGGATTTTAAAGTGAGTGTCAGATGTTCACGTTCTACAGTGATGTCTCCAAACTTTTAGTCTAGTTTTATAAAAGTTTCATCAGTTCTGGAGCGTGCCAATGCGTATTGCGAAGTGGTACAACTTCCTTCACATAGGTCCAACATGATTTTTAAAGTACTTTAAAAAGTGAATCAAAAACGCTAAGTATAATTTGAATTTCCAATTCTCCCGTTTCTGATTAATGAATTAATTTCACTACTTTTGTACGTCTATAAAACAAATGTTAAAAATTGCGTATTTGCTAAGTGACTGTTGGATATTACTCTACGTGACTCTTTGATATTTTTCTGTAACTTTAACCATGTGAAAATGAGGGTTATTGTTATAGCGGATAAAACACCGTGAACAGATAAATAGAAAATTAAAATTTAATAAAAAATTACTATTGGGACAGCCGATTTCATCACTCGCATCCTCGCACTCCGCGAATCGGTTTTCGTCACACCTCACGACTCGTCCAAGTAAAGCCCTTCCGTTAGAACAAACGAAAAGCTCTGAAAAGGAAGAAAGCCGACTTATAAAAATCTACATATTCCATATCGTTCATTACCATACGTTATCTTCTTTCTTTCTTTTTAAACTTTAGTTATTTCTTCCCAAGTTGTATGATAATTTATAAATAGCTAAATACATTGAGTGTACAATAATTCTTTTCCTCGAACTCTTGAAGAGGGTTAAGCAACCCACGTCTTACGTATATAGAATGATTCTTCAATTCAGGCACTTGATTACCTACAATTTTCACAAGGGAAATGAGTGGCGTATTCAGCTTTTGGTGCCAGGTAGGCAAACGAAAATTATCGGAAGCGTGGGAGTGTGGGGGTAGGATGGGGGCTATTTTCACGTTCCCGGTTGGGAGGTAGAAATATCAACCGGAAACTTGTGATAATTTTTGTAAATTTTTGTAAAATTATTAGAAATATGTGTAACTTTTTAAAAATTTCTAAAAATAAAAAATGATTCCCAAAATAAAAAAAACTCACGAAAATCTAATTAAATTCATGAAAATTGAAGAAAATTGCCTCAAAATTGAAGAAAATTTCCCGATAATC